>BMAO01035587.1:0-580316 GCA_019973975.1 Trichonephila clavata | reverse complement strand
CGGAGGAATATTTCGCCGATTGTTTAGAGCGGCCTTACCTTTTTTAGTAAAGAGGAGGTAAAAACTATTGGAAAAGAAGTATTAAGGACAGGGAGTCGTGTTGCCTCTGATGTATTGTCAGGAGAAAAATTTAAAGAAGCCGTAAAAACAAGAAGCAGAGAAAGTGGAAAAAATTAGCTCAGAAAGCTATTGATAGAGTTCAATCTATGGTGGGAAAGGACAGTATAAAAGAAAGTGTAAGAAACAGAAAAAATTCATTTCATCCAAAGCACGTAAAGTGAGTGTACGCGATATTTTCGATTCGTAAAAATGGCATTTATTCTCAAAGATTTCCTGAATGTGTTAAATCTGAATTGGAACTTTTCACTTACCCGTACTCAAACAGTTATTCAAGATGGGCAGTGGAAACAATTTCACCCTCTTTCTAACGTTTTCGATAACGCACCTGTAGAATTTCACATTTCTGGAAGTGCAGAAGATTACATAGATCTCAGTCAAACACAATTATATGGTAAAAGCGAAAATAGTAAAAAGTGGACATACACCTATTACTAAAGATGATACTATAGGACCGTTGAATTTATTTCTACATTCATTATTTTCTCAAGTAGATGTATCCTTAAATGATCGCGTGGTTTCCAATTCCAGTAATAACATATCCCTACCGATCTTATATTGAAACTCTCTTAAACCATGGATACGACAGCAAAACTTCCCAATTAACGGCTGAACTATTTTACAAGGATTCTGATGATGGTCTCAAGAAAAGAACTGAATTTTTTAAAGAAAGTGCAACTGTAGACATGATTGGTTGCATACATTCAGATTTATTTCATCAAGATCGTCTTTTACTCAATTTAGTGGATTTAAAAATAAAATTAATACGAAGCAAACCCGAATTTTGTTTGCAAGGATCTGTAGGATTTAAAGTTGTTTTGGATCATGTTTCTTTATTCATACGAAAAGTTCGCGTGAATCCTGGAGTTATTCTTGGTCATGCGAAAGCGCTGGAAAAAACAAGTGCAAAATATCCCATTAACCGAGTTCTGTGCAAAGTGTATTCGATTCCTAAAGGAAGCATGTCTTTTATTCAAGATAACATATTTTCAGGCCAAATGCCGAAAAAAGTTTTTGTAGGATGTGTTGATAATGAAGCTTTTCACGGCGCATTTTCAAAATCTCCCTATGAGTTTAAACATTTTAATTTAAATTTTGTTGGAGTGTATGTGGATGGACAACCGGTGCCTCACAATCCATTAGAACTCGATTTTTCTAAAGATCAATACATACGTGCCTATCAAACTCTATTCGTTGGGACAGATCGAATGGGTCAAGACAGAGGTATATTTATTTCTAGAAAAGAATATAAAGATTCAAATACATTATTTGGATTTAACCTCTCACCAGATTTATGTTCCTCAGGAGAACATTTAAGTTTGATAAAACATAGCAATTTGCGATTAGAACTAAAATTCAGCAAATCTTTAGAACAAACCGTATGTGTTATCGTTTTCGCCGAGTTTGAAAATTTAATCGAAATAAACAAATCGAGAAATATCTTGTATGATTTCGGAAATTAAAGAATGGATGGAATGCAACTGTTTACAGTCTTATCTCAAGAGAAGGCCACGTCCCCCTATTTCCAAGGTGTTTATTCTAGAGATACAATCCCTCCTCTGCAAGAAAACATGTGTGCTATTGTAAATTCTGATGACTCATCGCAGCCTGGAACCCACTGGTTAGCATTATTTGTGAATGATAAAAGAGAATTAGAATTTTATGACTCGTTTGGACAACCTCCTGCATTCTATAACATTAGTACTACTACCTATTTAGATGTATTATGGAATTCCAAAGTGTTTCAATCACCAACATCCAATGTTTGTGGACAATACTGTATTTACTTTTTATTCAAACGCAGCCAAGGCTATTCTATGCATTATATTTTAAATCAATTGTATATAAATGATTTTATTATGTATCAATTTGTAAAGAAGCGATATGGTGTAAGATTTGTGTTTAGAAAATAAAAAAATAAAAAAAATGGAATGAAACTAAATATTTGTGTCTTTTATTTTTTTTCTATTATATTCTTTTATTTTTCCCTAAAAAATTAATATTTTTTTTCTATGATAAATTTTTTTTCTCAAAAAAAATTAATATAATTTTTATAATAATTTTCCCCTCAAAAAATTAATATTTTTTTCTATGATAAAATATTTTTGTTCCCTAAAAAAATTAATATTTTTTTTTCTATGATAAATTTCTTTTTCTCAAAAAATTAATATAATTTTATTTAATTATCATCTATTTGAAACTTTTAAATTTTATTAAATAAGTATATTTTCACCTGCAAAAGAAAACTGTTCAAATCATAAAGAGACATTTTTTTTAAATCAAATGATTATCATTTATTTCAAAGTTTCAACCATGCATTTCTGCGAGCATACATTATTGGTTTTTTGATAATTTTGTTATTCTTATACAATTTTTTATTTACATCTAGATGTTTCGGTAAATTTACATCATTCAAAGCACTTAAAAATACATATCTTCCTTCAGGTGCCGATTTTCGGTTCCGTAGAAAATCATTTACGAGGAATACAATATTACTTCCTGGAATAACAGTATTTTTGTAAATAATTTCACCATCAGAATTCCAACTGAAAGATTCTTGAAGCTTTAAAAACTGGAAAATATCTTTTGCTTTTTCTTTATACCTAGGTGGAACAATTCTAAAAATTTTATCCTCTAACACTCCTTTTTCTGTCTTCACATTCTGCCCTTTCTCTGTCTTCACTATTGAACCTTTTAGATTTTCGTTTAATGATTCCATTTCTTGATTTTCCGATACAGATGTTTCAGTTGGAATTGATTCGGACTCTTTTCGATTTTCAACAGAAAAATGTGTATATTTTTGTAAAACTTGTAGATAGAGTATTGCTTTTTCTTCTTCAGTTAAATCCTTATTATGGAGAATGTTTTTCATACGTTGATCAAGTTCCGATAAGTGTTCCGCTACTTGAGCTCTTTCTTCGGGTACCAGTACAAATTTTTTGCTAAATTCCATTTTGAATTAAAGAGCTGATAACGGAAATAGCTGCTGGTAATAAAATAGATAGGAATCCTTCTCCTTTTTGAATTAAAATTTTCTTTTTCTCGTAAAGAGGTGTTTTTTTGTTAGAAAGCTTTCTTAAGCTTTCTTTATAGGGAGATAAGCGATTTTTTTTAATTTTAGTCAACGATATGTTACCACATAAAACATTCAGCACGCACTCACACAAAGTTTTTATTTCTTTCTTTGAACACTTTTTCAAAATAGATTTTGAGTTTTTTGTTTTAGAAATTAATTTTAAGAGCTCTAAAGTTTGTTCAGAACACACTGGCATCTTGCGAACTAATGAATATTCATCTAACAATTTGAATCTATTTATTTGTTTCAAAGTAATGGGTTATCGAGGTTGATATACATAAAAAACATCTCCAGGAAACATACCTGTGCGCACACGCAAGGATTCATCAGTTTCAGGTTTTAAATCAATAAGTAAGTATCCGTACGGCTTTGATGTGGTATCTGTGTAACATTCTTGAAAAAATTTCACTTTACGAGGATATAATTGGCGCCCTAAATGTGTAATTTGGGATTGATCTCTTCGATTCTTAAATAATACAAGATAATGAGCGTTTAAGGAAATTTCTCTAATTTCTTTCCCTTTATGAAAAATATTCTGTACCACAAAAATTATACTCAAATTTCTGTGATGTGAATATTTTACAAATAATTTTGTTAATTGGGATCATTCCCTAACTCGCCCATAAGATCATCTATAACAATTAACGCATCCGAATACTGGTGCACATTAGATGGAATACCTTCATGAAAGGAAATATTCGACATTTCTTCATATAACTTTTGATAAACCCCATAACACCAAACTATTTTTTTAGGAAAAGGTTTAATCATTTTATTTTCAATTAATTTTTTAACGAACTGACTTTTACCGCTACCAGATGGTCCAGCCAAGATTAAAGTAAATGGATGAACCAATTTGAGAGAATCCATGATTAAACTAATAATTTTTATCAATGCTGCTGCTATTTATACTACGAGACAGTTAATTCTATAAATTTTATTTTGCGTGATAACAAAAAGAAAATTCATAAATTCTTATCCCTGCCCATAATCATATTATGTTGTATCCTGCATTTTCAAGTTTTGATTCATTATCAGATAAAAGTGAGACCATTCAGTACAGTATTTTCTCATAGTATTGTAACAAGGTAGCATTGATCCCCTATTTATGTCTAGTTTGATGGATTAGAGCAGCTTGGAGGCAAAACACGTGGTTTTCATTGTTTCGTCTCGACGTCAGTGGGTCTGTGGTTTGAATGGGCAGGACGAAACCCCCCTGCTGATCTATTCACATACCCTGTCTGACTTTGTAGACTGACGCCTCGGAAAACGGCGGGTGGTAAGGGGTCGGAGCGTGACGTGTGCAGATTTCCACTGCGCCAACCAATGAGAAGTGATGAGGGGCGTGTACTATCCACCCCCAGGAGTTTAAAAGGAGACCGCGTTGATAACATGTTTCAAATAGCCCATTCGCTCCGTCGAATATATGTACAGTGCCTGATCGTCACAGTGTAGCAGAACACAAAATTTGTTTGAAGATTTAGTAGTGAGTAGCAACGTTCTAAAATTTCTACGGCTTCATTATGTCTACTTGCAATATTTGTGGAAAAAACTTCGTTCGGCAAAGTGATTTAAAACGACACATTGACTCTGTGCATTCAACAGAGAAAATTGTATGTGAGTTTTGTGATACATCCTTTACCCGTAAAGACAACTTATTGAATCATTTGAAAAATAAAAGCTGCGAAAGAAAGTTGGAGAATGAAGCGGGAAAAAGAAAGAGAGTGGATTTGTCTGTTTCAAATAGGAAAAAGAAAACACAGTTGTCCACATCTGCTGAAAACTCTACGGCTGTTCCTGAAAACTCTACGACTTCCCCAGAACATTCTGATGCAGTTCCTGAAACCTTTACGGCCGTTCCTGAAAATTCTACAGCTGTCCCAGAACATTCTGCTGCTGTTCCTGAAAATATCTCCTTACCACCAAAAGAAAGAGAGAGTGCTTTTCAAAAAGCTTATAAAACATTTGATCTCCATAATAACGATAGTTCACTGGGGATAAAAGAGTTTCTACTCTTGAGAAAAGAAGAGACACTCTTAATTTTTCACAATGAACTCAAAACTTACAAATCCTTGAAAGTGAGTAAATGGGTTCATTGCATTTACTCGAAAGCGACAGATGCCGGAAAAATGATAAAAAACGTTGAATTTAAAACGCCGAATAATGAAGTATTACAAGGAACTAATCTCGCCAGCCTTTATGACAACATGTCTGAGAAAATAGTGAAAGAAAGTGAGGATTTCGAGGGTAAAGACTCGGGCTGGACACTGGACGAAATCTTAAGACTCGAAGTCCGCACAAACCGTTATTCTCCATTCAGAGGTTCATCATCCTTCATCGAGGTGCCGAAGCAGATCGCTGAAACTAAGGCAATCATCAATGTCATCAATAATGAGGACTCTCAGTGCTTCATGTGGTCTATTCTCGCAGCTCTTTACCCCAACACCAGCAACCTCAACAAAACGTCAAGTTATGTCCCCCACATAAATAAGTTGAACTTTGATGGAATATCCTTTCCAACACCGCTTAACGAGGTGAAAAAATTTTCAAAAATGAACGATATAGGAATAAATATTTATTCTTTTGAAGAAGATTTAAAAATATTTCCTCTCCTCATCAGTGATATAGTGTGTGATAAACATATAGATTTGCTTTACGTAAAAAATGGAGAGTTTGGACATTATTGTTTCATTAAAAGCTTATCTCGACTTGTTTCCAAACAACTCTCAAAACATCATCATAAAACATTTATATGTAAAAGATGTTTAAGTGCTTTGCAAACAGAATACAAACTTCTTCAGCACAATGAGATGTGTATACATAAAAGTCCTGCAAGAGTAGTAATGCCGTCAGAAACTAGTAAGTTTTTAAAATTTAAAAATTTTCAACATTGTTTAAAAATACCCTTTGTTGTATATGCGGATTTCGAGTGTGTAACTAGGAAAACTGATACTTGTGGTCCTAATCCAAACTTTTCATTTACTAATATTTATGAAAAACATGTCCCGATAGGTTTTTGTTATTTTATCAGTTATCAAGGGGGGTATTATAAAGATCCAGTAGTATATAGAGGTATTGATGCCCCAAAAATTTTTATTGAAAAGTTAGAAAAAGATGCAATAGAAATGGATAATATTTATAAAAAACTAAAACCATTATTACCTCTTACTGAATCAGAAAAGCAATTGTATGATAATGCTAAAAATTGTTATGTTTGTGATCAAACCTTTCGCGAAAACAATATCAAGGTTAGGGATCATAACCATGTGACTCAAAAATTTAATGGCCCTTGTTGTAATAGTTGTAATTTAGCAATGAAAACCCCTAAATTTTTGCCTGTTTTCTTCCATAATCTTTCTGGGTATGACGCCCATATTTTTATTAAGGAGTTAGGATACGATAAAAAACAAATTAATTTAATTCCGAACACCGAAGAAAAATATATTTCCTTCAGTAAAAATATTTCAAATGATTTTCAGTTAAGGTTTTTAGATTCTTTCAAATTCATGTCTTCTAGTTTGGAAAATTTGATAAAAACACTAAAAAAAGATGAATTTAAATATATGAAACATTATTTTGATTCAGAAAAAATAGATTTACTTTTAAGAAAAGGAGTTTTTCCGTATGATTATTTTGATAGTTTTGAAAAGTGTAAAGATTCTTGTTTACCACCTATTAGCAAATTTTACAATAAACTAAATGAGGAGCCTATAAGTGTAGAGGATTATAATCATGCATGTAAAGTATTTAATGAATTTCATTTAAATAATCTTGGTGAATACTGTGATCTATATGTAAAAACAGATGTCCTATTGTTAACAGATCTCTTTGAAAACTTTCGGAAAATATGCATGCAAACTTATAAACTTGACCCCTGTTGGTATTTTACCACCCCAGCTTTATCATGGGATGCTATGTTATTACATACTAAAGTAGCTATCGAACTGTTCACTGATTACGACATGCTTCTTTTTATAGAAAAGGGTGTAAGAGGAGGTATAAGTCAGTGCTGCAATCGTTATGCTATAGCTAACAACAAATATATGTCTAATTTTAACCCAGATGATGAGATAAAATATTTAATGTACCTTGACGCAAATAATTTGTACGGTTATGCAATGAGTAAATATCTACCCTTAAAAGATTTTGTTTGGAGTGATAAAAATTTAACCGAACAGGATATTTTAAATTTATCAGATGAATCCGATGTAGGTTACATCTTGGAAGTAGATCTTGAATATCCCTCCGATTTGCATGACAAACATTCAGACTTTCCCCTTGCCCCTGAAAATAAGCCCCCACCTAATTGTAAAGAACCTAGACTTTTAACTACTTTGGAATCCAAAACAAAATATGTTCTCCATTATTCTAATTTAAAGCTATATTTAAAATTAGGGTTAGTCTTGAAAAAAACTCATCGAGTTTTAAAATTTTTTCAATCTCCTTGGCTTAAAAATTACATAGATTATAATACTAAATTAAGAACTAAAGCTGTAAATGACTTTCAGAAGGATTATTACAAACTAATGAATAACAGCATATTCGGGAAAACGATGGAAAATGTAAGAAGAAGAGTAGATATACGTTTATGCTCAACAGAAGAGCAGGCTCGAAAGTTAATAGCGAAATCAAATTTTAATCGACGCACAATATTTTCTGAAAACTTAATGGCCGTCCATCTAAAAAAAACCCAAATCAAATTTTTGAAACCAATACAGGTAGGAATGGTAATTTTAGACTTATCAAAAGTTCTAATGTATTCTTTTCACTATGAGTACATGAAGCACCGTTACGACTCGAAAGTAAGGCTCATGTATACAGACACCGATTCCTTTATCTATGAAATAAAAACTGATGATTTTTACAGTGACATGAAAAATGATATTAACTTATATGATACTTCAGATTATGATAAAAACAACATTTACAATTTACCTCTAGTGAACAAAAAAGTCATCGGGAAAATGAAGGATGAAAACAAGGGAAATATTATGACAGAATATGTAGGATTAAAATCGAAAATGTATGCCTACAAAACAAACCATAAGATTGAAAAGCGGTTAAAAGGAATTAAAAAACAAACTATAAAAAATAAAATAACATTTGAGGACTACAAAGCCTGTCTTTTTAATCAAAAATTAAAATATGTTGACATGAACTTAATTAGATCCAAATTTCATTCAATACACTCCATAAAGCAAAACAAACTTGCTCTGTCCTATAAAGATGACAAAAGGTTTATTAATGATGATGGCATTACTACGCTTGCCCATGGACATTGGTCATTGATGAATTTAGACCTATTCGATGAGCAGTAAGACATAAAATCCAATGATGACACAATAATGTGATTTTTGTAATGTAAATAAAAGATTGTAATGTGAAATGGAATGCTGCTTTTGTAAATAAACAACTTACTTTGTATCTTTTTGTGTAATCCTTATACTGAAATCAATTTTATAATTTGTTGTTCTCCTGTAATGTATATATATATATATATATACAATTGTAATGTAAAACGCAATACAAGATGTTGATTTCTGAATAAACAATTTACTTTGTATCTTTGCTGTGTATGTGTAATCATTATACCGAATTAAAATTTACAATTTGTTATTAAAACAATGTATAATAAATATTTTTTTTTATTTCTATTCAATTAAAAAATATTTTAACTAAATGGTTATTGCAATGAATAGTTATACAATTTATACTCTTTGGAAAAGGCAAAGAGTTTGCTTTAAGCACATAAACATAAATTTTTCCTTTCTTTTATACAAAATATATTTAAAATATCACTTATGCTTAACATACTAAGATAATTTGTTTGAAAGATGTATACTGATATTTATCTTTTAAAATGAAACTATTTCAACATAAATTAAACTAGAAAGCAGTATGAATAAAATTAACAATATAACCATATTTATAAAAAAAAATTATTCTTTTTGCTTCAGATTTATAAAAATAAACTTTTTTTAAAGCCAACAATGTATCCATCCGCTCTAAGCATTGAGATAATTTCTGACGTAGAATTCAGTCGCCGTCTTGTAGAATCAAGATCAGACAAGCTAAGACAAGTTCAATCGTAAACCGTTCACACGCTGATTACGAGTATTCTACGTCACATTTTTACTGTGTATGTGTAATCATTATACCGCATTAAAATTTACAAATTATTAAAATAATATAAGTGAAATATTTTTTTTTATTTCATTTTAATTAAGAAAATGTCGCCATCTGCTTCGCCTGCAAAATTAAATTCATGAGATTATAAACCTAAGTTTTCTTCAGGTCTGCATGCCTTCATAGGACAATGGTTAGCGTAACTGAAAAACTATTGTCCTATGGAGACATTTTGTTCTGGGGCTGTGAGTTTGAATCTGGATTTATTATTATTTTTTTTATTTGAGCGTTATTTTTTCAATCATTTTAAAATCTAATAATTAGTGTATAGTTTAACCAATAGGTGGCGCCATGAGCACTTTAAACATTTCAATAAACTTTTTTTACACATTTAAAAAACAACTCAACTTAGCAGCAGGAGGGAAACAACTCAACAGCAGGTGAAAACAACTCAACTCCCCCCATCAACTCGAAAACCAAAACCATAGCAGGAGGGAAACAACTCAACTCCACGCAGCATCCACAGAAGGGAAACAACTCCGCGCCTGCGCCTGTGCCTCCACAGGAGGAAAACAACTCAACTCTGCGCCTGCGCCTGTGCCTGCGCCTTTACCGCAGAACCGGCTTTTCTTACCTACTCATAACATACTGCCATGGAAATTCACCTTCCTTTATCAAAGTTCCTGGTATATGTGTGATTCCTTTATATTAACGTCACTACAATTCCCTTTTTTTTAAAAAAAAAATATATATCTTCCAGATCTTACTAATGTCAGACAGGTTTCAGTTCTCTTTCTACAGCACGGTGTTACAGTGGCTTTTTTGAGTGTAGAACTATTTTCCCCCTGACTCTCCCCTCAGATATAAGATTTATCTTCAAGTTTCTATTCATGACATATCAAAAACAATATTGCTTTAGTAAAAAAATAATAAATTTAAACAATAAAAAGAAAACTATTTTGATGCTTGAGTAAAAAAAAAGTCATCGTTTTTTAATAATAGATAATTTCTAGGAATCTAAAATAATTAAATAATTTTCAGGTTTTCATTAATCAATCAATCGCTACTTACAGTTAGCTTAAAAAGGTCTCTCTAGAATGTATTTTTATCCAAAATAATAGGCGATATACTTTTTATTAACAAATAATTAATTTAATAAGGAAATAATAGAAACATTC
Organism: Trichonephila clavata; assembly: GCA_019973975.1. Lineage (NCBI taxonomy): Eukaryota > Metazoa > Arthropoda > Arachnida > Araneae > Nephilidae > Trichonephila > Trichonephila clavata. The sequence goes on along the minus strand of BMAO01035587.1, from coordinate 569,819 downwards.
CTTTTATTTTAAAAAAATATATTAATTTAATTCCATTATCTATAAATAATATTAATAAAAAATTAAATATTGCTTTAGTTTCGTAAAATATCTATTATTTTAAATCCATTTTCTAAAGAAATAAATACAAAAATTCTCACCGTTAATTATCGAAAGGACTATTCATTTTTTCATTTCGTTGTTTTTGAATGTTAGATTAAAAATATATAAGAATGAAAAAGCCTGGAAATTTATTTACATTCACTGCACAAAATCATTCAAAAAGAAAATAATACTGTGTGTGAGACTAATATATGTTTCAGAATTATATTTTTTTTTACAGTATTTTTTATTCCACTCATTCACTTTTGCCAAGAACAGCAAGTTTGACCTTGGCCACTGAGCGTTAAACAGAGGGAGAAAAAAATAATAATAATGATTTTAGCGCATGCGCAAAGCCTTTAGAATGTCTTTAAAGCTTTCATTATTTTTGAGGGCTCAATTTTTAATTGAAAACTAGCTTTCATGGCCCGGCGTTGCACGGGCTTATACCGAGGGTATAATTTAATCCCCATGTTAATTTCCTCCTTTTATTCTAACGCCAAAACTTTTGTGGGGTTTCACGCGTACGATGTGAATGCATGTCCCGTGAATGCGTGTCATGGCTTTGTTGCTTAACATTTTCCCTTCTCTTCACGATTTTTCGATCCTAGTACCACTGAAGACCCGCCGTGTAGGGGTGGGATGCACGTAAAATATGTCGAGAGCTCAAATGTCCTCCCGTTGTGGTTGTTAGGAGAGGGGGTGCCAGCTCAGGTGTCGTCCGCGTCACTTGACCATGGTTCAAAATTACGTGGACCGTCCACAAAAGGCCTCGTGTAGCTGAACAGTGGGAGGTTAATATTCGCTCAATCTTCACAAATTCAGCACTTCTAATATTATTTTCCGAAATTACTTTGATTTCTTTGTTTCTTTCCTCTCCGTTTAGCCCGGCATTGCACGGGCTTTTACCGAGTGAATAACTTCACCCTCATGGAAATTTCGTGTTTCCCTCAGGCCGATAGCACTTGTGTGTGCGTGCGATGTGAGTGATTTCTTTAACAATCTCATAAAAACTCCCTTTTTCGAAATTTGTTCTTGCGTTGGTGTGGTGTGGTAATTATTAAAGATGGGTGAAAGCTCAGGTGTCGTTCTCGTCACTTGAGAATGGTTGAAAATTTCCAGGTCCGTCACCAAAAATTTTCGAATAGGCAAACAGGGTGAATTTTAAAATCACCCACTCACTTTCCAATTCTTTCGTTGCAATTTTTTATTTCCCGGAAACGGAAATGTAGTCTTTTTAAAAATAGTTGTATGCTGAAAAAAAGACAGAAAGTATAAATTTTTAAAATTACAAAATTTCACTACTATTTTAATTTTTGGAGTAAAATTGTGTGGATTTTTTTGAAATATTCGACTCGGGGGAAAAAAGTTTCATGCAATTACCTTTATAAAAGAAGAAATTATTAAATGATTGATTTAAGTAATTTGAGTGTTTTATTAAAATTTGTTCAAAAAAGTTTTTGGCTTTTTTTTAAAATCACCGATTCTAAAAGTTTTAAATTGAAAATTTCGAAGTCCGTCGCCAAAAAACTCTGGAGTAGGTGAACAGTGCGACTTTTTAAAAATCCCTCATTCACATTTCAATAACGGAAAAAATATTGCAACAGCAAGTTTGACCTTGGCCGCTGAGCGTTAAACAGAGGGGGGGGGGGAATAATAATGATTCTCCCGCATGCGCAAAGCCTTTAGAATGTCTTTAAAGTTTTCATTATTTTTGAGGGCTCATATTTTAATTGAAAATTCCAAGTTTTCACATATTGATTGGAAATAACAATAATTTTTGAAGAATAAAGGATACAAAAATAATGCTTATATTATTTCTCGCAAAAACTTTATTTTACGAAAATCACAAAAAAAATCTTTAAAATTCGTAATTTTTAAGCAAAATCGACACACGGGAAAAAATTTCATGCAATTTTTTTTTTCAATGAAGTAATTATTAAATGATTGATTTAAGTATTTTGAGTGTTTTATTACAATTCGTTCAAAAAAGTTTTCGGCTTTTTATTTTTTAAATCACTGATTCTGAAAGTTTTAAAAATCATTTTTATATAAACGCAACAATATTGATTCATATGAGAAAAAATCATAAAATATGCAAAACAGCATTGTTTTGTTAAAAAAAAAAGTTTTTTTTTCTATAAAATTCTTTAAAGAAAGATAGTTTTTTCCCGGAAACGAAACTGTAGCATTTTTAAAAATAGTTGTATGCTGAAAAAAGAACAGAAAGTATAAATTTTTCAAATTACAAAATTTCAATTACTATTTTAATTCTTGAAGTAAAATTGTGAGAATTTTTTGAAATATTCGACACGGGGGAAAAAAGTTTCATGCAATTACGCATTATTTTAAAGTAAACTATAAGTTTTATGAAAGTGAACAAAAATTTTGATACTGATAAATATTTTAAATGAATATCAGAAATGCATTTTGAATGCATTTTAATTTTTAAAAAATTTCACTGAAAAAAACATTCAAAAAGAAAATAATACTATTTGATAAAAACGTTTAATTTTTTAAATTTTAATTTTATAGTTTTTCATTCCACTCTGTGTTAAAATTATTTAAACACGTATCTGCCAAAAAAAGTATATTATAAAAAACTAACTTATTAATTATTTTTCTAATAAAATTGATTAAAATTGCTCATTTAGCAATTAATTGTGACATACCATTTGCTTACATAATGGCAGCACTGAAAATGAAGTAAATTTCAGATCAGTGCGGATGCAGCAAGTGAATTCAATCATTGAAGAAGAGAGAATTAAAATATATTTCAGAATATTTCCTTTTTGTGTGTAAAGATGTGTAGCAACGCAATGTCCAGTAGGAGAAAAAATTTAAGACAAGTATGAAAAAAGGCGACCGGCGGGTTTCTGCGAGGCGGCCATCCTCCTTCGCATTGACCGCGCACGACAGTGCTGCAGTTATAGTCTTGAGTGTAGAGGGAGCTCTCAGCACTCTGCCACCAGACAGTTAACCAATTTTTGGCTAAATGTAAAATGGCGTATTTTAAATTATTTTAAAAAATCATTACCTTTATTTTAAGGGCGTAATTTTTACGTTAATGCTCTCAAACATCACCAACTATTTGCAAAAATAACGTACTTTGAAATAAAAAATGTACAAATTACTACTTTTTAATTTATTTCTCAGAAAAAAACATAAGTTTACGAAAATCACAAAATGTTTTTTAAAATCCGTAATTTTGAAGCAATTTTTTCAATCTTCGTATATGTTACGGATAATATTACTGTACACACGGAAAAAAGGTTTTGTGAGATTATCTTCATAAATGACGAAGTTATTCAATGTGAAGTAAAAATTAAGACTACTTTTTAAAAATTCTTTTAAAAAAAAAGTTTTGGAAATTTTATTTTTTAAATGAATGGATCTAAAAGAGAAAGGCTTGAAGTTAATTAGTGTAGAATATCGATTTAATAACACGAAAAGTAATTCATACCCAACGATTTAGAAATAATTTTCATAAAAACGCATCAGTTTTAACGCTATTTTAAAAAATTCGGAAAAAATAGAAAATATGGTTATTTTACAAAAATAAAAATACCCCGTCGTGGCGAAATAAATGATCTTTCCGATTCTGTAATTATTTTTTGTCTAATTTCGACACCGAAAATTAGATGACAATTTTAATATGGTGGAAAACGTAAGATTACCGCTCGGCCGAAACGGAAGGGAAGTTCCGCCAAGTAAACAACCGGCAGGAGTAAAACAATTAGGCGTTTTAAGGTTTTTAATTAATATCTTTTTAACTAATTACAATATCGGAATATAAATAGGCAATACGGCTTCCCCGGAAAATTCCCGATCTTTTGGTACCTTCCGCGACTTTCTGCGTGGTGCTGTTCTTGAGAAGATAGACGCACATAGATAGATAGATACGTTTGTTTACCTTCGAATTTTAATAGTGTAAGATTTAAGTATTAGCTTTCGGGTTCGAGTAAGAGAGAGATGTTGAAAGCTAAGGGATAGTGTGTGGGATTAACGTAAAATAACGTAAAGCTAGACGAGAGCACTTCGTAGATTACTTAATTAATATTAAGTTTGACGATTTGGTCAATTAGTCGTTAAATTGGGTTCAGTCCGTTTAGATTGGATTACTTTAGAAGTTATCTTCAAATATAAGAAGGTGTATTGCCTGGAAGTGCTAAGTGTAAGTGATCCGATTTATTATTATAACTCCAATTATCTCTTCTACTTTGCTGTTGCTCGCCTATTTATCAACTGGCGCATTTCTTCACTTGGGTTGTTGAATTAGTGTCGTTGTTGAAAATCGTAAATAAATTGTGTTGTTTTGACCTATGGCTAGTTTTCCTTCTAACTCTCGTACACTAATGGATGGGATAGCTCATCCATTACAGTACAACAGTTTTATGTTTGTGTAAAGTGTCAACCGTACAGAAGTAATGCTTCGGTTTTTCATCAATTGTGTGGGAACGATAATGCCAACAAATAACCCACATATGGCCTTATACGTATCATCTATGGAATTGTTGTTCTATCGTATTGCATTCTCATGGTAGGTTGTAAATTTGTTTGTCAATTTATCTGTCAGGCGATTTTTCTCATTGTATTTCTGCCATCTGATGATTTCTTGCCACTATTTGTAAGTTTTAATTTACAATTTCCGGCCCCATGCACTTCTAAGTATAGCCAAAGCCCTCCCCTTTCTACAAATTATGTGACACGGTACTATCCTGCTCTGGAAATGTTTCCGTGCGGTTTGCTTACATTGCATTTAAAGAACACAAGCACTCCTACAGTTTTTATTACGAAAGGCGAAATAATAGTCGGATTTTGACGCGATTTACTTTAAAATGCTGCTAATATCCTAAAATGTTTTATAAAATGCATCTGAAAAATTGACTTTTTGAAGGTTCAGATTTATTCAGATTAAGTTCACGAGTCTAATTATTTTTATTTTACGAAGCTTTAAAATTAATATATGATTTAGCTCTTAAGAGATCAGATTGCTTATATAGATTTTTCTGAGGAAATAAATGAATTTTGTAACCCACAATTAAATGATGCAATCTGAGCTTTTCTGTTATAAGAGGGTAAAAAAAAAATTAACTTTAAATATAGACTTTTTAAAATGCTTCCTTTTCGTACTTGTTAGTTTTAATCAATTCAATTCTTAATTTTTTTTCAAAAATTAGTTAATTAGGATTAAAATAAATCAATGCACTTAAAAAAATTTATTAAATAATTATAATTATGGATTTTAATTTTTCCTTCAACTTCTCGGTAGACATTTGCTTTTGAATTAAAATAAGGAAACGAAATGAACTCGAAAATTACTGTAGAGCCAAAACATACAATATAATGATGTAGCAAAATATAAGTTGGGAAATCTTCAATATATAAATAATATTTTTTTAATTATCTCCAAGGAAACTTCTTTAAATTATTTCCCTGTAGAAAGATGAATTCCTTTGTTAACTGGGGTTCTAATCATCTTACAGCACAGTGCTGCAAAGTGAAGTTGTAATTTCTTGCTCATTTCAATATATCATATATATATAAATCTGTCCAGAAAAATTTTTCCAAATCTGGTATGGTATATTTTTGTTGTTGTAAAAGACGAAAATGTTTTCATTATTCCTCTTTGTATAAAAAGAAATATTATTTTTATAATTTGAAATTATACTATCGTGCTAGAAAGTAAAAGGTCTAAGGTATGGTCAGAATTTTTTTTGATTGACTGAATTTTAGTGTCGCAGTTAGAAACAACAATAGGATTATTGGCGACGGATCTTGTTAATTTGAATCGCAGTAAGTGATAAAAACTACACCCAAAAAGGTACTCCACACTTTCAAACCACATCTAGGGGAGGATTTTGTCAATTTTAACGTGCATCGGGCATGCTACACGGCGAGTCTTCAGTGGCATCAAGACTCGAGGACAGGCATGTTGAGTGTATGGCAATGACGGTTCACACTACAATATCGAAAGTCCTCACGCAGGAATTTGGATTTGCAGTATCAGTCTGTAACACCCTGTACCATTTGACGTCTCCAGCAGCAGAGCAGAATTTCTGCAAAGCTACCATTGCTGCGATTACCTTTAACCTGCGATCACTCGCGCGGGGTGCTGTGTACACCCCAGCAACAAGAAACGCTTCCTAGAATTCCACAAAGAATGCGTAGAACCACGGTTTTTTCTGTAGCTGCACATTTTGGGTCATTGCACCTTCAGGCCTGATGCAATCAATCTCGCTCGGACGATTGAAACGTAATGACTTTGAAAAGTTTATCTGGGATGCTGAGAGCACCCCGCGAGTGATTGAGTTATATTTTCGCACTCGAAGCATCTAAAATAGGGTAAGTTTTTCACTCTTTCCGTTAATATTTTCTTTTCAAATATATTAATATGCATGTATATTTTATTTAAAATTTCAATAATTGTAGCATAAAAATAATATAAAACTTAAAAATAATTGTAAAATATTATTTTTTGTTAATTTTTTTTAAAACGTTTTTCAGAAATTACGGCAAAAGTTCCATAGGAAAGGGAGCAACAGTTATCGGTCATCTATTAGATACTGTATCGACAGATTCTGAGGATGAACAAAGTGATTTCGAAGACTGTGTAATTTCAGAAGAGCACAATATTAAACAATCTGTTCATGTCATGGATACGGCACAAGAATTGGAAGAAACTTTGAGCAAGAAACAACAAATAAATTCACGGAAACAAATAATTGACAAAAAATTCAAAAGAAACTTTACTGACGCAGAAGATAGTAAAAATTGCATTAATTCACAAAAAAGGGGCTCTGCGCTGTTTGTCCACGGGTAAAAGATGTAAAAACCAATTGTGTTTGCCTTCAATGTAAAGCAAATATGTGCTTAAAGCATATGAATACAGCCTACTTTGAATGTTTGGAAAATGATTAAAATATTTGTTTTCTACTTTCTACTATCCTTAACATTAATTACAAAGTAAGTTTATTACTGGAAAAAACGTTTTACTTGTGTTTTATGAAATAATATAAAATTATATGTTTTAAAATGAAAATTTTGTAGGTTTAGTTTAAATTAATATTAGTCTTATTTGTGAGCAATAAATTTAATAATTTTATTTGCATAATACAAAAAACATGTTGTACTTTATAAATATGTATCATAATTGACTTATATATATAATTTTTGTTTTCATCCTTTAATACACGCGTTAAAAGTTTACTACACCCCGCGAGTAACGACGGTAGCGAAAACATGCGCGAGCGACCCCGTGTTAACTGTGCACCACAGACGTTGAACACCGGACATAAGAAAACGAACGACAAGACATTAAACGAATCATGATTCTGCCTACTACACTACGATGGTCGTATTCGATTCCGAAGGTAACTTGACGGGAGATTGCATGACTTGCATCATGCATCGCTTAACTGGTCTTTCATTTTGTTTTATGGTTAGGCGTTCCATAGTATTTAACTTCTGCCCCTCTCTAATGTACATTCTTCGGGCATTGGATAGTCACTGTTACATCTTTGAACTGTTTGAGCCTGTTAACATCCCTTGTTTTGAAGGCTTGCCTAGAGTGAAGTTGCTGCAAAATAATTCGAGTGCCACACAACATTCATTAATTTTTCATTTCCCAACAAGCTGTACTGCTATTTGATCCGTCTCTCATCAAGCCCATGCTGTCGGTAATTGGCAAAAATGACAGGCCTAGCATACCCTTCCCCCTCCCTTTGTTGCATCAAATGGACTTTGTGTACGTATGGAAGAAGGCCTTTTTTCAGTGCCAAACCATATCACAATAGTAGTGCTAAACATGACGACTGCCCAAAATACTGATATTTTGTGTTCATCATAATAGCTTATGTTATTTGTCTTAAAAATGTTCTTTTATATTTATTCTCCTTCATGGTTTTATATTTAAATGACCAACAACGTATGAATCACATGTTTGTTGTACTATTGATTAGCTTGACCACAGGTTTTATTTAATTTGTTAATTTTCTATCTCTTTTAAATTTAAAAATTTAATTTTTTCCAATTTCTATAAAATTTAATTCCGTTTCGTCTGTTGTTTTCGTAAGCATTTCAACGTTGTTTTCGTACCATTTCATTGTACTCTGAAAAATCATTAAGCACAATAAACTTCTGAGTAAATTTTTCTTACTTTTCAATGTGATTCTTTTCTCTCTCAATACTCTCCATAAAAGAACAGTAGCAACAGCATTTCAAATGAGCCCCTGTCTACATATAAAGTAAATTTGTTTTTTTGAATTTTTTTTTCAAATTATGCTTTATAATGTTTTTAAATCAGTGATTAATAACTTAAGGTATCCGACTCCTCTAAAATTGTAAATTTTGCCAAAAATTGACACATTTTTTTATGATTTTATTTTATAGGCCCTCTTATTTGCTTTATAAAAAATACCAAGTTTATAATTTTCCGTTCAGTAGAACAAAAACTATGAGTGTTTTAGTAAAAGCAGATGTCATTACTTTAAGCAAGATGTCAAACTTTAAAACGCGTTTTATTCGAAATGTGATTTTTTTAAAAATAATCAAACGGGGCACAGCGATTGTTAAAAAAGTTTTAAAAATAATTAATTGAAATTTTTTCTGTAAGTTCTGTATAAGAGTAGAATTGTTTTAACCTTCAGATTTATCAATCACTGTTTTATTACAAAATCTTCAGTCCCTTATGTGAATATAATCACCCTTTTTTTAAGCAATTTCATATAATAACTGAGTTAAAGTGCTCTAATTTTAGTAAAAAAGAAAATATCACTTATCCTGAAAGTCATTTCAAAAATGAATAACATAGCAACACATTAGAATGAAAAAATTGAAAATTTGGTTATAAACCTTTAGTACAGAATGAGCCGCGTTTGTACTATTTTTTGTCAATTTTTACCTAATTTTTCCCCTTTTAGTAATAATAATTTCTTTTTCTCTTTTTAATTTTAGCATATTTTTCTTAAAATGTACGAAGTAAATCTAAAAATAACAAAAAAATTCCCTTCTTTTTAAAAAAAAATTGTCGCAACCTGTCGGATACCTTAACGACGATACGCAATCAAATATCGAGCTTTTGCATAATAAATCTTAGTTTGTTTGCTTTTTTATTGAGAAAATTTATAAACCCCATGCACTGTACAATGTATCACACTGGGGCTTACATCACACAGGAAAGATTACAACACAAACATCCATGCCTTCTCCGGGATTCGAACCCAGGCCCTACGGCACCACAGTCAGCGTCACTAACCACTATACCGGATGGGCAGCAAATCTTAGTTTGGACGAAGTATTTCGCAAATGAAATATCTGCAGAAGGAGTAATTTACACTCATAGCTTGGAAATCTTTTCCGATATTGAATTATTACAATTACAGTATCACAATATCAAAATCGATAGAAATTGTGACATTTTACTTACCCATTTAACAGATTTGTGTACGTACCATATCTAACTGTTGACACCTGCCTAATGGGTCTCCTCCGTCTTATCTACTTATACGTTCTTCAAACAGGATTACTTCCTGAAATCACTAATTTAGAGTTCAGTAGTAAATAAATGAGTCTCAGTTGACAGATCCTTTCTACTTGAAGCTCGACCCTCACCACCACGAAAGTAAAAACGAGGGAGTTTCAAATGACCCAAAGAACCTAATACTTTTACTCCTTACCATAAATCCGTCTCGGTTGAACCGATGTGTCCTATTTCTCCTTCCCAGCATTCACACCCCAGCTGTGGACTCTTCTCCATCAAGCACTTTATCACTAACCCACATGTGTTTTGTCCGTGGGAAAAGGCATCATTTTCGACCGGGTCTTTTCGGTTTTTCCGACGAAAACCGTAGCACAGGAAAGATCGAGGTCTTCGGTCACGGTTACTAACCAATTAGCCCTGTCTTTCGGGATTTTTATGAACCCCCATTAGAGATATGGCTACTGAAACTGCTTATGGTTGAAGACCGCCTGCCGAGATAATGAAGTTGTCTTGTAACAGAGTGCGGCGTTTCAAGTCGTTTGCTATTAGTTTCGGTGGGACTCGTTTCTCCTCCTCGTTAGCCATGGGAGAGCAGTGACATTTATTGGATACAGATGCGTCGGATTACCAGTATTAATGAATTCCGGTTTTCCGGTAAAGTTCGAGGAAAGAAAAATCATTGAAATTTTAGTGGCCTTTCGTTAATAAACGTATTTACGTTGAATTGTTTCGAACTGAATGGATAACGACTGATATTTTTATATCCACGTCTCTAATAGTTGAGTTTAAATTATATTACATAAAGTGTAATAATTAAATTAAATATTAATGTTGGATGAAACTTATAATTATTCACATCTGCATTTTTTTCCTGTATCATAAACAAGTAATATAAATAGTTTTTAAAGTCAAATCCTACTTAGGTCAACAAATTTTTTTTTTATTTTAGTTACTTTTTATTAAATAATTACAATTAATATAAATATGTTTATACATATGACACAATCACAATACTAAGTGACAAACTTTCTTCAATTTTTCTTTCACGTGTTTCATTTTCCATTTTGTTCCCTCCTTGACTCAGACTAGAATCCAGAATGAAAACAGAATCTGAAAAAGAAATTTTTTTCTAACGATCTACACACCAAAGGTTCCCAAACTTTTTTTGTCTCATAGACCCCTTGCCATGTTTTTCGGTTTTTGGTAGACCCCTACATACCTAATATTGAATTTTTGCAAATTTATCAACTTAAATGTCTATTGATAGCAGGTATAGAGCTACTTACTTTAAAAGATTAAAGTTTCTAACTGTAGAGAAATATATTGTTTAAAACGTAAACAAGGGGTGGGGTCTACGACAGCGGGTTTGTAACATGAAGTAACTGAGCAACAAACAAATGCTTTTAATTGGAGGTATGAATCTGGTGTTTTAATAACGAATTTTCAACATTTGGCATTAATTTTACCAGATTTAACCCTAAATCTCATCGGTTAGTGGTGTCCAGTCTTTTTTTTTAGTTTCACATCCACACTGAAACTTCTCATTAGGAAAAACAATTAAAAACTTTCTCAAGATATTCCATAATTCGGGATAAATAATAGGCACATCTTTTTAAAGCCAAACATGTCTCTCTGACATCAGTTTCTAAACTTTACTTCAAAGTCTCCATTAGAGTCTATTCCTACCAGTTCCTCTCGTAATCTGACATTTTTTTTCGATGTAACTATATGAGTTTATTGCCTCTACTGTGGTATCACCACAGACAAAGCATTCTCCAATCTAGTTTCAATATCTAAATAAAGGACATTTGAATTTTGAACAAAGGTTAAGGCGTCATTTTCTTCACAGATTGTCTGTGACCAATTGAGAAACTGGGGAAATTTTTGCGAAGTATAATATTACACTCCATTAGCTTAATTCTGGCTAGAAACACTGAAATGATAGTCCTTGTTTTAATAAAGCTTATGCTGAGGAACTGCAAATTAACCTCTTTAAATTTAGTAAATATATATATCAAGTAAGTAAATATGGTTTCAACTTGATTAAATTTTCTTTAAAAATTAATTCATGATTTGGTTAAATGAGAGTTACTACCGTAGACCCCCCCCCCCATTTGCATCTCATGGATACCCAAATTAATTTCCCTCTGTCTTAGACCCCTTGTAAGTCGTCATAGACTCCTGGGAGTCCACAGAGACCACTTTGGGAATCACTGATCTACACGTTACGCCCCTGACGGTATATATTCCTAAATTTATTTCCTATATTTATTTCTTATATTAGAGATATTTTTTCTCCCATATAAAACAAAAATTAATTAATTAAATTTAATTAATTAATTAATATTTGAAAACACTGTATTAACATCAAGTGTCATCCACTACAACTTTTAAAAAATGTATTTGAACTTCAGTGGATGTATAAAAAGTATTTTATTAACGATTGAAAATGTGAAAAAGTATATAAATATATATAGGGAGAGTGTGTGTGAGCCAGTAGCACACATAAAAATTTTTCAAGGGGGGTGTACATGGTCGAAAGTCCCCCAACTCGGATCATACCTCAAGACAACATCAATTAATTATTCTGATTTTGTGAACAAAAAACAGTAAAAAATAAATTTTTGAAAAAATAGTTAGCATTAATTAATAAAATAAATTGTTAATTACAAGTACTAATTAAATTTTACGTTATCTTATATATAAAATTCTCGTGTCACAGTGTTTGTAACCAAACTCCTCCGAAACGGCTAGACCGATTCTAATGAAATTTTGTGCTTATATTCAGGAGGTCTGAGAATAGGATGTAAACTACTTTTCATTCCGATATTGTAATTAGTTAAAAAGATATTAATTAAAAACCTTAAAACGCCTAATTGTTTTACTCCTGCGGGTTGTTTACTTGGCAGAACTTCCGTTCCGTTTCGGTGATCCGACGTTTCCACCATTTTAAAATTGCCATCCATCTTTTACTTTTAAAATCAGACCAAAAATAATTACAGAATCTGAAAGATCATTTATTTCGCCTCGATACGGTATAATTTTTTTTGCAAAATAATGATATTTTCGATTTTCTAAATTTTTTTTAAAAAAGGGTTAAAACTGATGCAATTTTATGCAAATTATTTCTAAATTGTTGCGTATGAATTTGTTTTCGTGTTATTAAAACGATATTCTACACTAAATAACTTCAAGCCTTTCTCTTTTAGATCCAGTCATTTAAAAAATAAAATTCCCAAAACTTTTTTTAAAAAGATTTTTCAAACAATACTCAAATTTTAACTTAACATTGAATAACTTAGTCATTTATGAAGATAATCGCACGAAATTTTATTTCCGTCTGTAAAAGAATATTATCCGTAATTTGTACAAAGATTGAAAAAATTGCTTAAAACTTATGGATTTTAAATTTTTTTTGTGATTTTCGTAAAAAACCGTTTTTGCAAGAAATAATTTAAAGAGTATTTTTTGTACATTTTTTTTATTTAAAAGTACTTTATTTTTGTAATTAATTTGTGAAGTTTGAAAGCATTAACTTAAAAATTATGCCCTAAAAGTAAAAAAAAATAATAAAAAATACGCGATTTTATACAGTTAGCCAAACCTTGGAGTCGAAAAATAGTTTTGCGCCACAGACCTTTGAACTGTTTAACCGTCGACCGCATCTAACTCAAGGGTTACACTAAAAAGTTCTGCCTTAAACAGGGGGAAATCAGTAAATTTGGCGAGTCAATCAAAAAGTTATTTTTGCTTCAATTTTCGTCATTTTTTCTTTAGATAATTTTCAAAATTAAATCATTATAGATGTTAGATTAAGATGACAAAATGTATTCAATACATTTCTGAGACTCATCTAAAATATTTAACAGTATCAAAATTTTTGTTCTCTTTCATAAAACTTATAGTTTACTTTAAAATAATGTCTAATGAGTAAATCTTTTTTTTGACATATAATTTCATAATAAAAACGCAAAATTTGCCCTTTCGAATTTTTTTTTTTTTGAATTATTCAGTTAAATAAGCATAACTTTCTTAGAAAAATAAATAAAAGCTATGTTCAAATAAAAAATTCTTCATTATTAATTGCGTGTTATTAATGTATCAAAAATCACTAAATTGGCATGTCACAATTAATTTCTAAATTAATATTTTTAATCAGTATTAGTATAAAATAATTAATTAATTTTGTTTTGCATTTTATGATTTCTTCTAAAATGAATAAATATAGATGAATTTAAATGAAAATGACTTTTAAAAAGTTCATTGATCATTTAGAATCAGTGATTAAAAAAATAAATGCCGAAAACTATCTTTTTTTAAGAATTTAAAAAAAAACTTTTTTTTTTTTCTTTACAAAACAATCATATTTTGCATATTTTATGATTTTTTTCTAAAATGAATCAAAATCGTTGCGTTTAAATAAAAATGATTTTTAAAACTTTTAGAATCAGTGATTTAAAAAATAAAAAGCCAAAAACTTTCTTGAACAAATTTTAACAAAACACTCAAAATACTTAAAACAATCATTTAATGATTTCTTCTTTTATAAAGATAATTGCATGAAACTTTTTTCCCGTGTGTCGAACATTTCAAAATATCCTCACAATTTTACTTCAAGATTTAAAATAGTAATAAAATTTTGTAATTTGAAAAATTTCTACTTTTCTGTCTTTTTTCAACATACAACTATTTTTAAAAAGGCTACATTTTCGTTTCCGGAGACTAAAAAGTTGCAACGAAAGAATTGCAAAGTAAGTGAGTGATTTATAAATTCGCACTGTTCGCCTATTCGAGGGTTTTTAGCGACGGACCTCGAAATTTTCAACCATGGTCAAGTGACGAGGACGACACCTAAGCTTTTACCCACCTCTCCTATGTACCACACCACACCAACGCAAGAACAAATTTCGAAAAAGGGAGTTTTAATGTCATAGTTAAAGAAATCACTCACATCGCGCATACACACACATAAGTGCTATCTTCCTGAGGGAAACAGGAAATTCCCATAGGGATTAAGTTATTCACTGGTAAAAGCCCGTGCAAAGCCGGGCTAAGCGGAGAGGAAAGAAACAAAGAAGTAAAAGTAATTTCGAGAAATAATATTGGAAGTGCTGATTTTGTGAAGAGAAGGGAAAATGTTAAACGAGAAGGCCATGACACACACTCACGGGCCATATACTCACATCGTACGCGTCACACCCACACAAAAGTGCTGGCGTCAGAAAGAAAGGAGGAAATTAACATGGGGATTAAGTTATACCCTCGTTAAAAGCCCGTGCAACGCCGGGCCGGGTCAGCTAGTATATATAGGATTATCATCAATAAAAAAACTTGAGGGCTTTGGGGAGGGGGGGGGGTCCGGACCCCTAGGACACCCCTCTTGTGTGCACCACTGATGAGAAATATATATATAATAGTAAGAATTGAAAAAATTGCAAAATGGGGCTCAACGTTTTTTTAAAAAAAGAGCCAATTTAATTTGAAAATGATTTATAAATTTATGCATAACATGTATAGTTATGTAAACAGCAAACTAAAAGACAAAGGATGAATGTTTAAATTTCTTTATTTCATGCAAAAACATTAAGACGTGATATTGCAAAAAATTGAGAAGAGTTGTTGATTGTGTTTATTAATGTTGCATTTAGAAGTAACGAGAGGATTACTGGTAACAGATATCATAATTTTGAATTACGATCAAGTAACGAGTACGGCACCCTAAACTAATACCCTACTCTCCAAACTTCCACTCCCCACCAATGTGAGAACTTTGAGCTTCAACAATAACTCCTCTATTTAATAGATCTTTTGTTGCATCAAGATTGGAGCCCATAGCTCGACAGATGCAAAGCCAACAACTAATTCACGACAATAATAACTCTACCGTGGCCACGAAAAGATCAGTAATACAATATCGCTTAACGCAAAATAAGGGAGATAAAATATAGAAATTGATGTTATTATGAACGTAGAGAGTTTGGAAATATAAAAATTTAAGAAATACTTTTTTCTTTCGTAACAGTTGTATTAAGCTCTAGTTATAAAATATCATAATATATGATGAAGAGAAAAATGAATTTTGACTACTAAAGTAAAATCTGCAATTAAATGCTTTCATATTACTTAAATAGGAAAAACAAAATTTAAAGAAGGAGTGTAAGAAAATCGAGTTTATATTAATCTAAGAACAAAATTTTATATATATCTATGTATATATATATATATATATATATATATATATATATAGTAACATAAAATGAAAGAAATACATGGCATAATAAAATTGATAATACAAAATAATATCACTAACAAAGCTAGAAGATTTAAACCAGATTTCAAGAAACACACTTTAAAAATGATGGAAGAGTCTATTATAGAAGAATTAACTAAGCGTATGTATAACATGGAACAGAATTAGAACTTTAAAATGTAAGAAGCCAAAAGAGTCAATAGACTAAAATGAAGACCTGTCATGATTTCTAAAGCTGTTGCTGAATTAGGACCAGCAAAATTAGGGTTAAATATATTTTATGGATCCTACCTTCCCCTGTTCAGCAGAAATTTTATACATAACAGGAAAACATACCAATATTGAAAAGTTAGGCCTAAAACCAACCACGTGTAATTTGCAACCAAAAGAAAAATAAAATAAAAATAATAGAAAATATGAAAGGAAATGAATCCTAACAAAATACAAATAAAAATAATTTTGAAAAGGAATAATGAAGCAAAAACTTACATGAAAAAATGCAAATAACCGGGAGAGCGTGAAAAAACTGTACGTACGAGAACAATACGCTAAATGATCGTTAAAAATGACGTGTTAAGTTGGTAAAACCAGATGCAAAAATTAGTGGCGCCACCTGGATAGGTTTTTTTTTGTAATTAAACAAAGCAAACAAAAACAAATTGAAAATAATAAAAAACAGAAGGAGAAAAAAACAAAGAATAATACTTAAACTTTGAAAAGGAGAATTAGAGAGATAATTTAGAAATATATTTAAAAATGAAGTTACTTGAATAGTTGTATTCCAAGCAATTATTGCGGAATAGCTTAAAATTATTTTGCTTAACATCATTATCTGTGACTAAATCGTTATTTCTTTTTATAAAATTTAAGATGATATTTCTAAAAATAGATAGATGTAGGTTACTTTTCCAAAAAGGCATTTTAATAATATTAAAATCAAAAGAGTCTCTTTTATCAAAAATATTACTAATTAGTATATTATTCTTAACAATTAATTGTAGGTCTAAAAAGTTTGCAGAGTCATTATTATAATTGGTTTTTAATAATTTCAGATATTGGGGATAATATTTAAAACTAGGAACAAAATTTACTATATTACTAAAGATGATTAAGTCATCTATGTATCTAAAAAAGTAACAAGAATCGAAACTAATGTTATCATATTCATAAAAGTGCAGATAAATATTGGCTAAACAGTTACTCGCAGGTCCTCCTTGTGGAAGACCTTTAATTTGCTGATAATAAGAGTTATTGTGAAAAATATAATTTTCATATAGTACTAGATGAATAATTGAAAGATATTTATCATACTTAATTAGTTTATTCAAAGAATATTTGTTATAGGCTATTTTGAGAATTTTAACCGTATAACCAATATCTATGGAATTAAATAAATCTTCAAAGTCATAGGTGTGAATAGAAATAATTTTTTTATCTTGCATGTACTTAATTATATCCAAGCTATTCTTAACTCTCTCTCTCTATATATATATATGTAGATATATATATATGTCTCTTGTAGAGAAATTTTGATTATATATATATACTAGCTGTTACCCGCCCGCTTCGCTGAGTATTTCATGATGTTTTATAAATTTTTACTGCTTATATATATGTATAAATTATTGATATCTAAGTCCTAGCATTAAGAATTCGATTGAATTGAAAAATATACTTATACCTGTAACTGTCACCTGTTGATAAAAAAAAGAGCAGAACTCATCTAATTTGTATTTTCTAAAAATCTCTGAAATTGAAGTATAGAATGATATTTGCTCTTTCGTAACTCAAAAACCAAGTGGATTCCCGCAAAACCAATTTTCGGTGGATCTCTACTCCGTAAATTGAACATGCAAGCCAAATTTCAAAAGTCTAAATCTAACAGAAAAAAGCAAAAGTTTTACTATAAATATCCCCGTAATCCCGTTGAGAGCCGTTTTCCAAAATTACCGCTCTTAGCGGATTTCATTTCAACAAAAGAAAAATGCAAACCAAATTTCATTATTATAGTCCTGTAGTTCGAAAAAAGTAATTTTTTTTGTCAATACGTCCCAGTAACCCCCTGCAACCCCCCAGAACTTGATTTGCTTAAAATTTATTCTTAGTGGATCCCTATTCAACAAAAGAAACATGCTTAACAAATTTCAAGTATATGGGTCTAACAATTAAAAACAGGAATTTTTTTCTGTAACTCCTCTTGACCCCTCGCAAACATCTTTGGGTCAATTTTCATTTTACTCTTTGTTAGAGGAACTCTATTTCATGAAAGGAACATGCCTACCAGTTTTCAAACAGGATGATCAAGTAGTTTAAAAATGGAAATATTTATCGATTACGCCTCTTAATCTCCCGAAATTAAACTTAGTAGTTGATATTCGCGAAACCCATTTTATAGCGGTTCTCTACTTTACGAAAGGAATATGCTTATCAAATTTCAAGACTGTACGTCTAACAGTTTAAAAATGGGGATAATTGTCTATAACGCCACTTGAGCCCCCGCAACGCCACTTCTGGGTCTGTTTTCACAAAACCCATTTTGTAGGGGAATTGCACTCTATGAAAGGGATCTGCTTAGCAAAATTTGAAGACTGTGCGTCCAATTAATTAAAAATGCAAAAAAAATTATCAATAACGCCCCTTGAACCCCCTAGGGGTCGATTTTCACAAAACACATTTTGCAGTGTATTTCTATCCTATGAGAGGAATCTGCTAACCAAATTTCAAGACTGTGAGTCTAATAGTTTAAAAAAAGAAATAAGTATTTATATCTGCCCTTAACCCCCTGCAACACCCCTTGGGGGTCAATTTTCTCCAAACCCGTTTTGTAGCGGATATTTACTCCATGAAAGAAACATTCCTACCAATTTTCAAGCAGGTAGGTCAAATAGTTTAAAAACGAAAATATTTATCTCTTACGCCACTTATTCCCCTGCAATGCCACTTAGAGGTCTGTTTTCACAAAACCTTCTTATAGCTGATCTCTACTCTATGAAAGAAATCTCTTTATCAAATATAAAGACTGTGCGTCTAATAGTTTAAAAATGGAAATAATTATCTATAACGCCCCTTAAGTCCCCTCAACGCCACTTGGGGGCAATTTTCACGAAACCCATTTTTAGCGTATCTCTACCCTATGAGAAGAATCTGCTTACTAAGTTTCAAGACTGTACGCCTAATAACTTAAAAATAGGAATTTATAACGCCCCTTAAACCCCCCGCCCCCGCAACACCCCTTGGGGGTCAATTTTCCCAAAACCCATTTTGTAGTGGATATTTACTCCAGGAAAGAAACTTACCTACCAATTTTCAAGCAGGTAGGTGAAGTAGTTTAAAAACGGATATATTTATCTATTACGCCCCTTAATCCCCCGCAACACCACTTAGAAGTCTGTTTTCACAAAACCCGTTTTGTAACTGATCATTATTCTACGAAAGCAATCTATATATCAAATTTAAAGATAGTGCGTCAAATAGTTTAAAAATGGAAATATTTATCTATAACGCCCCCTAAGCCCCTGCAACGCCACTTGGGGGTCTATTTTCAGCAAACTCATTTTGTAGCGGATCTCTACTCTTTGAAAGGAATCCGCTTACCCAATTTCAAGATTGTACATCAAGTAGTTTAAACATGGAAACAATTATTATTAAAGCCCTTAACCCCCCGTAACGCCCCTTGCGTTTCGAATTTCGAAAAATCCTTTCTTAGCTGATGTCTACTCTATCAAAGGAACATGTCTACCAAATTTCAAGTCTGTAGGTTGAATAGTTCCAGAGATTTCGTGATTAGTCAGTCAGTCAGTCAGTCAGTCAGTGAGTGAGTCGCTTTTCTCCTTTATATATATAGATATATATATAATTGCTCAAAATAACATCTATATTCTTAAAAAACTTTCTACTATAATGCTTTAATTGGTAAAAAAAAATGATTATTTTTTAAAAAAAATAAAAGTACGCAAAAGCAACTTTCTGCAAAAATGTGCAATTAATTAATTAAAAAAAATTAATTTTGCTGCTACTTTTTTCTTTGAATGTAATAGAGTAATACTGAAAAGTCAAGTATTTCTTTTTCGTGTGTTAGTGTTTTACAATTCAATTTCTGAATCTGAATTTTAAATCTTTGTAACAAGTAGTATTCCTGCTATTCTTATATAGCATAAAATTATTTCAAAAAATTTTAACTTTAACTAAACTGCAATTGAGAAAATAACAAGCAAATTTCTTGATTTTTTTTCCTCCTCGTATTTCATCAAATTTTTAGCATATGGATGTTTTAAAAATAGATCTATTGTACAAGGGTATTAAGAGTCTAGTTTTTGTAAGGCTATTTATAAGTCGTGTGTCACACATTCAAATCTTGATTTCTCCAAAACTCCATCTTGTGAAATAATGAGAGTTGCGGCACGTTAAAATTTAAGTATAACGGAGCTTTGAATTTTTGATGTTCCGTTGTGTGGAAGCTTGAAAAGTGAAGTTCCAGCGGAATTAACTTGTTTATTTGTGGTTTAAAATTTAGATGGTTACGATGGTTATTGAAGCGATCCAACACCAATATCTTTCGTGTTTAGCAACATTAATTCGAATCAATATAAACTGAAAAATTCCACAAATTATTCCTTTAAATAGTCATTGATCTGAAAAAGAATCCACAGGAGGCTCATGCTTTTTTTTAAAATTATATATATACTTTTTTTTGAAGCATGTGCGATTGTATGTGTGAGGGAAGTATAGTATATTATCATTCTATTATTACTGTTTGAAGAATCTTTAATAAAATAATACAAAAATTACTTAAAATATTTCTTAGTTCCTTGATTGTTTTTAATTGATTTCTTTATCGTGATAAATTCAGCGAGAATAAATTGAAGGATATTTCAGGATATCAATCTAATATAAAAAATTCGTTTGAAACGAAATTATTTTTTAGTTTATCATAATATCACAACATTCTAAGTCATTTTTTCAACTTTGAAGCTTTTGCAGTATTTTGAATTAATTATTGCAACTTCTTATTGCATACTAGCTTCGATATTTAGCTTCATAGATCTCATCTTTATATATGTGTTTCTCTTTTTCCTGTCATATGCAATCAAAAATAGAAAAGTATGTTGAATCCCTGTTCAAGAAAAGCGCAAATCTTGGTAATTGTTTTGAGATTAAAATGCTTTATAACCCTTTATCTACCGACAGTACTTATAAGTACCACTCACTTTAAAATTACATAGAATAACCATTTTTACGAATACTCTGACGATACTTAGCAGGAATATTCTTTTAAATCCACTCTTCCAAGATATATGCCAGCACGGGTTCTTTGAAGAGTATTTCAGCGGGAAAGACGAATAGTTTTATAGCAGAAATTGCGTTTTCAACTGACATTTTGATCGGATTACGAAGATTGTCATTTTTTTGTTCCGAAAAAGTAGTTAATGTAAAACGGTGTCTTATATATATATATATATATATATATATATATATATTTCTCTACAAAGAGTGATGAATAAACATGATCAAAACTGAAAAGAATTGAAATTGCAAGATAACCAAGCAATAGAATTTAAAAGTAAATATGAAAAATTAAAATAATAGAGTTAAATATGAAAAATGTAAAAGTATATAACGTGTAAATATATATATATATATATATATATATATATATATATATTTGTACGTTAATGAAGACCTTAGAAAACAATTTGACTATTTAAAGTGAACAGTGTGTATAATTAATTTTACAGTTGAATATCTTTAATTAATTAATTAGCTCTAACGGATTAAATTTCCCGAAGTTGAGTGTTTTGTTTATGTTTGTTATTCAATGTAGTGATTCAAGTAAAATATTGCATGAAAAAAACTGCAGTAAATAATAATGTGGTAGATAAAGGGTTAAAATATTTTTATACTGAAAGTATTTAAGTTTTCTTTATTAAATAAATTACATCTGTGATCAGCAAACATTTGCCTTCTAAGATCCGACCCTGTTTTTTCCCTTTTCTTTCCCTATCACTGTCAATCAGTACGAAAGGAAGTGGAGGAAACCTCATCTCATCTTGACATGTCGTCCTCCCATCCATATCAATTGCAAAGGCAATTACAAATTTGGAGACATATAATACATTGCAACAGTGGCACTAGATTCCCTATCAGCACTAACAGAAGCAGGTGCAGTGCAGAAAGCCCGTCGTGGGAGTTTCTATGAATGGAAAAGGGGGATTTCCAGTGGGTGGGGTCTAGAATCAAGCAGTCCTCCTTTCATCTCTACATCCGCACAAGGAGTTTGTTCACAAAAAAATACAGCCTAGCTCTCTAAATCAGACATGTGCGACGCCAAGAGACTTGGTTTCTTAATGACAAAACGTATCAGGACTCCAAAGGAAATCATAGCTACTCATTGGTCTGCTTCTGATGATTTCCGCTCAGCTTCGTACTCAGCAATTATCTCTTTAAATGATAAGTAACTACAGCAATAACGACTAATGGCACACATTAAAAGGAACAGAACGGCTTTGTTCTTTAGCTTCGAGTACTCATAAAAACGAGATTTGTTTTGTTTTCGCATATTAAGGCATGATTAGATTAGTTTTTTACATATATACAAAAAGAGAGTACCGCCAAGGAAGCTTTCTAAACATTACTATTTTTCTGGTGCATGTTGATGCTTTGAATATGTGACTGGTGAAACTGATACTTCTACACATATGTGTTAAAAAATTTGTTTTTGAAAATGATTGTCAGAAGTTATTAGATTTTTTTTCATACGTCAACGTTGCTTGAAATCGCAGCTTTCAACATTGCTTGTCTTATTCCCTCCGAAGCTTGTAGGATTTACTCCTTTTTTTAATCTTATCTTTTCATAGCTGTGTTTATGAGGGTAAAAAAATAGTTTCATCAAAAGAGTATTTTTAAAATATTTAAATCTCACATGACTGTTAGATCTATTTTAGCACAATTTATAATTCTTATAAAAATTTAATACTGAATTATGTTTGATGGGATATCTGGACTTCTTCAATATAACGAAGCCTCATTATTAAAGACATCAATATTTAGAGAAACGAGAATTTTCGTTATTGTTAAAAGCAATATATGGGGAGGGCAATATGAAGATTTTCAAAAGATTTTTCAGTTTCATTCTTTGCTATATGTCCAGTGATCCGAAACAACATAATTGAATTTCAATAAATTATTTGAAACAATTTTCCTTTCAACACGGAAAAAAATATTTATAAGAAAAAAAGGCTATGTTTAAAATATCATTTTTTAAAATTCTTCCCCCCCCCCCTTCCCAAGTGCACATATTTCTAAATTAAATATTTATTATCTATATAAAATTGAGCTAAAATCTTTCGATTAAAAATAAGTATATGTAACTGCTTTTTTAAAATCAGACTGGAAAAATTGCAAAATTTATTTCGTAATTTTTCTACAGTCTTTAAATAACAAAATATTTATGATTAACATATATGATTTCAATCATTTTTATATTTTTCTGGGGTTAATATACACACTTGGTCTTTTTTGCTTTAAAATTATTAATTAAAATATATGTTTAAAGCGTTCATGTAGTTCATATTATTTACTCATATTTCTTTATATTATTCATATTTATAAATAATTTATATAATTAGTATTTTTTCTCCCCAATCAAGCTTGTTTAAATGAAGTCAGTTAAAAGTAGAAAATAATTTTACACATTATATTTTTTTTAAAAAATTTAAGGAAAACCATGATTGCTTCAAAATTGTTAATAGATAAAATCAACATTTAAATAATTATTTAAGATTTTTCATAAGACTTAATCACAATATTTTTTTGTGTTTCTTAAATTTTTTCATATACTCTACAATTAATTCCGAACTACCATCTTCATTACTTTTAATAATTAAAGTATTGTATTTCATACACGTCTTAAACTCAAGTAGACAATTAAAAAAACTTCAGTAGAATTTGTTTATTAAGCATTTATTTCACTCAATCCTTTTGATGCAGAATTGCTGTAAAAGCAATAAAAAAAAAAGTTCTGTTACAAAAATGTTAAAAACAACAAAAAGATTACCACAGGATAGAATCAATCGAGATATTCTATTTCTCTTGATAATTTTGTGGCTCGTATCTGCTCCTCACCAATTAGTTGATAAGCAATAAAAGTGCTTCTTGTAAAGATTTAACAGCTAACAGCGCATGCGCCCTGATCCACTCGTCATTAGCAGGAACAAATTGCCTCATTAGTTTTTGGGGAAGCCACTAGGCCTCCTCATCTGACATGCCTTGTACGACAGCTGGAATTGAAGCTCGGCAATTGCATACTAACGTAAAACACATCCTCTTGAGTAAACAACCGTTACTTTTCACTTGACGGCGGAAATAGATTAATGCTGACTCTTGCCGTCAGACACTTTGGCTTTGCAACGAACTGTCATTGTGAATTAACTTCATTTTTTTAACAATGCGTGACTTAGTCTGTCCCGTTATTTGGTGACATGCGTCTGCGTGCTATTAGGCGTATCAGTTTTTATTCCCCTTCGAGTTGTTACAGATGCGTCAGAACTTTTTTTCCCTTCTTTTTTTTTTCTCAAGTCAGTATTAAGTTTTTGTGAAATATTTATGAATGCTAATAAAACTTCAAATGAGTTACCATGAAATATGCCAAGCGAAATTAGATGTTTATCAGACGCAGTTAATGTGTTCAATCAACCACCGTATTTGTGTACTATCACACAAATTTCTCTGTGTTTCAACAGAAAGTATTTATTTAATAATTATTTCATTTCACTGCTGTTTAGATATTATTTAATTTACGCATTTGTTTTTTTTTTATATATTTTTACTCTATTGTGATGTTTATTTAATTTTTTTTGCGAAGCAGTGTTTTAAATAGATTTAAAGTTGTTTTTTTAACGCTTAAGAATAAAACTTTTTTTGGGAACATAACTTTTAGCAAATGAGATGTATTGTATCTATAAAGCACATATCTACATAAAAGAAAAGTTATAATTAAGAAATTCTGATTAAGAAAATTATTATATAGATTAGATAATATTAGCTTATATTTGTTAACAAATCTGAACATTCAAGATTTTCGACAGACAAAGATAGAATGATCTCTATTTGTCCACATCTATACAATGCTAAGTTTTTAATCTAAGTACTCCAAGTTCTAATACTAAGTACTAAGTTAAAAAAAGAAACTAAGTGTTTTTAAACATAATTATATTCATAGAAAAATTGTGAATTACATGTAAGATATAGTTGAATATATCTATCATAAATAATGTGCATGATAATTTAAGTAAAGAACGAATCTAATTTTTTCGAACAAAATAGTTTTAGTCGACAAATATTGATCTAATACAACACAACTTAACAATTCCATTCGAACTTATACGGTAGTGATAGTCAAATGATGATAGTTGTAAGCCGTAGCAGGCGAAGTTTAAAATCAGATTGCCTGTTCGAGTCCTGATTCTACAGAGGTCTATCATACAAAATAATAGAGGCACCTGCCCCGAACTGGTACAATCTCAAACCTTTTGTAGAGGATTGATTGATTATAATTGTTTTTTCGTCATACTTCTCTCAAAGCTAAGCGATGGCTTTTGGTGACGTTCCTCTCAGTGGAAGTTAGTATAGTTAGGTATTGAGGTACCTTCTCACGTGTCATCTCTGACCTCGTGTCGTGGGTTCCAGTCCTGGTGCCATTAAAAACCCACTGTAAATAGGGGGTGGATGCACTTAAAATCTGTCGTGGCTCAAACGTCCTCCCGTTGGTATGGCGTGGTTGTCTGGAGCGGAGAGTGGCAGTTCAGGTGTCGCTTCCATACTTGATCGAGGTTTCCAATTATACAGTCCGTCGCCAACAGCCCTCGTGTTATTTTAGAAGGAGACGTTAATATAACACTCACGTGTCATCATTGCCACTTAACTGTTTCAAAATTACAAGGGACATCCATTTCTAATACCTTCATCTTGTTCTACTCTTACATTAATAAAACCAATCAAGCTTATCAATGAATTACATTTAATCACCCCTTTCCTTTGAAACTCTAGTAAGCATTTTTTTTTTTAAGAAAAGGAAACGCTTACGATCCCCCTCCCCTTCTACGAAGTATTATATGGAGCTTATAGAAGTAAGTATGAAACACATTACAAGTTGAAATTTTAAAGTTGTGAAGGGGTGACAATGACTAACAGGGAATTTACAAAAATAGTCGAAAGAGCTTCACTTGTGGAAAACAAGCTGGTAAATCAATATTAAGGGGGTCACTTCACGCAGCCTTTTCCCTATCTCCGTAATGTTAAAAATGACCAAATTTAAGGAACATTTTTGAAAAATTGACAAGTTGTACAGTCATGAATTTTTTTGTGTAGATTTATTGTATTGTTTTTATTATTTTAATGAGAGCATTTTTCAAAATTTTGATTAGTTTTTTTTAAAAAAATTCATATGTGGAGTAACACGTCAAAATTATTAAAACGATGAAAATTCTTGTACATTTTAATCCATAAAATTTTTTTGAATAATTTTTTTGACAAAATCTCTCATTAAAATATTTATTTGTATAGTGTTAACATATGTGCAAAGTTTCAAAGCTATAAATTAAGTAGATTTTTCAAAAATGTTCCTTTTGTGTTGAAATTTACACTTTTGAGAAATAGTGATTTAAAGTAAAAATTTACTATTAACTAATACGTACCAGAACCACAACTTGGATTTCTGGTATCATATGCAAGATCATCTTCTTGTCTACATTTTAATTGTTTGTTTTTAGTTCTAGCTTCTTTGGTTCATTGTAAAACTGCCTATTTTGCTTTCTTAATATGCGCATGATCTACTGCTTCCAACGCTCGACATTTGTGAAATCCAGGGTTTGAATGTTTAATACATCTAAAACTTTTAATTTGGTAATGAAACCTTGATTATATAAAAATGTAGCTTCAAATACTACAGTTTTTAAAGTTCCTAATTGTATAAATACAGTTTTTGGAACTATAAATCAAATGCAATTTAAGGTTTCATTGAAATTTTAAGTTTTACCGTGAAAGCACGTAAATAAAAGTTCAAGACTAGAGAAATCTCTAAATACTTTTTTAATGCAATTGCTAATTGCAATAGGTGAGTTGTGTTAAGCTTATATGTGTCACCTTTCAGTATGAACCTATTATATTCCCACCACGAATCACCTCCCATGGGGCATAAGCCGTGTCGTATTTTCAAATCTGTGGAGAGTTTATGAAAAAAATATAGCCCAAATAGTTTGCATCATGACTGACAAGTTTTCTGAGTTGCTTCAAATAGCCACACGAAACATAGTATCTTTACAATTTGTCTATTCCTGCATCTGTTAATCTATAACGACCTCCTAGAGATTTTTTGTCCACAAGATTTTTGCCTTTAAATTTTGATTTTAATGCTCTGTCATGTCTCCATCCTTTTCTCAACATGACCAACACATTCTAATGTTTTAATGTTGACATCTTTCTAAGGTTAAGATTCTAAAACTGCTTTGTATGCTTTAAAGTCCTCATCACCCAAATATTTTGTCGCAATTAGTAAATCGTAATTTGTGTATCGTAAATTGTGCCGTGCCTCTGAGCTATGGAAAATACAAAGTGCACCTTCAACTTTCATCCCCCTACTACTTCCGAAGTAATCTGTCGAACACTCAATGTTATGTACATTGCCGTTAAAATTACTTGACTATTTACTCTATAGTTTTTCGGCATCAACAACTTTCCCAGTGTTCACACTAACTGCTGTAATACCATTCAGAGAAACATGACCCCTTTTTTGCCAAATGCCATAGACAAACACCGGTACATTAGGACTTGCATTATTAAATGATGTTATTTCGACAGCAGTTATATATATAATACCATAGACTGGCTACTTTCTGTGTCGTGTTATTTAATGCATGCATGAACTCGTAAAACCACTTTGGTGGACGTGACAATTCATAACTCTACAAAATATTTTCGCAGTTGCTTCTCTTTTCCAATAAAAGTAATAGCATATGAAAGCCCAGTGTTTACTTCATATAATTTTGTATCTTTTTTGATTAACTACTGTTTTAGTAAACCTGGTATTAAGAAATGTTTGAATAACATCACAAAAAAGTCACAACATGTCAACAACTTTAGAACCAAACTTTGGATTTGGCGACCAAAATTTATGTGAATACCTTGTTTTTTACATTTTATTTATAATAAATGTGGTTTCAAAGCACAAGAAAACAGTAGAATGTTCATTATTTCAAAAAAACTTTCAAATGAATCTAAAAGGAAACATACTCTTTATTTGACTTACCTAGCTTAGCTTTTAAAGTTGAATTATTCATGTATAATTTGAATTCATTATTCTGACTTATGACGCATTTAATTTCTGGAAAGTTTGGGTTTTTGTACCTTTGTTTCCAAACTTTCGTTTTTAAACGTTTTATTATTAAACATAAATATGTTAAAAAAGGTTTTGATAGAAAGAATGTTTCCAATAGCAGAAATTCGTAAAATATTTGAAGAGGTAAAAAACAACACGCGAGTTTCCAGAAAGTAAACAAACAGCTACAATTATTCACTTCACTTCTTTCCTGAACAAGTTACGGACCAAAATAAATCCTTTTAATCAATTTAAAATATTTGATGAGGCTGAAAAGTAGCAAGTGTCTTTTGTTTTGAAATGAAAGGGGCGTGGCAATCAGCTGGTTTTGGGTTTGACGGATGTAAACAAATTTTTTAAAAAATATTAAAAATACTTCTAATTCAACTAGAACAAAAATTTAAATTGCAGTAGAAAGAGAAAGAGTGGTATTTTATTTTTCAATCAAAATTGAAAAATCGATTTTTGGATCGACTTTTGTGAAGTGTCTTAATGTCCCCCTTAATGTCTTTTTAAATGCCAGTTTTTGGATCTTTCTTTCACTGGCAAATTTAAAACACAGAAGAAGCATTTAAAGGAATTTTAAATCATATAAAATAATTTTAAACAGCATTTAATGTTAAAAGTTATTTTATTCAATAAATATATATGTGTGTGTGTATGTAGTACAATAAAATAAAATAAAATATTAGTAGAGACAAATTGTAAATCGTACAAAGTAAAGAATAAATGAAAATGAATTTGAATACCTATAAAAACTGACCAAAATATAAGTAGAGGTAATATATATATATATATACAGTGGCGCACACTAGGGGGTGTCCTGGGGGTCCGGAAACCCCCCAAAGCCCTTGAGTTTTTTTTTCGATTAATGATAATCCTCTATACATATAACGTAAATTTTAATTAAGCTCTTGTAATTAACAATTTATTTTATTAATTAATGCTAATTATTAATTCAATAATTTATTCTGCACTGTTTTTTGTTAACAAAATCGACAAAATCAGAAGAATCAATTGGTGTTGTCTTGAGGTATGATATGAGTTAGGGGACTTTCGACCATGGACTCCCCCTTGAAAAATTTGTGTGTGTGCTACTGTATATATTCTACTTTATTAATTTAATTTAATAATAAAGTTTTTGAGAAATATATACATTTGCTTAAAATCGAGTAATATCATGTGTTTAGTAATATATGTTCCCTTATAATATCGACATTTTGAAGTTGAAATTGAAAGTATTTAATTAGTATAATTGAATATCATCACAAGGTAGACATTTTTAGTCAATCTAAATCATTTTCATTTCTCTCTTAAGCTTATTTGTCTTTCGCAGTTTTAATTAAAATATTTTTGCTGCACCTGGAGAAATCCACAAATATATTTTTCAAAATAATTTTTTTACCTCTTACTTCTACTGGATATTTCGATGTATTATTATTATTTTTTTTTTAAATTTCTTCGATCATTTATTTATTGTCTTAGATATTTTGAAATATTGCTCGTCATGAGCCAAATTATATTGCTTAACTTTTTTAATTAGGCCTATAATTGCCTTTTGTATTTTAATATTTATACGAATTTAAAATTTAGAAGCTTAGGTACATCAAAATCCTAACATAGACCTGGAGAATAAAAAATTAATTGAAACAAAAAGATTATAAAATATTTTGATAACACATCCTCTTAACAATTTTCAGAGCTTAAAGTCAAATTCTTCTCTAAATTATTTTTATTTCTCATTATTACAAAAGGTTTTGCAACGCAAAAAGCTCATTAAAAATCAGTGAACATTTTTGTAATTCCCAGAAGCAACCACAATACTTCAAGACAGACATATAAAAATAGATAGGAATTATTCTATTTTGGAAATAAAAAGCTACTGTGCAGTCTATTCTCCCTATATGCTTAGAAAATTATCTCCATCTGTTATACAGTATAATGTCTCATTAGTACAAAACTTTAATTATATCATAACGAGTCTAAGAATCATATCTTTTCTCAAATAAGATGTTTAATTATTTATGTTCTGTGAAGTCTAAACCAATTAAACAGGGATTATAACGGAAAAGAAAACACTATAACAACCCATGAAATTGACAACAGGTCAGAAATCTCTGATTCAAATCTGGGGCCGAGTAAAAGATTTCAGCCGTATTCAAGCATATCTGAGTAATCCAAGATTTTTCCATAATTTCTTACCAAAAGGTGTTCTTCACGTAATTGGTATCATCAAAGTAAAGAGTTTTTTTCTTCTTCTTTTGGTGCGTAGTGTTAAAAAAATTTAGAGACATTTAAAAAAAAAGGGAAATTTATTAAAAAATGTTCCGCAACAGTATGAAATGCCAGAAAAAAGTAAGAGGAAAAATATATAACGCTAGGCAGTAGTACACACAAAAATTTTTCAAGGGGGGAGCCCATGGTCGAAAGTTCCCCAATTCGTATCAAACCCTCAAGACAACCCCTATTGATTCGTCTGATTTTGTTAACAAAAAACAGAAACAATAAATTATTGAACTAATAATTAGCATCAATTAATAAAATAAATTGTTAATTACAAGTACTTAATTAAATTTTACGTTATATATAAATAGGATTATCATCAATCGATAAAAACTCAAGGTCTGAACCCCCAGGACACCCCCTTTGTGTGCGCCACTGACGCTAGGTCTTGCGTCTATATTTATTTTCCGATGCGTATACATATAAATATTCTTATATCTTTCTGAATTCAAAAGCGGATTCAGTATCACAAGTTTCTATATCTAGTGTTTGATAAAAAAAATCTCTAATATAGTTTTCCTTTTGTATTCCTGATTGCGTTAATTAAATAAAAAAGAAAGTTATACGTTCTTACATTACTATACAGAATTATTGATTTGGTTATATTTTTACCCCTTTATATTAATCTTAAATTATAGGCTTGTTATTCCTCACCTATCTGGATCATAAGGCAAGAATAGGTGAAGTTTTGGACTTTGAACTGTTATCAAAGAAAAATTTAGCTTCTGTCTTAAAAATAATTTTTCGCTAAGAAAAGAAAGGGCACTCTGGAACGGATTGATGTATTTAGAACAGTGTAATATTACAAACAATTCTTCGAAATAATTTTAAATGGATGACTCCTCGGACGACAAAATCCCGTAAGGTAGGATTTTGAAGCTAATTAATATAGTAGAATTATTTTCTAATTATTTTAAATTTTATTATATCTCAACGTGACATTTATATAACAATCACATCTACTTTTTATTTAATTATAAATGTAATATTTTTTCGCTTCAATCATTAGTCTTTTGCTTTTTTATCTAAATGCGAATGTTTATAAACTTAAATTGTATTGGAGGAACTTTTTCATGGATTACAGAATTTTCTTATAAATTAATAAAATAATCATATTACAAGGTAAACTGTTGTAGTACAGTTTATAAAAAAAATATTAAACACTTTAGAAACATATTCATACATAATACAATCACAGTATCGGAAAATATTTAAAAACGTATTAAAAAACTATCTCATTCAATTAAAAATTTTTGATTTTGCCAAAGTTACTTTCTACTTCAACAAGTTGTTGTTATTTGTACCAAAAGCAACAATTATTATTTTAGGAAACAAAATTTAGTGCATAACTACTCAAAATAAATATATTTATCATTACTGCTACATGTGTTAGGTACACTTGATCAATGAAATGAACGGGAACGGTACCCTTATAAATTTATGGCCCGTTTACAGATGGTTAGTCGAGTGTATACTTTCTAAATAATCTTCAGACACCCCTTAAGATATCCTTTACCACCCTAACTTTCAACAAGTGGGATTATTGAACATGACCGCTGGCCTTAGGGCACGTGCGATCATTCTTCAACCCCTTTCCGGTGATAGATAGGAGTCAAGTACTTCCGGGGATGGACTGTAGGGTCTGGAATGACTCAGGTTCCAGAAAATTTATGTATGTCGTTACAAATACATTAAGACTATTTTTCTTTTAAAGTGTTTTACAAGGAAACAGCTATTTGGAATAATATGTTGCTCTTTAAGCAGGATTGTCAATTGGGGAGAACATGTTTCGTTGAGATTATTCGTGCATTTCTTCCTGTTTAATATTTTATCACAAAAAAACTAAAGAAATGTAAATCGAAAAACGAAAAAGGTGAAAATTATTACTTAAGTTATATCAAACAACTATTAAAAAGTTTTGTTTCATATGGTGGCATTGCTAAAAGATTGGAAGATCATATCCGCAAGATGCAGGTTCACATAATAGTAACTTAAATATAAATAAGTTAACTGCTAATGCTAAATATTAATTACCGTAAGGTGTAAAATATGTTGTAATCAAAATCGCTATAAAGCACAATTGCGTATTCTGTAAACAGTTTTCATCTAACAATTTAAAAATGTGCCACTTAAAAATGAAAAATTAAACATTTTTATTAAAGAAAATGAAAATCCAAAGATTTGCGTTTTATAAAATGAGATTAATTATTTTATAAATTGCTCAAAAATTACTCCTTATCATAACATAAAAGTGCATTAATACACATACATTTGATAGATTTATGCTATCTATAGCATCAGAAACCTATTACTGTATATTTATCTGAATTGAGACAGAGCTTTCAAGAAGTGATTAGTTCACTCTTTGTTATCCGAAAACTTGATCATTTTTCAAAAGTCGATAGTATGCTACAAAAACATCGTCTAGATCAGTGGTCTTTAAACTTTATCAACTCACGGAACTCCTAGAATTTGAAGGTGTTTTCGTGGAACCCCTAGAACTAGAAAGTGTTTTTGTAGAACCCCATTCCTTTGTTTTACTTTGTGATTCCCATGGTGTGATTCAAGTGTCACCTCTACTTCTGCATTACATTTAGTAGCTGGGATATATGCTTGATTTTTCACACAAATTGTCGTTCGAGGTCTTTTGAGATGAAATGCAATCACACTACGTATCCCGAGTTTAATTTGTTTTTATAGTTTGTTCTTGTAGCCGTTAAGAAATATATTTCCCTTACACACAATGTTCTAAATGGCATTAAAATATGTAGAGCTGTTTGAGAAATACTGGGCATTTTGCGTGAATTTGCAACCTAACATTTCTGAGCTGTTCTTGCTTAAATTTAGATTTTAGCATATCGAATCTATTGATATGTTGATAAGTTGTTTCCTCTCCTTAATTATAGGTGTTTTTCCCCACAAATTCAAAAAAAGTACATTTTCCATTTGAAAACTATTTAGTTTTGTAAGACTGGGCTAACTGACGAGTATAAAATCAATAGAATATTCACAATCTAGTAGGAAATATATATAAAGATAAAACGTTTTAATATTCTTTTACTATATTATAAAAAGTTTAAAAAGAGTTGTAAAATAAAGTTATTATACATAAATAAAATTTTCAGTTTTAGTGAATAGGATGAGCTTCGGAAACTTGCAATTGTATAAACTTCATAAAGAACGTGAATCCATTTTGCATACATATTTAAGTTTCTTTCCAATTTTTTTTATTGTGACTCGTGGAATCCCTGGAGCCCGACGGTTTCGGGGAACACAGTTTGAAAATCACTGGTCTAGATTTATATAAATTTAAATATTTTTATAAATGGATTCATTCAGATGTTTATCGTAATCCATCACACGGAGTAGAACTCTTTATCAATATTAAATTATATGTAACAACTTTATTTGTTTTTAAACTAGAGTATAGTATATATGAAATTATTACGAAGTTAGATCTATAATAATAATAAATGTAATTCTACTTTAACTGATGGGAGTTCAGTAATACTGTATATTAAAGATGTGAAGTTCACTCTTATGTTGAGATACTTCATTTTGTAATGCTTGAATTTTTATTCTGCTCCATCAATTCTTCCTTCGCCTATTAAGGAGGGTATTGTTTTTCTAATTAAGTAGTTTACTGCAGTTTTGGACATTGTAGGGAGAAGAAATTAGTGCTTTAAATAGTATTGCTTCTTTAAATATAGAAAAGTTGCCAACTGCCATGTAACCATTTCCTGAATTTAATGAAAAATTTGAGATTTTTGGAGATAATAACTTCTATAGTATCTAACTTCCTGAATAGTTTAATTGTAACGTATAATCTTCCATTTTTTACTTATTTGCTTAGTCATTCTATTTATCTAAAGCTATGGCTTATTTTTGCTTAATTATTTAAGCTACGATTCAATGAAAAAATTAATGAAATAAAGATAAATATGTTTTAGTCCTTACATTAACTGACGTAATCTGTTTTTCTAACAATTTTAAAAGAATATGTTATTCATAAATAAGACTATAGTCATAGAGAAACTAAGTTTAAGATTTTTCAGAAGTTCTTTCATTAGAAATTAATTTTTCACTGTTTATTATAACTAAACAATTTAAACAAAAAAATGACTAGAATGAAAAAATAAATACATAATGAAATTTGTATAAAGTAGGATGTTTCGAAAATGGTTGACAAGCATTAAATGAAAATGAAACCAAACTTAAAAGGAAAAGCATGTTTATAGTTAAAGACTTGAAACTAAAACTTATGAAATCAAATTAATTTAATTACTATTATGTATATTCTCACATTTTTCTCAAAAAAGTTTATAAAGCTTAATTGTCAAGAGAGAATAGAAAACATTAAAATTATAATCTAAATTGCATTTATATATATGTGAAATAGCTTGACTTATATATATAGGGCATGTTTAACTTGTAATTAATCTTACAGTCTTTGAGAGATGTACATACACATGCACATTTTATTGAAGAGCAAACAGGTAAAGCGCGGCAGCATAAAAAGTATGTTACAAAATACAAAAAGACAAGCCCACGAACATTTTAGACAAACACAAAATCATTTTTGCTCGTTCCTGCGATCTCCCCCACCCCTTTATAGTTTTGGTTAACTGGAAGCTGTTAGAATCATATGATTTCCGGTAAAGGCTTTTCTGATAGGTCCGAATACGCGGATCGCGCAAAATTGCATCATCCTATTTAAAAATCGCTAGCATTTAAGTTTTTTGGGAGATAAAATTGTGGTAATATCCCGTTATAGGCGGATAAAATAAAAATTATCATACAATATATTATTATACATTAAATATATATATATATATATTGAAATATTTTCCTTCCGTAGCAAAAAAAAAGTTAGTTAATGGAATGTTGCCACAGTTTGGATCTCTTCGTCAAAATTTATCTCATAAATCAACAGTGCTCCTTTAGGTTAAACCGACACTCTAAAGATTCTCCTAGTAATTTTTTCTTTCTTTTAGAGGGTTTATTGTCTTTAATAAACACAGGTGGAACGCACTGGCGTAACTAGTCCTGAGTAGGCTCTATATCCAAATTCTTTAAGGGACCTTTATTGGAAAATAAATAAAAACAAATTTGCATTCATAAAATTTATTTGTCAAAAGTGTCAAAATATTGCACATATCGGGGCCCTGTAGCTTGAGGGCCCTGTAACGCTGATACGGCGGTAGCTACGCTCTTGGTGGCCCTCCTTGGGGTTTCCTAACGATATTTTTCTATTTTTAACCATACTGTATAACATTTTCTCTATCTACCTTTGTTTCTTTTATCTAGATCTCCCACGTGCACCTTTATCTTTTATTTAAGAAGTATCTGGTGTAATTTGGTTAAATATTACCCCTTTGCTTCAACCAAATCAACCAATTACATTCCCACATGTATCGTAGTGGGGAAATTTTATTTGAAAGAATATTAGTTTATGAAAGGAAAAGAAGGTACTCAGCTTTTGTGGAAACAATTTCTGCGTCAAAAACAACAATCAGCGAAATCTATCACCGGGCCATTTTGTTTAAACACAAACAAATCTTGTTATAAATCATTTAAATAAACTGCATGATAAATACAAATATTTAGGGATAACGTTTTTCAATAGCAATGTAAAAACTTCTATCATTTTGAGTTTATTTTTTGTTTATGTATGGCAGGAATGAGATAAACTAAGCCTCCTAGAGAATCTCCTTGAAAGAAAACCATTTGAATTCAGTTGGTATGGGGAAAGAAAATCGATGACAAGCAAAGAGGGGGAGGAGGATGACTGGAGTTGTCTTCCAGATTTGGAACGAAACGATTCGGAACGGAACTTTTCCTCCTTCATTCTTTTCCCTTCAAGTCGCACTTTTTCTACGAAAAAAATACACCTCTTTCAACTCTTGCTGCGTAGGAAGCCCTCAGTTTTGCACGGGAATGTGTCTGGGGTTAAAAGCGTACGTAACCCTCTTAAAGAGTGATTACTTCCTCTGTTGTGTTAAACTCCTAAGTGAGAAACACAACAGGAAATTCAATGAATTATCCTATTGGATATAGTTTGAGAAAAACTTTTTAGAAAGTTTTGCTGATAAATATGTGTATGGGACGTTTCATTTCTTGAAAAATACCTTGGAGATAAAAATGTAAATATTTAAAATTATTTTTACTCTTTAAAACTTTTAAGATTCATCAGGATTACATTTAAATTATATTTATGTAATTAAATATATATCTTTATCATATTAAGATTTTTTTAAGTGTTTAGCTAAACACTCATATTAATTGAGGGAACAGTAGAGTTTACTTTAAAGCAGGGGTGGCCAACATTTTTGGAAAGAGTGCCTCTATCTAATAAAAAAAAGCTGTGCGTGCCACTTCTGACTTTTCAAACAAACAAACGAAAAGGGGAAAAATTTTTACTTATAAGCTTATGAAATTTTACGAAAATAGCACATATTTTATGCTAGTCTAGACAACAACCTTTCAATAAAACAGTTTAAAATTTTTCAATAAATCATCGCGTGCCACTCTTACAACTCAGTTGTGCCACACTGTGGCATGCGTGCCACTGGTTGGCCACCCCTGCTTTAAAGTTAAATGATTGTTTGAACGCACAATTAATTTAATAAAAATTACAAAAGGAAAGATTTAAAATTATGCCTCAGATGAATTTTTTAGAGTTTTCAGATTTAGTTTTACCTTAAACGATGACCCAATTCTGTTTTTAATATTACTGAATAAAATAAATATATTCTCCTTTGCTATTGTGTGGTAAATGATGATAATGCAAACAGTAGTAACATTTTAACACTTACATCTTATAAAATGTTTGAACTCATGGATTATCCAGATTTCCAAATGGGCTCTTTAAGCTTTCTTTATAAATACTGTTCATTTGAAATTATAATAGGCATCTTCCTCTCTATCTTCTGGGAATGTTTTCTCTTCTATTTTGATGCTTACTTTCTCGAAGTAAATGTTTTCGATACTTCTCCCATTTGTATAGTCTAGTTTTGCATTTGAATATTTATACAATTCACACAGAGGCTAGATGTTTGAATTATATATTCTAAGAATTTTCCTTCATTAAGGATTTTAAAAAATACGAAAATAAAATAATATTAATAAACTGTAAAATATCTCATTATTTTTCATTGTGGTGAAATTCAGAATTTATACGCATTTATTTCTATATTTTAATTTTTTTAACAAGTATAGTTAAATTATTTAATTTTTAAATTATATATGAATGTATTTGA
This sequence comes from Trichonephila clavata, assembly GCA_019973975.1. Classification (NCBI taxonomy): domain Eukaryota; kingdom Metazoa; phylum Arthropoda; class Arachnida; order Araneae; family Nephilidae; genus Trichonephila; species Trichonephila clavata. The sequence continues at coordinate 532,095 of BMAO01035587.1, read as the reverse complement.
AATCAAATAGTATTTGTATGCTTGATATTAATTTCAGAGCTACGTGATAGAGAAATATTTCTGATAAAATGAAATTTGAGAAGGAATCTTAACTTTTTATGCAGAACCTATGCAATGTTTATATTCATTGAAGTTTAGTCTTTCAAAATCGTTATTTTTCATTAGAAATGCCAACAATCATCACGAAACAATTAATTCTTTATTGATAATATGAGGATTGGAAATGAACACTTTATAAATTATCATTAATATATGTATTTTTCAAGTTTTTATCTCTTTGTAAAATGATAGCTTAAAAGATAAACTACTGATAAAACCTAACATAATGTCGAGAGAAGACAAAATATTAATTTGACTTAGAAGTGACGTAAAAAAATGGTTTCCTCATTTTCATAAAGTTAAGGAATGTATTTGAGCTTAATTATAATTATCAACAGGCTCAGAATTTTCGTTAAAAATTCTGAAATAATTTTTTTTTAAATTTTATGTGGTGAAATAGGATGCACGATTGGATGGATTTATATGAATTTTATATATCTTAAGTAAGAAAGAAACCAGAATGAATAAATTGAGTTTTCTCACGGTGCTTAAAGGATGCGATTCCAGAAAGTTCTTATCATTTTTTTTTCTTTTTTAAATGTTAAATGTTTAAAAAATACAAAAAATAATAAATAAATTCAATGATTTTAAAATTATTTTCATTCGATCATTCATCACTTTAAGTTAGTTTAGAATTCGAAATTATTTCTCACGTTTTGGAAAGTAGAATTTATTTTAAAAGAAAGGATTTTATCTGACTTTTCTTTTCTTTTTAGAAACGTTAAATGTATAAAAAATTAAAAAAATTAATGCTTTTAAAATTATTTCCAGCCGATCAAACCTTTAAGTTAGTATAGAACTCGGAATTATTTCTTATACTCTATAAAGTTATTCTAAAATATCTTATAAATTTTCTTTTACCACACAATCAGCTTTTAGCAGCTATAAAGTTTTTAACAGCAAACCTTTAAATAATCTTACAATCCAAATCAGCAGAATTAATTGTTATCGGTTACCTTTGAATTCAGCGAAGCAAAATGGGTGGTAGTTATCAAAATACAACATCATGTGTCATCTTTGATCTATTTATTTCTGAGACAGTCAAATTGATCACAATACAGTGTATTCGACAATCATTTGCATATTCCGGCTGTTTTCACGTAGTGTTAACAAATGGGACCAGAGTACGGAATATTTTTTTAGGTATAAAAGTGCTACAGCATTAATACTACACCCTGTCTACTATATCCAACAGGGCTCAGCTTATTTTATCATACTACTCATTTTTATCTCAATTAATTCATTTCTTCTTGTATAAAATGTGTTTCGCATGCTTTCTCCAATACTGTAAGCCGGTAGTGCACACAAAAAATTTTCAAGGGGGGGGGGTCCCTGGTAGCAAGTCCCCCTCAACTCCTATCATACCTCAAGACAAGATCAATTGATTCTTCTGATTTTGACGATTTTGTTAACAAAAAAAAGTAAAAAAATAAATTACTGAATTAATAACTAGCATTAGTTAATAAAATAAATTGTTAATCACAAGTGCTTGGTTAAATTTTACGTTATCTACATATATATATATAGGATTATCATCAATCGAAAAAAACTCAAGGGCTTTGGGATGTCCGGACTCCAGGACAACCTCTTGTGTGCACAACTCCTGTAAGCCAATAGGGCACACAGGAATTTTTCAAGGAAGGGGGGGGGGTCCCCAAGGTTGAAAGTCCACCATTTTCATATCATGCTCCAAAATACGCCACCTAACATATTTTTTTAATTTGTCAATTTTTGGGAACAAAACAGTAAAAAATTAATTATTGAAAAATAATTAGTATTAATTAATAAAATTAACTATCAATAACAAACACTCAGTTAAATTTTACATACTATATACATAGGATTATAATCAATCGAAAAAAATTCAAGTGCTAGGGAGATCCAGAACCGAGAACCCCCTCCCTTTTGTGCGCCACTGCCGTAAGCTATTTTTTACATGTTAAAATAAAATGGAATATTTTGAAATTTTGAAAACGCTATATTATAAGCAAAATCATGAATTTCGTAAAAATTGAGTCATTTATCCTTATGAAAATGTTCTCGACGTTTAGTTCAGCCATTTCGTACATGAAAGAATAGAGTAAAATATATATAAAATCTTTAGTAAAAACACTTGTCATTTTTTTTATAAGCTTTACAATTTTAAATCCTTTAATTATTCATGGATTTAGAATTATGCCACTATTTTAATCATTCTAAGATAATATCTGGTGTCAAAATCAGTATTTTAATTATTTGTTAAGAAAATTAATTGCATTGCAATAAGTTTTTCATTTGTAAATCTACAACTTAAACAGGAGAAAAGTCCTTCATTTATTATTTGAAAGAAAAAAACCGCGGGAAAGCTATAAAGTTCCCCTTATCTACCGCGACAAGTACCTGAGGGCTACACAAAAAGAATTGAATTCGAACTTGAGGTATTTGACGAAAGTGCGTGTGAGGAGAGGCAGGAGGAGGAAATTTCATCCGACGATTGCGTGACCATTATCTGAGTTATTCCATCTCTATGGAGATAAAGTCAAAAATTCCTCTTGGCCCAAATATTCCACTTTGCAGTCGTTAGGATGACAGATCTTTTTCTGCCTCTCTCCATTCTGCAGTCAAATGCGTTTCACGTATTCGAGAGGGATGACTTATTGCGGTGCTAGTGCACGATACGGGCCGCGTTAGACTGTGACTGACTGATTGTGCCAGGAATGTCTGACATGTAGGGAAGTATGCAGGCAAGGGGGGACGAGGGCAAAATATGGTTTGCCAAAGGAGGAAAGGCATCTCTCCCCTCGGATGCATAGTTAGGGCAATTACTCGCAGAATCTGAATTTTTGGAGATCATTTTCATTCCCGCTGAGTTCTTTTTTTCTCTCGGATGTGCGAAGGAGGAATTCGGGGGTGAAATTTTTTACAAATTGAGTTCAACGCCTATTCTTCCTAACCCCACACCATGTTTTTCGGTTTCGATTTCGCTATTTGACACGTGATGGGTTCGGTTGGGAAACGATGTTACGCTCATCTGGTGTTGCGAGTGCGGGCTAATTTGGCAAGCGTCAAGGACGTAAAAAAAAAAAAAAATGGATTTTTTTTATAATTCTGTAGCGTTAAGATTCGGAATCTTCATTGGATTAAAATCTAGTTAATCATTTCAGCATCGCTACATAGAACTTAGTTGTAAAAACTACCGTGTAATTACGAGAAAGTCCTTTCGTTGAGGTTAGTTTTCTTTAAAGAGACATCACACACAGAAGTACCAGTTTCTGGAGTATCTTACACATTCTTATCTGATACCAATTAATTTTATGAATAAACATTCATGAATGAAAACTCTATTTGGGTAGTCTTAAAAACGTTTATAATGATGTAACCGAGTACGTGAAAGCAACAGCTTTCATTCATATTTGACCAGTGAGAGATTAATTAATGAATATTGACATCCAACCGTAAACATTAATTACGTATTATATATATGTATATATACTGTTTATAATCAGACCCGTTAACTCACAAGTCTGTTTTACACTCGGTTTTACCATGTCTAACTCTAGACATATAATTACGTCGTAATTCTTATATTTCATTTCATGAAATACTATTAATATTTTTTCCCTTTTCAATTGATAAAACAATAAACTCATGGATCCTTAATTATTTTTTTCAGCATTCTTTCACTAAATATTTTTTATTACATAGAGTTGATATACATATTGTGAAAATGGCATACTTGACCATTTATTTATTTTTTGACTTAACCAGTTGCTCTGTAATTTAACGCAAATGTTCACATACTTCTTTCTAATCTGTTTTATACAAATACGATAAAAAAAATTTGAAATATTTTTTTCTAAATAATTTTTAAGCGTATTGGAATTAAACAAGTTTTAAGAATAAAAGTCTTATTTTATTTTTCTTTCTAGACAAACTGAAATCACACAAAAATCCATATCATTGTTGGAATTTGGAATATCCTTCAATTTATATCCATATTATAACTTACGCTTCATGTAACGGGCTACTTAATAAAATGGTTAAATAACCTATCCCATGTTAACGGGATCAGACTGTGGGTGTGTGTGCTTGTGTGTATTATGGCAGTGGCTTAACCCATTGACTGCCAACTATGATATATCTCGTAGTAAGCGTATGTACTAACACCGCCGGCTACGAGATATCTCGTAGAGTGTGCTGAAATTTTAGATTGATTACATATCTCCATGTAAATTAGAAATTAATGGAAGGGATGAATGAAAAATTTATTTCGTAGAAAAAAATATTAATTATCAATTTTTATCATTAAAATTATGACTTAGCCTATTAGATTATAATATAACATATATATATATATATATATATATATATATATACATTGGTGGCTGAAATTGTGGACAATTTTAAAATTATGTTTTTTTCGTTTGTATGCTTATAGAAAATGTTACGTTGCGCAAAATACAAAGCCTATTACATCATTTTGAAGAAATTTTAACGCTGAATTCAATATAAAAAACAAAATTCAAATATTTGCAATGCAAAAACAGCTATGTGGCAATAGTTATCGATGTACAGTAGATACTGATGACGTGAAGCTGTAATAAAAAATAAAGGTTACTTCACTAAGCACTAAAAACTCACTGGTATCATCAGGAGATATAATGTATATTAGTAGTTATTGCCGCATAACTTTTTTGCGTTGTAAATATTTGAATTTTGTTTTTTGTATTGAATTCAGAATTGAATTCTTTTCAAAATGATATAATAGACTGCATTTTGTGCAACGTAACATTTTCTATAAAAATACAAACTTAAAAAACCTAACAATTTTAAAAAGTATCCACAATTTTGGCCACCATTATATATATATATATATATTACTCTTAATGTATATATATCTATCTACATCTATTGATGTAGAGAGAGGAGAAAGGAAAGACAACTCATCAGTAAATCTTCTAAGATATTAAATCCGCGGGCTTGAAATCTGGCAGGCATATTTCTTTTGCTGCTTAGAGATCCACTAGGAGCGAATTTTGTGAAACTCAACCTCAAAGGGGGGCGGGGACGTTATAGACAAAAAAATCTTGTTTTTGAATTATTAGACTTAGACTTGGAAATTAGCAAACATATTTGTCTTATTGTGTAGATACTAGCAAGAACGGGTTTTTTGAAAATCGATTTCCAAGGGGCGTTACGGAGTTGTTACTGATAAAAAAAATTTCCCGTTTATAAAAAATTAGACAAACAGACTTGTAATATGGTTAGCACGTTTCTTTTGTTGTGAAGAAAAGTCGAGTTTTGTGAAAATCGACCATTAAGGGAAGTTATGTGATGTTGCGGGGACACAATAGATAGAAAAAATGCCCGCTTTTGAATTATTAGACAACAGACTTGAAATTTGGCCAAAATATTTCTTTTGTTTGGTAGATTCTCTAAAAATGGATTTTGTGAAAATTAACTTCAAAGGGAGGATGTTACAGGGACGTAAATCATAAATATACTTCCGTTTTAGAATTTTAAGTTCTGTCCATTTTAAATAAAGTGGCTAGGGACATAAGAATATTTTTCAATACTATCGAAAGCTCAGAGCTGTAGAACTTAGTTATCTCCAAAACCTAAAAACAATGCATTGCCATACAACATCGTAAAATACACAGTGAAATGGTTTGGTAATGGCTAGTATAGGGGTCGGCAGCCTTTTAGCTGTGGCGTGCCAAACCATTCTAACCAATATGATTCAGCTTGCCACGCTGTAGGACCTTTATGAAAGAATTCGATTCCCGTAATAATATATGTAGAATTTGAGAATAGAGATCAATAGTTTAGATTTACAGTTTTATTATTTATTCATTTTGCATCATTTAAAGATATTTCTTAACATAAAAATAAACAGCACAAATGTAACTACAGTCGGACCTCTATTTAGCGAAGTTGCTAAATCCCGAAAAAAAAGTTCGTTATATGGAAAATTCGTTATATAAAGGTTCATCTTTCAATATACTTTATAAACCTCATAAAGTAAATTTTAAATTAATAAACACTATATATTAAAAACAGTAATTATTCACATTTTTGTAAATTACTATCTATTTATTTTATGTATCTTACCCATCAAAAAAAAAAAAAAAAAAAAAACTGCAACGAAAAAGAATACCAAGAAATATACTGTATCTTTAACATTAATAAATTAATATTATATTAAATTTAATGAGTTTTAAGGCCCTTTTTTCTAATTTAAAACATACTAGTAATTTTAAACTTGCATTGTTTTATAACTAGAAATTCTAAACATACATTATCACGCGCATCCTTGAATTTAATTGCTTAGAAAATCTGTTGATTTTGTTTGAGTTTTTTTGTTTGAAAAAATGCTTTGTTTCTCAAGTGCCTTACATCTTTGCCTTTCTCAAGTGCCTTACATCACCAAAAATCCCTTAAGGTGCATTTTTTCGTGTCTTTTCTTAAATTTTACTAGCCATCCATTGCTACCAAGAAATTGATTGTATCCTAGTGCCTTTGCAAATTAAAAAGCTTTCTCTATTACGAGTAGAGACATCAGAACATTTTTATCTCGCATGGTGTGTATCCACATCAAAAATGCCTCGTCGACATTTTCATAGGCATAAGTTCTTAAACCTTTTGAACAAGAATTCGATATTGGAGGAGTACCAAATTTTAAAGCAATATCTTTTTTTGAACGCCTTTAGCCACTTTCTGAAAAATTGAATTTTTTGTTTGATGCTCAAGCACTTAAATTATGACATTTTTGAGCTGCAGGAGATGAAGATGCCAGTACGACTGATCAACACTGCAAATGAACGGAGATTAGTTCAAGGATATGAGACAACTCCAGTGAGGGTGAAAAGGGATATCGAAGAAGTTTCTGGAGAACTGGACAATGGGGGTTAAAGGTTGCACTTCTTTTACATGAAACGCCCAGAATTCGATTGCTCTCGGCAAGTTAGGCACCTAATAAAACCAGTTCAATATTTATGATCACCATAAAATATGTTAAAAGAGAGAACTTGAAATGTTCAGAGATGCTTTGAAAATAGGGAGGAAAAAAATTGAATCACAAGAAAAAAAGTTCGTTATATAGAAAATACACTTCTCAAATGGGAGGCTATTTTATAAAGAAAATCGTGAAATGTTCTAGGCTCCTGGAAAAATTCACTATATAGAAATATTTGCAATATAGAGGTTCGTAATATAGAGATCCGACTGTATTTCTTCAACAAAAATTAGAAAAAATTCAAATTATATATACATGCATTATGTATTTTTAAACATATTTATTAAAATAAGAAATAGACACAGAGTAAAATACAGGTATTTCCCTACATAATAGTCAAACTAGATATAAATAAAAGTTGAAATGTGAACCTGTGCTTGCACCACTCTACTTTCATATCGCAAAATCAGGAGTAAATGTGTGACTTTCAGTTTATCAAAATTCTGAACATCCAATTGTTAAACAATTTCTTTGCGGACTCGAAATATTTTTCACATGAGGAAAGGTTTTTACTTTGATATGTAGAACTAAAAGCGGAAAGCAGAGTATATGCATAATTTTCTCTCTTCTAACAATTACATCTTTTCAGCAATGATATTCAATAATTTACAAAATAGCTGTAAGTTTAACTTTAGAGTTATCTTTCATAATATGGTAAACGTCCATAATTCTGAAGATGTTTGCCAATTAAGGTCCCTTAAACATATTTATCAGCTTCCATCCATTCAAAAGTTGACAAATTTGTAGAGTAGGGTAGAGTGCCACTGAGAATTGTACCTTGTGCCTCATGTGGCATGCGTCCATAGGTTGCCATCCCCTGGGCTAGTATATGAATAGAGTTAACAATTTAACATGCATTGTGGTTATGCCTTTACGGATGCTGTAAGTCAGTGGTTTTGAAATTGTGTTCCACGGAGCCCTGTGGTTCCACAAAGCATACCCTCCCACGAGTCACAATAAAATATCGAAAAGAAATAAATATGTATACAAAATGGATTCGCATTCTCTATGAGGTTTGTATAGTTACAAATATCTAAAGCTCATCCAATTCATTAAAACTGAAAATTTTATTTATATATAATAACTTTATTTTGAAACACTTTTTAAACTTTTAATATTCTTTTATTATACTATAATATAAAACGTTTTGTCTTTTTATATATAAACTTCTTACCAGGCTGTGAATATTCTTTTGTTTACTATCTCAGGTTCCCCGAGATAATTTTATACTCGTTAGTAAGTATAATGTCTTGAAAAACTAAATAATTTTCTAATGCAAAATGCACCTTTTTACACTTGTGAAAAACAACACCTATGATGGAGAAAAGGGAACAACATATCAACAGAGATGATGTTAAAATATTTAAATTTAAGCAAGAATAGCTTCTAAATTTTAATTCGCAAATCCATGCAAAATACACGAGATTTCTTATACAGCCATAGACATTTTAATACCATTCAGGACATTGTGTTTAAGTGAAATATATTTTTCAACGTAAATGGCTACAAAAACAAAGTATAAAAACAAATTCAACTCAGAGTATGTAATGCGATTGCATTTAATCTCAATAGACTAGACTTGGACATTTAGTGTAAAAAGTACTAGCATATATCTCAGTTACTAAATATAATGCATGGGTAGGTGACACTTGAATCCCAAATTAATAATATTAATAATAAGTAAATTCTATTTAAAAAATTAGATTAGAATTTTTTTAATATATAATAAATACAATACCTTTTTTAATTGCCTTCACATAAAGGGCCTAAAACATGTTGATTTACATTAAATATTATTTTGAGATACATTCTTCAAAGCATGCATATGAAATGGGGTTCTACGAAAACATTTTCTAGAACTAGAGGTTCCACGAAAGCACCGTCCCCAGTTCTAGAGGTTCTGTGAATTGAAAAAGTTTGAAGACCACTGCTGTAAGTGAATACACACGAAGAACAACTCAATAGGCTGATTTCTAAGGAAATATGCTTTCAAGTTATGTCACCAAAATGAAGGTATTTTTACTTCAATCAAAAAAATTGAAAAAGTTCTTGTCATCGTTAAATAATTAAGGATTTTAGAAAAATTTATGAGCGTTAAATCACAAACTTTTCCCTGCTTTTGAAATTCTCATTTTAACAGCTTCCAGTTAATATTTTATTCATTCCGATTTTAAAAATAAATTCCTATTAAAATAAATAATAAATCATATGAAAACGATATAATTACCTTCAGCCGATCTTTCGACGGTATTAGTAGCTAATTGGAGAAAGAAGAGAGACCTTTCATAAAATATTTTTAAAATTATCTTAGATTTACAAAAGAAGTTGCAGGTGAGGCAAAAGAAACGGATCGTGATGATAAAAGTATCAATTTAGTTACAATAATTTAAAATGTTATGAATTCATACGAATTGATGTAATGCAAATGTTCGCTGCTCAATTAATGACGTCCACCGTCAATCCTATTAGAGTGACGTCAACGAAATAAAATAACCTTCAAATAAATGTTATGTATCATAAGATGTTTTTTCTTTGCTCTTTGAAATTAAATTAGACTGTGATAAAAAACGTATCTACCTATGAACGATTAATGTAGAGTTTTGTTTTTATTTAAACAATATTTTTCATATAGTATTTAAGGCAAAATTTAAAAAATAAATATGTGTTTAAAAAAAAAAAAAGATCCAGCGTAGGTAAAAGTGATCACTTTGCCCGACTGTAATCATATTTTCTATATATATGTATATAAATTGTGAATTAAATTAATAGTAAAAAAATGGTATTTTTTAATCAATCACATTTTTCTGAACAATTTATAAATGATAAAGCAATCTCTTATCATCACAAGAAAAAATTAGCATTTATGAACATTTTTCTGACTTTTTTCTACATTTTTCTATAGAAAACTTCCAATTTCGTGTTTTCTAAATATATTCTTTAAGTATTTGATACTTTTTTTAGAATTATACTTCAAGAACTTAAATAGAAATTTTAATTCAAAGATGTAATAATTAATTTTTACTGCAAAATCTTAAATTTATATGACAAGCATCTTTAATTTTTTCAAGGACTGCAGGGTTAAAAATGGCACGATTAAGCAATATACAGATATAAAATTTAAATCATACTTTTAAGAATGTAACATGAAAATAATTGCGGTAGTTTTTTAAATTGATAATATTTAAGAGGAAAATGAGCTTAAAAGGAAAATTTTACTCAATTTGATAAGAAACTTCTGACCACCTAATGCTACTCCTCGAGTGTGTGTATTATACAGGGTGTTTCATATTGAATGGGACAAAAAGAAAGCATGATTGTGAACGTTGTAATTAATTTTTTTAGAAAACTCAAATTTACCTCAAAACTACATTTATTCAAGTTTCTACAGGTGCTCAATATTGCCCCTCCGGTGACACGACAAATGTCTACACGGTAATCAATCTCCTGTCACACTCGTGATAACATATCCCCTGTGGTGGAGTTCAACACTGCAGTTACACGCTGCTTCAGTTCCTCTAAGTCCTGAGGAAGTGGACACACAAACACCTTGTCCTTTACGAAACCCCAGAGAAGAAAATTCGTACGAAAATGTCTTTGCACAACAGTTACCGAGGAAGTTTTGGCATATTCGAAAACGCAGTACGCTTTCTCCTGCATGGACAACATTTTGTTTAACAGCGCCTCTAGCGGAGAGTTCGTCATTCACACATAATTTTTCCCTGTTGCCAAATAAAACTTGTATAATGATAGTTGCAGAATAAATTTGTTTCGGTTGAATAAATCCATTACGTCAGTCACACTGCGCTATTCTTTTTGTCCCATTCAATATGAAACACCCTGTATATGTGTGAGTGCATATATGTGTCAATTATAATGATAGCATAATTATACTTGTAGAAAATTGTAATCTAATCGAATAATTATCAAATTGTAACAACTTTCTAAAAATTATTAGAAATATTAGAAGTGAAAAACAAATCAAAATGAAATACAGCATTTTCAGTCGTAACTGCGGGTGTAATGAAAATGAGTACTTTGTAATTTGTAATTTAAAGTAACATAGAGAAAAGTACGGCCAATGATGTGTTAAAATACTAAATTAAAGTATTTACCAAGAAGAATCAGAATGTCAGATGCATTCACATAATTTAACTGAATATAAGCAAAATTTTACTCAGTATGATTTATTAAAAGTGGTTAAAAAATTATTAAAAAAATGCAACTGCATATATATATATATATATGCTAGTGTTAAAAATGAAGAGAAGTTTTATTTTTGAATGATTTTCTCCAGAAATACTGGATTAATTTTAATGAAATTGGATACATATATAGATTGATAAAATAATGAGAAGAAGAAACAGAGATATAATAGATACGCATGACCATATATGTAAATTAGAAAGCGCAGGAGAAAAAAAAGGTCTAAAAGAAAGGTCGATCCAAATTAAGGCTGAAAATGAAGCACTTCCTTATGACAGTTGATTTCATACTTCCTTCAATGCTGTTTAAGTCTGAGTGGCTTTGAGAAGAAGAAAGTTATAATTGCCTTCTCGAGAGCATCCCAAATATGATCCAAAGGGCTTAGGTCTGGAGATTTGGTGGACCAATCCATTCTGCAAACATCTTCACGTTTTCGTTGATCAAATGAGTCCTAAGTGGACGAGCAGCACTTTTATTAATAAAAGAAATTAAGGACAACTGCACCTAAGACAGGATGCATACAAGGCTCCAAGAGATGCCTGAAAAAAATATATGATAAGCAAAGTGGAGAAAATTAACAATATAATCCTAAAAAAATTGTAAAATGGAAAAAAAATATTTTTAAAAGTTAAAAATTTAATGAAATAAAAATATAAAACCTAATAAAAATTTCAGAAATATCGGAATTTTACATATTTCAAATTTATTGTTTGAGCATCCGACTCTTCAAAATGTGATAAAATATTTTCAGCAGCCCATTAAAAGTGTGGGTGGCTGTATTTGACAACGGTTTCTTGAATAAATCATATCATCCATCACACGAAATGAATATAAAATAAAAATGATTCGCCTCATTAAGAAACTGTCAGCATTTGAAAACCGGGAGCATATTAAATGAGGAGTATGACTCTCGACTTTTAGTTCAGAACGCTCTCTTCTGTAAAGAGCTTATATTATTAGGCAAACTTGATAGTGCTTTAGATGCTCATTTGGCTCTCCTGATGCGTTGAATTCTAACAGTTTGGGCATGAAAACTTAAATACTTTGTTTTCATTTTTTGACGTCTTTTACGAGGCGAATAAAGAGCTTGCGATAATGTGACAAGCGTGAACTTTAGCTATATTTTTCATACTAATTTTGATTTCATAATGAGTTGTTTTAAACATTTCTAATGCAAATGATCATAAATTGAAAAAAAAAATGTTTTCTCTCTCTCTATATATATTTATCATGTCATGCTATGCATCTAATTGCAATAGCATTTACACTCTGTTCATTATATTTGTAAAAAGAATAGTTTATTTTATCCTGTTTTATAGGTTTTTTTGCATTTATCTTTTATGACATGATGTACATAATTATGAAGAAAAATATATTACTCAAATGCACATCATTTCAATTATCTTTATACAAAATACATAAATTTGATAGATTTATTTGCTATTTCATATCACTGCATTTATTACAACTTTTTTATGAAGGAATTTGTTAATAACTTACTATAGAAAATGGATTTTATTCTGAAATGTAAGGAATTGAAAATGTAATGTAAAATTTTGAATGCATATTCACGTTACTTTTATATATAATTATGTTATAGTAATTTATAAATAAGTAAACTTTGTAATAAAAAAGGTCATGGTGGGCTTACATCTCCATCTTTAATCAAATTTTGTGCCTTAATTTTTTATTGCTAAAACGCAAACTAAATAAGAATAATTATTTAAAATTGATATCAAAACATACGAACATTTTAGGCTTTCAATCACGTACATGTAAAAATTTAAAAAAAGAATTAATTGAATTTTATATTAATGGTTATAGTATTATATACTATGCATTTTCAGAGGGAAAAAATGTTTTTAACACCCTTTTATAAGCTTCACTTGTATGTAACGGAATCTTTGAACTCAATTTTTACCCACTTTAAAAGGTATGATTAATTCGAGATTTTTCACACTTGTCCAGAACCGATGACAATACAATAATTTAATAATTTTGTTCCATAGTGATCAGGATCTCCAGGATTAACGATTTCCCATTTCCAGATTTGGCGACTAAAAGATTACGTTACAAATTACTTCAATTCACTATAAAAGGGTGTTTTTTTTCAGTTTTTTTAAACTATAATTTATTATTAAACTCACAAGCGAGTGAAAAGTTAGTATGAAACCAACATAATTTTTTTTTTTTTTTGCATATTAGTAATTTCAGCATGAAATCTCTATTTTCATATCTAAAAAACATTGTACTCTAAATGTTTTATCAATAATACATACCACCCTATACAAAGCGCTGAGATATTAAAAGATTTTCTTTTTCTTTTCATTTTTTAAAATTTATTTTAAATTTGAATTTATAATGGTGATAATAACACATTATGAATGTACAAGCTTCTAATTAACCATACATGTTTTTGCAACTGTATTCGTTTCTCTTTTGATTGTAAGACTAACGTCAATTAAGAATCTTACCTCATTCATCAACAACGTAACGTACGTCCAAATGTGATTCTGATTCTTTTTCTCTCGTTTAACTAAACAGCGCTGTTGATGGCCTTGCTGGGTCATCGAACCTCTGGTGTCTGAAAATACAGTTCCTTGCTCTAATAGTTAAAGAAAACCAAAAGAAAATTGCTTCAAGTTTTAATTGCAGCAACTAAGAAATAACTACTCAGTATCGCATAAGCATCGTATGGAACTCTTAACCCTTCTTTCGATCATATCAATGGCTGAGGAGAGCATGTAAGAACTCTTTTTTTCCCATTTGGATGTTTAGTTGTTATTAATTATATCATTTTACATTTTTGTTTTTTAATTATTTTACCAGTGATATTTCACTGCTAATATGTTTTTTTGGTGCCTTTTTACTAAAGCTATTTGTACTACGAGTATTTTTTTTCGAAATGAAGGATAATTCTTCATTCATAGTTCCAGTTAATCATTAAAATTATTTCGTTTATTTTTAGATTATTTGAAGTAAAAAAATAAGCACAATATGTATTTAATTTAGAACTTCGTATGATGCTTGAGTTTTGACAGACAAAATTTTTTATTTGCGATATTATGCATCATAAGCTATACGGAAGAAAACATGAAAATTGTAATACAATACAAGTACAAAATGCGCCATTAAAAGAGTCATAAGGAGTTTTGATAAACTAGAGGACCACTAAACATTTTCAAACTTCTGAAGAAAGCTAGATTGTGGATTTAAGGTAAGTAGTGTGTGTTTGATAGTCAATGTATTTTTCTTATATTTTTAATTGGCCATTATGAGCTTCAAATAAATGCATTGATAAAATAAATTGTTTTAGTTAAATATCCTAACCTTCATATAGGAATTTGAAGCTTTTTTTCTAATAATTTCAAAATTATTTTGAGGTAGTAAAATATGTTGTTTACATAGTGTGTATCAGAAAGTGTTAAGTATAAGAAAAGCAATAATAGTTTTCCTAGAAAGGTCTCTGATGAGTTGACTTTGCAATCTTATTGTTGTGTATGATAGATTTAATAAGACGGTCAATGTACTTGTATGTATGATGCATATAAGTTTTTAAAGAAATTTATGAGAAAATCATGTTTGAAACAACAACAGAAAGTCTTAACATTATTGAATTTGATTATTTTGCGAGTTGTTGAAAAAACATTTAAAAATAAAAAATTAACATAACACTTCTATAAATAAATATAAATATAAGTTGCTGTTCCAGAAGGTGTTTTAATTTCATGAAATTTTTTAAAAAATACCAGTTTTATGCAAAATATTGCTAAATAGCAAATTGTGAACTATTTGTTGATCTAAAACCAAAAGTTCAACTTTGCTGTTAGTTTCTAATAAGTTTAGGTAATCAGACCTGGATATAATGCGTCTTTAATTCACTATTTATTAAATAATCAAAACCTCTGTTTAATGGTTAAAAAAAGGAGCATCCTTAAATAACATGGTGTGTTTCAAAAAATGCAAATAGAGTTGTTCCAAGCAGTTACTGGCTAGCTCTTAATATGATTATAAAGATTTTGAGATATTTTTTATTGTAAAGTTTTAACAAAAGTGTTAAATATTTAAAGATTTTTTGCTTTATTTAAATATTTATCACATAAATATGTACATTAACGCTAATAATATCAACAACATGTAGGGCCGTGGGTAGCCTAGTGGAGGAAAGAGGAATGAAAGAGGAAAACGAGCATACACGGATTTGGTTCGCTATAAAAACCTACAAACACACTCAATTGATGTTGAGATCAGGAAACTGAGGATACCATGCGAGATATTCCTCTTCATACTCATCTAATCATGTTTGAACACGGCAATCTGTGTGATTATGAGCACTGTGGGATTATGTGAACATCTTGAAGCACAGGATGTTCTCCACATCAAGGTGAAAACGATATGTGATCAGGGACGTCTTAAGGCATGGATCAACTAGACCCGAGCCCAGGGCCTCACTCTTGGTGGGTCCTCATTTCGCGTTCTTGACTCTGTCTTAATAAAATCATGATCCGGATAATTTTAGTGGTCAAGTATTGTTTCCGTACATATCCTCCAAAAAACAGGAAATTTCAAACTGCATGTCAACAGATAATAATGGTAAGACTGTATTATATGTGATGACCGTTGTCCATACCTAGGCCTAGGCCTAATACCATAAACAATCCTTCAACTTATTTAGTCGAAATGCGGCCTTCGGTCAAGCCGGTTTGCGCCTAGGTTTTTGAGATTGTGAGTCGTGTACATTTATTTGTTTGAAATTAACGTTTGCACGAGTATTTAACAATGCATGCTATATACTGTCTACTTTTAAATATCTCAGGTAAGGCCTACTTTTGCATAGAGGCCGGGGCTCAAAAAATCTTAAAATTTCTCTAGGCCCATGGCCTCTAAGAGTCGTAAGACGTCATTGTATGCGAGAATACTGATATAATGCTCAGTTACTGTCTTCCTCCTTTATTTCTCTAAGGATCAGGTTACGAGGCCCAACGCTAATAGTCATTGTGTTTTTCGAAGTGTGAACATTAATAATCAATCACTTTTTCGAAGTGATCATTAATAATCAATCACTTTTTTCGAAGTGAACATTAATAATCAATCAGCCAGTTGTAAGATTACTAGTGGCCACAAGCCAATCCAAGATATCGGGCCTCACATCAACATAGACGTTTCCCATTCTTCACGGTACGACCTCAGTATCCTAGTGGTCATGGTGACGGACTCGTGGTCGGAGTGTCATGAGCTCGAGCCACAGTACCATTGAAGATCCATCGTGTAGAGGAGATGATACACACGTAAAATGTGTTAAAACCATCCCATTGATGTTTTGAGGAAGTTCGTAAAAGGCTTACCAGCTCAGGTGTCGTCCTAGTCACAAAATTGCGAAGTGCGTCCCCAATAGCCCTCGTGTTGTTTTATAGTGCAATGTTAATAAATACTCATGTCTTATGAACCCTCCTTTAGTTCGGCAAAGTGCAGCAACCCACGGTGACAGTGACCCAACGTGTCGCCGGAAATCAAATGAAGAAAAATTTAGCCATGTTGTCTCTACAGCTGTAAAAAAATGTGAAAGTGTTGTCGGTGGAAGATTTTGGGCACGAACTGACCTTTGGACCATGTCTCACACATGTTCAATCGAGTTCTTGTTTGGATAACTAAGCGGCTGTGGCGCACACAGGAATTTGTGGAAGTGCATGTGGTTGAAAGTCCTGCATTCTCGTATCAAGCTCCAATACACCGCCCAACATATTCTTTTGATTTTGTTGATTTTCAGGAAGAACAAACAGTAAAAAATTAGTTATTGAATAAATAATTAGCATTAATTAATAAAATTAATTATTAATAACAAACAATTCAATTTTACACAATATAAACATAAGCTTATAATCAATCAAAAAAAATCAAGGGCTTTCGGGGGTCTGGACCCGGGGATCCCCCCCCCCTTGTGTGCGCCACTGCTAGGTGGCCAAATCATTCACTGGAATTCTTCAGAAAGTTCCTTAAGGTATCCGACTACTTGCAACAACTTTTTTTTTAAATGGAGATATGAGGATTTTTTGTACTTTTTAAATTTATTTAGTACATTTTAAGAAAAATATGTTAAACTAAGAAAAGAAAAAGGAATTTTTATTACTAAAAGGCAAAAAAATTTGCAAATTTACGTAAACTGGGCTTATTTAGAACAAAAAGTTAAACAAATTTTCAATTTTTCGATTGCTTTGCTATTCATTTTTGAAATTCTTCAGAATAAGAAGTATTTATTTTTTAAAAAATACCTGAATTGAATACAGAAATAAATCTTCTGCAAAGATATCTTGGTAATCTTTTAAGTTAGCTTTTGCTTTCAAATAAACAACTGGCGTAGTTTCCATTGGTAACAAACGCGCCCCAAATCATATTACAGACTCCCTACCGTATTATCGCTTTGAGAGCTTGGATTGTTCATGCCGATATCATGGCAGTAATATCAGAATCTGTCTGATCCATTGAGATCAAACTATTTTTCATTTGAAAAATAGCAGTGAGCCACTGATCCCCAATTACAAAGAGTTTCTAGGGGCTCCATTTTATGTGCGTTAGAGGTGGTTGGCGTTTATATATATATATATATATATATATATATATATATATATATACATTTCCTAAGTTTTAAGCGGGGATGTTTTTGATAGCGCATTACTCCCAATTTGACTGGTGTATGGAAGGTTGAAATAATTCACATGCGAACCAAATTTTGATTCCATGGGACTTGTAGTTAAAAAATTAGGAATTTTTGCCTATGACACCCCCACACACTTATTTGAGCAAAATTTGTTCTTAGAGGATCTCTACTCAATTAACATATTTGCTCTATTTCTGATTTGCAGGTCTAAAAGTTCAAAAATGGGTATTTTTTTATCTATAATGCACCCGCAATCCCTCTTGGCGGTCGATTTCTGCAAAATCCCTTTTTAGTGTAGCTCTACTTAACAATAGAAACATGCTTATCAAATTTCAAGTGGTAGGTTTGTGTCGGATCTATACGCGTTCTTCCTCTAATCCTTTTGGGAAATCTTTGGGCTATCAATTTGATATTAATCACAACCAACCCTTTTGAAGAAGAAACCGTGATATGCAGATTAGGTCGGTTATACATATAGTCTATGTTTTTTTTATCTAGTTAGACTGATAGACGGAGTTAAATGGAGATTGAGATATAGAGAATCTGATTGCGAGGAGAGATTGCTACTAATCAGGTATTAGTATATTTGATGGCGCGTTTCAGAGATTAGATAGTTGAAGATATTAAAGTGATGATTGGTCACCATAGCTATTTTATAGCTCAGATATTTAGAGTAGTAGATTGATAACAAAAAAGGAGGATCAATATATACGAAGTTTTCTCATAATTCGCGTCTCTTGTGGTTTATATATATTCTCCCATTGCTTTTATTAGGAGCATCTCTTCTAGTTTGAATTTATAGAATTCTGTCTGTTGATAATTTGTGTGTTTAATAAATAGTTTGGTTGAATATGGCTAGTTATCCTTCACTTCCTCCCACACCTCTAGGCGGGGCTGAGAGTAGATCATGCCCTTTAAAGGTTTAATAATTAAAAAGGGAAATTTTGTGTTTGTGTGTATATATATAATAACTCGACAATACCAACAAAGAACATGCCTGCTATGTTTCAAGTCTGTAGATCTGCTAGTTCTGGAGATCTTGTGTCGTGGAGAGTGAGAGAGTCACTTTCCTCCTACACACACACACACAAATATATATATATATATATATATATATATATACACTCATGTCCATAAATTAAGGATAATGTTCAGGCAAAGAAAGAGACAGAAGCAAAACAAATTTGACTTATTTGTAAAGTCTATTTATTAAACAAGAGGTAAAGAGCAAAAAAGATGCTGTATGTGTGACATAATTAATAAAAATTGCGATTTTTACTCCCTGGAGCAAATTTCAAAAAAAGAACCTATTTACAACAAAAAAAAATTTAACATGGTTAGTATGATGGTTAATACGGAGTATGTCTCCCGGACGATGCAATACAGGCCTTACAACGCCTACGCATGCTGAGTATCAAATTATCAATCTGATCTTGGGGAATATTACACCACTCATCAAGCAATGCCCTCCGAAGTTCCGGTAGACAGGTGGGAGGGGGTTGACGGGCTGCAATTCGTCGGCCAAGCATGTCCCACACATGCTCTATTGGATTCAAGTCCGGTGAGTATACTGGCCAATCCATACGGGTGATATCCTCCGATTGAAGGCATTCGTCTACAATGTTTGCACGGTGAGGACGGGCGTTGTCATCCATAAACAGAAATTCAGCCCCCATGGTGCCCCGAAACAAACGTACATGTTGTTCCAGAATGACATCCCGATAGATGTGGCCTGTCATCGTTACACTCTGAACATGCAGGTCAGTTCTGGAACCAAGAATAATTCCTCCCCAAACGAGCCATCCTGCACCACCGTAACGGTGTCCTTCAATGGTGTTCTCTTGGTGGTAACGGGTACCTGGCGCTCTCCATATGAAAGTCCGGCGAGAATCAGACTGAAAACTAAACCTGGACTCGTCGGAAAACATCACACAAGACCACTGTTGCGGTGTCCACAATACATGCTCTCTACTCCAGGTTAATCGCAGGCGACAGTGAGTTGCGGTAAGGGGAACACATCAGACAGGCCCACGAGCATATAGACCAATGTGCCCTAAGCGTCTGTACACGGTCTGCCTTGAAACTGTCGTACCGGTAGCTGAAGAGAGCTGACGAGACAGGTCTGATGCTGAGCTCCGTCTGTTTCTTTTGGCAGTAACTGCCAAATACCGGTCCTCATTCAGCGTTGTAACTCGGGGGCGACCTGTGTTGTAACATCTACTCACATTACCTTCGTCTTGTAATCGTTGCCAAGGCCTGGAGAGGACACTCTGGGCGATTCCAAGTTCCTCGGATATTTCCATCTGGGTACGTCCACATTCCAGTCGTCCGATAATTCTACCACGTAAAAAATCATCCAAATGCTTCCTTTGCGCCATAACTATGCGGTTATTGCACTGAAAGGCTTTTAAAGCGCTTGTGAACAATTTTACTTCTTTGCCACCATTCCTTATATTCCCCTCTCTTACACTCTCGTCATTGTGACGTACTATCCGTGCCATCTGGTGGTTTCCTGTAATTTGCATATTCTTCTTCAAGATGTGTGTGATAATTCTACAGGTGAAATTTTTATTTTAGAGTTCAATTTCTGTGTGATTCTGAATTATCCTTAATTTATGGACATGAGTGTATATATATATATATGCAGGGTGTCCAGCCTTAATGTGACCCAATAGCTAATTCCCGAAACGTTCGGTTTAGATATGTACTTCCAATTTGAAAAATGTTTTAAAGAAGGTAAAGAAAGTTTTTACGCGCTTTTCGAACCAAAAAAACCTATTTAGAAAAAAATTACAAAAATTAAATTTTTATACGGTCCCCAGGTCCTATCACTTATATTTAAGAAAATATGCAGTACACAAAAACATTGTAAACACAAAATGTTTCATTTTATTACGATAAAAACTGGCCGAGTTATGGAACTTTGAAAATCGTATATTTCCTCAATTTTCGCGGCCATTTTCAAGAAGCTAGTAAGGGGCCGTCTCCAAAGTGAAATTAATTGGAACTCTGCTAGGAAATTTTCGCTCTTGCATGTCACTTATGTAAATCATTTTTAAATTTAAAAGTACATAAGTTACGTTAATAATACAATAATTGAGTACTTAAGAAATAAAATTTATTCTGTGTACGTGTAAAACGTAGAAAAAGTAAAATAGTTTGGACGAAAAAAACATTTCAAAAGCAGTTCCAAAAAAATAGATTTATATGCTGCGGCTTCAGTCTGATTTGCTGCGTTTTTGCTGATCATGACAAACGTTAAAAATGTGTTGTGTAGTCGCTTGCAATTGCATACAGTCGTATTCTAATATTACGAATTCTAGTACGGGGGAACAATATGTATACAAATGAAGAATACTGCGAAATGGTACTATTTTAATGGCAGTGTAATCGAAATAAGAGAGAGGCGGCAAGACCTTATGCAATTAAATTTCCAACGCTATGACATCCATCTTATTGAACAATTACGCGAGCTGTTCAACGCTTTTGTAACTGGGAATTGTCATAGACGTATTCCCTTGTCTCGTGCCTTCACCACTATTTAAGTTAATTTGGTCATTCTGATATAATAAATCCCCTGATTCATGATTGGGGCGTCATTCCACATTATGCTATAATTTGAACGACAAACCCTGTATTATTTTGCTGCTATTTGTTAAAACAAGTTGTTTTAATCTTTTCGGTATAAGTTGTATTTCTTTAATTTAACTTTTATTGTTTTCCATACAGCAATACAAACTGTAAATCTATGATGTTTACTACGATGTTTCAATATTACTATGATGTTTTTCTCTTGCTCTTTCTGTAGATAGTGAATTATTGTTCTCTAAACTCAATGTATATACGACCCCCTTTTCTGAGCAATTCAGATGCTTCAATTTTATGTAAGCATAACTCGGCCAGTTTTTATTGTAATAAAAGGAAACTTTTTGTGTTTACAACGTTTTTGTGTACTGCATCTTTTCCTAAATATAAGTGATAGGACATGGGGACCGTATAAAAATTTAATTTTTGTAATTTTTTTCTAAATTGGTTTTTTGGTTCGAAAAGCACGTAAAAACATTCTTTACCTTTTTTAAAACATTTTTCAAATTTGAAGTACATATCTAAGCCGAACGATTCGGGAATTAGCTATTGGGTCACATTAAGGCTGGACACCCGTATATATATATATATATATATATATATATATTTACAATGAGTTAAAATCTTTGGAACTATTACGGGAGTAACAGTTGTTTAGAATATAAAACTATTTCACACAAACTGACATTTATAATACTATTTTTATCTGAAACTGTGATTTTTTTAAAAAGTTCTCTTTAAATTTAGAGTGAATTTAATTAGTTTTCACAATTAAGTACTACTAAGAAGTTAATCTAATAAAGAAGCTAGTTGAATGAAAAATATTTAAGATTAATTAGAAAATAGTATATTAAATATATATATATATATATATATATATATATATATATATATATGAAATAGACGATGGCCCTTGAAATGTATTTCTTAATATGAGATTGATGAGGCAGTCTTGGGGTTATTCAGACCTGTTTATTATACATCTTGACGACATAAATAAAGGCAAGGACGACACAATACACACACACAAAACAAGCTGCAGCCGGCTACATGTTGACGCAGACAAATACAGAAGCGAAAGAGAGTCGGTCTCCAGGAATCTCGGTGTTTATATGCGCCTCAAATCACATGATCTGAGTGGGTAGCTAGATGTAGTTTAAAATACTGCTGTCAGGCTTATTTATTACTAAAATGTGGGTCCTGAAGGGATGGACCAGATAATTAAAAGATATTTAAAAGGATTATATTACTGGGAATTATTACATATATATATATATAAATGAGGCATTACACAGGAATTATTAATTACCAAAAGTAAGTGAAATCTTATAAGCAGTGAATGATTTTGTAATTCTCTTTCGGTTTCATATTTTTGTGCTTAAATTCCTCACTTCAAATAAGCTTTTTTTATAGGTTGAATTTCTCATTAGAAATTATATATATATATATAACAAATTGCTTACACTTCATTGTCATAAGCACACACCATTCATAAGATTAATAATTCCCAAGCAAATGATATTTTGAAGAAGAAGGCTATATTTAGTGATTTATGATTGAAATTAAATAAAATTATATGATCTTACACTTTCTTATTATAGACATCATTGTTGATTAAAAAAATACTTTAGTAATGCTAAGACTCCCACTTAATAAATATATGCACTTTAAATTTTTTATTTGATTTAAGATATATACATTGATTTTATACATACGCATGTAGATAAAATATAGAAAAAATATATATAATCAGTCTGAGAAATAATTTGTATGGTAATTTAATAGAAAGTTACTTAATTTTTGTGCTTTCGATGCGCACCTTTGACACATTTTAAACCCGATTAAACAAAACCCACGCAAATTGATATTTTACTTTTTTTTTATCTTTATTGTTTATTTTGGATGGCGTCTGAGAAGCTATCTAACGTTGAATGTTTTTCTTATGTGAAAATTTTATTTTAGAGTTTGCTATTAAAAAAGAAACTATTGATCATATTATATAGATAGATTATATAATAACTATAGATTATATAATATAATTAGATAATATAGTTAATTAATGTAAAAAAATTATTGTAACCGTCAGCATAAGTTTGATGAAAAAAGGGATGATCCAACGAACATTTTTCATTGCATTATACAAATTATTATTTCTTGTATTTATTTCATTTTTGCACTGAATCAAAAGGGGCTTGATCCTGTAGCTTAAGTTTATAGTCAGTTTTATAAGCATGCTTTTAATAGCTAAAAATCCACACTTAATCAATTCTTGTCCATGAAACTTTTTTCATCAAATTCAGTTGTGAATGCACGAACGCATTTTTATTTATTTTTCAATAACCAATTTAAAAAACACTATTACCATTAATTTATATTTTACGAAATTAGACATTGTATAAGATATATATTTTTGTAGATAATGTGGATAAAATTTTAATTGTGAAGAAATTTCGAATTACCTAAATATATCGGAAATAATAAAGCAAGCGTGCTAACATTAAATTAAATGAAAATTTTTATAATGATATAAAAATTTTCCTTAAGATACATGATAGAGAGAGCCGGGAATAAAATTCAACTTTAAAAAAGAATACCGTTTTATTTATAAACAAGGACAATGTAAAAAACGTTTATTTTAACAACTTCAAGACTTCCCCAACCATTTATAAAATGAACTATAGAAGAAAAAAAATAATTGAAAGCTATCGCACATCCATTACAACATCAAAAAAAGAGTAAAGAAAGAAAACAGAGTAAATTTTTCTTTCCCCTTTTTTCATACACACGGGTTTAAAGTAAAATATAAGACCCTGTCTCTCTACCCTTCGGAACAAAGTTGAAAAGTGTCGAAAATGAAGAACAGGTCACTCGACACCATTCTAGCAGGGGAAGAAAAAAGTGGGAGATAAGGAAGAAAAAAAGTGGCGCACACCACTTTTCGTAGAAAACGGAGCTCAACAGGCATAGATCAAGATGACGCGACCTTTACTAAGCGCTGTATTTAGCTTTCATCCTCAATGGAAAATGCTTGGAATATCCGATTACGACTGACTTATCGTTAATCCGAGGTTTATATAGAAGTATATATTTGAAGCGTTTTGTTTTGGGCAAAAGCGGCTGGATGAAACTCGAAACGGGAAAGAATCCCCACCATTTTGGCAAATATAACCGCTGGGGAACGTTAAAAATTCTTTTACGGCCAATTTCTCTATTAATCTTTTGTTCTCTTCGATTTAAGCCCGCGGGAACATTATATAACAGCTTCAATTTTTTTCCCGACAAATTTATGATGATATACGTGCGTTTTATCCAGGCAGAATAAGCTACAGTTACTCAGAAAATTCGATAAAGTTGAGGGGAATAAGGAATTTTTTTAGTACAGCCATTTGTTAATAGTCGAAACAAATAATGGGAAGTTACTTTCGTCACAAAATATATATTAAGAAAAAGAATAACAATATTCGTTTCAAATGATGTTTATATTTATCAAGAAAGAATTAGCCACCTTAACATTACAACAAGGAAATAATCCGTGATTTTGTTACTAAATTGAATAAGATTTAATTAATTTGTATTAAGGATTATGTATAGTTATTAATAATATTATCTATTCGTATTAAGGAAAGGAAAGTTTTGAGCTTAAATTCTGAACACATCAAAGTTAATAATTGGAGAAATGTTTATATGTGAACAGAAAGTTCTCTAACTGAGATAAAAAGAATATGAATGATCTGAAAAATTGATGTATGAAGCAGAAATAGAAATATTATAGTGATGTTAGAAATGCAGACGCTTGGAAAGAGAATAAATCGTAAGGTTTGAATTGTTTTGAATGAACTTGTCTCTCACTCAACATACAGCTTGAAAGATGTTTTTTTATTTTACCTAACTCTTTAAATTTATTCGTAGAATTTCTCTTAAATTAGATAGTAAAATAAATGAAAAAACTGGTATATTATCAAGATTTTCTATAAATAATATAATAGATAAAAAATTGTGTTAGTAGAATGAAAAAAAACTGTTATTAGTTGAACATTTATTTAAATAGTTCATCATTGTAATTAATTATTCAACTATTATACTTAAGTTGTAATTAATTATGTAAAATTGATGATAATCTTTTATATATATAAATTGTATCCTAAACAATAGATAAATTCTCAAAAAGATATTAAAAGTTTGATTTGTGTGTGAAATGATGTTTTTCTGTCCCGTACACTAAGTTTCTCGTACAATCCTAATACAAAATAACAATAATAACAATATAATAAAATAAACAAATTAATTAGTGGATTAATTTCTTAAAATGTTAAAATCAGTATAAGCTTTTTGACATTATAATAAAATGGCTTAACTATTTGAAAACTTCTCAAAATATTACAAATTCGATTAAAGTTAAATTCTGAAGAATTTCTGAGTCTTTTCAATAACCTATACTAAAGGGGTGGATGAAAAAATATGATTTGTTATGAAAAAAAAGTTGTCTATGTAGTATTCAATTTATTTTACGCATCATTGTTACCCATAAAAACTGAGAACAGAAGATTTTTTACTTGAATATTCTACATTTAACCTTTCTTTTACTTAACTCTTCTAGAAATACTGAAGGGAAAACAAAGAAAAGAAACTTTATATAATAGCTATCTCGAGAGCTCAGCCTATCTTTGAGTTCGTGGAAAGCAATAATTTTTCTATTGTTTTTTTTTAATATGCTGATCTACATTTGGACAAAAAAATACTGGAAATATAGAAATTTTTCATCTTTTTTAAAAATTAGTGTATTATTGAAAATTAGATCGTTTTTTATATAAAGTTTCAAACTTAAAATTCTAGATCATCTTCTGAAACAAGTAAATTATTATTTTTATTATATTTAATATAAATTCCTCTCCAAAAGTAAAGTAAATTATCTAAGTTCTGAAAAAAATAAGGCTTCAACAATTAATTTTTTTACTTATATTGAACTTATTTAACTACATGTAATACTTAATGATAAAAATGTGTGCTTATGTCTAACTAAATTTGGTTATTCATTGCTGTAAAATGTACAATTGATACTCAAGCAGTGTTGCACGACTTAATTATTTCAATATTAAGGACCAAAAATACTGTCATTACAAGCTCAATATACAATGTTAATAACCTTTAAAAAAATTTTGATGACTAGTATCAACTACCTTGCTGCATTTCTTAAACACACAATAATTCCAGATCTCTACACACATGCATACATTCTTACACAAATAGGTACATTTATTTTAAACTTTTATTTTTCATCTGTGTTATTAGTGAGAGAATAGATGATAGTTTTGAAAAATATTGCCACACACATACTCACAAAAGTTCCAGAGATATTATTTTTAAAGCGCTCCCAAAGGAAGTCACTGTCTCACCCTAGTCGTTTTTTCCTAATACTTTTTATCTCAACATTCTGGTGACGATAAGTCTTAAAAGAACAAATTCTCCTTTGTTAAGAGAGCATTGCATTCAGTCTCTACCACAAGAGCTCAACGCCAACATTAATTAAGTTGTACAGGGAGCACTCTTCATGGAATATTAGAGCGTAAACTGTCCTGAACGACCGAAAGTTCTCGTGGTTCATGAGCCACGTTGCGAGTTAACAGAGAACCTTTTGTCTTGCCCACCTTTAGCGGCAAACCCGTTGCCAAGTGAGGTTCTATACTCACAGAGAAACTACTTTCAGTCGAGGCATTCCAGGAGAAATGGGACTAACTTTGTGCCTGGTCCGGCAATTACACGTCGATTAGCGGTTCACTGTTCCTCGCTATGCCTGACAGTAGACCTAATTCACTCTTTTTTGCCTATGCCGACATCTATAAAGCGTTTTGCAGCGAACCGTAGTAAAGGAATGGCACGGTTCAGCAACGGGCCGGTCTTCTTGGTAATTATTTCTACCGCGACAGAAATTTCTAGTCCCAAGTTCTAAGAGTTGAAAGTTTGCGGTTACACAAAATACAAACTATGGTAAGAATTGTAGTAATTAAGTTTAAGGTCCTGTATCCAAAATAAAACTTTGTATCTCTGAGCTAGCATCAAATATCTAAGTTTATGTCATTTATTAATTTAAAAAATGCAGTGTTTCATAAACATATATAGAGAGAAATTTCTTTCCATTTATTTTAACTTAAGGTATCCGACTGATTGCAACAACATTTTTTTTTAAAAAAAATGTAGATATGTGGATTTTTTTGTTGGTTTTAGATTTTTTTTAGTACATTTAAAGAAAAATATGCTAAAATTAAGAAGAGAAAAATAAATTATTATAACTAAAATGGGAAAAAAATAGGTAAAAACTGACAAAAATAACATAAACGCGGTCCATTCTGCACCAAAGGTTTATGAACAAATTTTCAATTTTTTAATTCTGATGTGTTGCTATATATATGTTATTCATTGTCGAAATGATCTTCAGGATAAGAGATATTTTAATTTTTACAAAAATTAGAGCACTTTATCTCAGTTACTATATGAAATTGCTTAAAAAAAACAGTGGTTATATTCACATAAGGGATTGTAAATTTTGTAAGAAAACAGTGACTGATAAACCTGAAGGTTAAAACAATTCTACTATTATACAGAACTTACACAAAAAATTTCAGTTAGTTATTTTCCAAAACTTTTTTAGCAATCTCTGACCCCGTTTTATTATTTTCAAAAAATCACATTTCGAGTAAAACGCGTTTTAAAGTGTGGCATCTTGCTTAAAGAGTAATGGTATCTGCTTTTACTAAAACACTTGTAGTTTTTGTTCTTTTAAACGGAAAATGATAAACTTCCTATTTTTATAAAGCTAATTAGATGGCCTTTTAAATAAAATCACAAAAAAATTGTCAATTTTTGGAAAAATTCAAAATTGTAGGGTTGTCCGTTATCTTAATTAGATAATGGTTCTTATTGAAATTTTAAGAAATCAAAAGAGGTGTTATTGATTGTTAGAAATGGCATACAAAAAGCAATTAGCTTTTTACTTGCATTTTAAATTCTGTGAATTTTTTTTCCCGTTGTTGAGTTAAAATAAAACATTATCCCTCCCACACACAAAAAAGAACTCCATTTAGATTTTATACCTTTGTTTGCATAAGACTTAAAGTAAAATAAACTAAAAAAAGATTTTTTTTATAGTTTTTTCAATTTTTTCAATTTCATTCATGTAAAAAAATGAAGAAAGAAAAGTTTGAATTTCGTAGGTTACTAGAAAATTGATCTGTAGGATTTGGTAGGAAGAAATAATATTTATGTCATGAAGTTAACAGTACTTTCTGTAACTCTCCAATGTAAAGTGACCTAAACAAATAAAAAGTTCGTTGCTAAGTTAATATTAAATAAAATGTTTAATGTTTTTTCCATGAGGAAATTTTATCACTTCTACAAGGAGTTTGGTTTTTTTTAAAAAAAATGTTTATATTTGTAATAAATAAATAAACTATGAATGATATGGATTGTGATAGTCTTCTCAAATGTGAGCCTGAGTTTAAATACTAAATATATATCTATATTTGATATTTTATTATAAACTTTCATTTCTTAAGAAAATTTAATTCTTTAAGCTTTTAAAAGTTAGTTCCAATATTTTATCTAAATGTGCATTCTATTTTTGTCTTTAGAAGTATCTAAATTTATCGAGTTTTTAAGTATTTAAATATTACATTTATTTATAATTTTTATTTAGTCTTATTAAAATTGTACCTTTAGCTCTGTTTCTTTTTAAATTTTATTTTTAAAATATCTCATGCAAATTAGTTTTACTATACTAAAGCAAAAACCAGCTAATGTTCATCAAAAACTAGTAGTAACTAAATTAATTTTTAAGTGAAGCAAGAAATTATTTATACTAATAAAAAAAACTATTAAGCTCTTTTGTTAGAAGTCACAAGAATTAATTTTTGTTCGTTTTAACCAAATACGTTTCTTATATTCTTTTTATAGATAAAAAATAACTTCCAAAGAGCTTAAAGAAGTTTTCTAATATCCTAGTTATTTATTAATTATTATAAATTTAATACATTAAAAATTGACTGTTTTTCACTTTAAAGAATGATATCAGCAAACTTGTTGAACCTATCTGCTTCATTTATGACTTGATAATTCTCAAATTATCCAGTTTTCTATTAAAATTTCAAAATATGTTAAAATTTTAAAAATTTTTAGGTCCAGTAAAAATTTATTACACTTTTTTGTGATTCTATTCTTTCATACGATTTTAAACCTTTAATTCACGTAAATGAGTAATTTTTTTCACAAATGAAAATATAGACCATCATTTGTTTAATCGGAGAATTAGGTTTGCATAATTTTTAATGCTTAAACAGCCCGATAAGTCTAAATAATATAATAATAAATAACTAGACTTAAATTATTGTACCATAAAGACTAATTGTTCCAAATAATGTTACTTAATAATTTGATTGAGTAACGATGCAATATCAGTGAGATAATTATGATTTATTCCAAATAAAAGGGTATTTCGAGACATCCACTGTCAAAATTCTGCACTCATTTTTCTTCGTGAGTACCTTTCATAATTTCCGTGTCTCAAACGTTGGTTATATTTTGTCTCAGTGTATGACATATTATTTCTTATTAACTGTATGTTATTCAATTACAATAAAAAGCATTAGAGTTAATATCTGGACAAAATTTCTTTGCAATATGACAGCTTCAGAAATGAACTGCAATTTCTTCTTTCGCTTCACGCAATGAAAAATAAAACTCTTAATGAATCGATTCTGAAAGAAAAGTTTCAAAATGATTTAACGAAAAACTTTCTTTGTGTGCAATAAAACGTCTTATAAAAGCCAAAAAATTAATGAAGATTGTATTTCTTGATAAAATTTGCCTGAACTTTAAAATTAAATTAAAATCACTTAAAAATAATACAATAAGGGTGCTACTGCATATTTAACTCAACTGGATCTTAAAATGTTTCTATGGGAAGTCGTGGTAGTTAGATGAGAGAAAGAAACCTGTTCTGATACCATTGTCGTCATTTAATTGTGATTCTAAATTAAGATACAACCTAGCAAAAAGATCTAAAATGAAGTTGATTCAAACTAAACAAGCATGTTGAAAACAAACTGAATCCCATTAAAAATGTACCACTAACATTTTTAACATAAAATTTTTTTATATCAACTAAATTTTTCG
The DNA here is from genome assembly GCA_019973975.1 of Trichonephila clavata. Lineage (NCBI taxonomy): Eukaryota > Metazoa > Arthropoda > Arachnida > Araneae > Nephilidae > Trichonephila > Trichonephila clavata. Next base: position 501,394 of record BMAO01035587.1, on the reverse strand, counting down.
CTCTCTCTTAAATCATAAAATTCAGTTTCTTAAGGCCTTAGGATTATTCTAATGTCATTTGTTAAATACCTGACTTAATCGATATAGCCTTTTGTATCAGAATATAAAGAAACCTCTTGTCAAAGTAGTTGAGTTTTTAAGGAACAACACTTGACTATCAGCCAGGGAAAAAATTTAACTGAAAACAAAACCTTGAGGGTATTCCGTGCCAAAATAAAGCAAATTGAAACAATGGTTGACTGGATAATATAAGTAGGCTCTTAGAGCTCTTTGTTTCTTAACTGAATGCTTCGTAAATTCCACCAGCAGAGAAAAATGAGGTATGAATTTCTCAGCTACAAAATTGTCAACACTCGTTTTTTTAGTACTGAATAATTTTCCTCAAATAAAAGTTTTTCATATGTAAGCATTTCTTTATTTACATGACATGCATAATATAAATAAGAATATTATCTAGAAGGTGTAGGAAGTTAGACTTACGAAAACTAGATAACGTGTGAGGTGTGGAACTACAATACAGAGTGAGAACAAATGATGACTCCATTTTTAAAAAAATCATATTTTCAAAACTACTGCATATATCTAAATATGATGTAATAACCCTCCTTCCCGTCTTCCCTGTGAACCAGCTAAAGGTGTGGAAGGAAGTGAAGAATTATTCGACATGATAATTTTCAATTATTTTATTTAGCACTTCAATCGACTCAAACACAATTCAATGCAACACAATAAATAGGATGTTCCAATCAGTCAACAGAGGGAGGGGACGAGAGTCGCATTTTGGGAGAATACATCTAATAAACAACTTTGCAATAATAGGTCTTTTACCTCAATATTACTTTACACGGTAGATATATAACTGTTGGCCGCTTAATTTCTTTAATACACTGCTGGCCACCTAAAATGCAACACCCTGAAGGAAGCACGTAAATAACATGAAATTTACAACATGCATTAGCGTAGGTGAGATGTGCAAATGATTAGAATTTCATCGCAGACACACATCACGCACGCCTGTGGCGCCACCTCAAAGCGCTATTTAAGGCTTGGAGATTTCGAAGATTTCAAGTTCGGCAATTGTGTTTTTCTTGTGGTTTTTTCAAAAAACGATCCGTTATGTCTCGTAGAAAACAGCGATCAGCTTTTGATCAAGTATCAAAATTCGACAGAGGAAGGATAGTGGCCTACCGAGATTGTGGATTATCTTTCAGGGAAATCGGTAGTCACGTTGGACGAAACCAAACAACTGTAATGCGGATATCTGACCGTTGGATGCAGGAGGGTACGGTGGACCGACGTGGTCGATCGCATCCACCTCAGTGCACCACTTCATGTGAGGACAGGCAAATTGTGCGCATGGCAGTGACGGATCGCTCAGTCACATCACGAACCATAGCACAGCACATTGAGTCTGTAACGCATCATTCAGTGTCTGCGCGTACCATTCGACGCCATTTACAGGAGAGTGGTCTGTCCGGAAGACGTCCATTGCTTGGTCTACTCTTGACGCAGAACCACAGACGTCTCCGCCGCCAATGGTGCGATGAAAGAAGGATATGGGCAGCAGAATGGAATGAAGTTGTCCTTACTGACGAGTCACGCATCTGTCTGCAACACCACGATGGACGGATTCGAGTCTGGAGACACCGTGGAGAGAGGATGCTGAACAGCTGCGTTATGCACCGCCACACTGATCCTGCACCGGGTATTATGGTATGGGGCGGTATTGGATATCCCTCTCGCACTCCTCTAGTACGCATTGCCGGTATTTTAAACAGCCAGCACTACATCTCCGAGGTGTTGGAGCCAGTTGTCCTTCCTTATCTTCAGGGCTTGGCCACAGCCATATTTCAACAGGATAATGCGCAACCACACGTGCCACGCATTGTCCAAAGGTTCTTCGTCAATCACCAGATTGAATTGCTTACCTGGCCGGCTTGCTCTCCGGATCTTTCGCCGATCGAAAACATGTGGTCCATGGTTGCTCGACGATTGACCCAGATTACACCTCCAGCTGCCACACCAGATCAACTTTGGCAACGTGTGGAAGCTGCTTGGTCTGCTGTACCCCAAGAATACATCCAAAGTCTCTTTGAATCAATGCCGAGGCGTGTGGCAGCGATGATCTCCAACAAAGGTGGCTACTCTGGCTACTGATTCTGGCAGGAACCACACTTTACAGAAATCTATAAATTTAATCATTTGATACTTGGTCAACATGTTATCTACAAAATAAATTTTGTTCTGCTATCTCTTGTCTTTCTTGGTGTTGCATTTACGGTGGCCAGCAGTGTACTTTAAACATCAAACGTAATATGAAGGTGACAATACCTGAACTGTAGGCAGTTTTCTAATCAATTAAGGTTTACTTTATCAATATCAACTTCTGGTCTTTAATCTCTCACAAGGTCTTTCTAACCTATTGCAGTATTCTTCACCTTGTACCTCTCTTGTCACCTTTAGTTAACTAACCTTCTAACTTTGTACTATCTATCATCTCTTCTTCACTTTCTAACCCACTAACCTCTTTAACTCGCGAACTTGAACTATATATAATAAACTTAATTTGCATATCACGTCTTCTTCTTAGGAGAAGGTCGATTAGTTTTAATAGCCCCAAAGATTTCCCTGGAGGGTTAGTGTAAGGACGCGTATAGATCCGTCACAAAGGGATACATGAATGTAAAGAGAAATATACAAAGTTTTTTTCCTCATCAATGATCAACAGCCCATTTAAGATCACTGTTATTGAAATCCAAACATGACGACAATTACAGAGAAAAGCTTTTGCGTATTAGAGTATGTGTGGGTTTTTTCAGTTATTTCTGCGCAATGCATTTTGAAATCGCTACGGAAAAGGAACACCAACTAACAAGAGCATTCTGCGATGGTATCATCAATTTGAAGAAACAGGTTGCTTGAGTAAAAAGAAAAGCAGCGTTCGGCCAAGCATCTCGGAAGAAGCAGTGGAGAGCGTGAGGCAGAGCTTTGTTCGAAGTTCACAGAAGTCTAAGACAGTTGCGACATTTGAACTTCGAATGCCCCAGAAAACGGTATGGGGAATTTTACGAAAAAATTAAATTTCATGCCATTGTATTTGCAATTGACACAACAAATAATAGAAGACGTCAAGTAAGCATTTGTGCAGCATTACGTATTATTGATAGAGTGATGCAACAAAATGTATAGAACAAACAGGATTACAAATTGCACGTATGCCGTGTAACAAGGTCACACATCGTACATTTGTAACAGAAAATAATTGGTGTATTTCTCTTTACATTCATGTATCCCTTATTGTAATGTGTACAGTAGTTTCAATAATATGATTTTTTAAAATCGGATCCATCATTCGTACTCACCCTGTATAATCTATAAGTAAAATGATTTTTAATTGTGTTAAGGGGACTCGGCACCTTTTTTCAATTTTTTTTTATTTAAGGGTTTTAAAATATCCTTTGTGTATATTATAAACAGTTACTATTAAACAAAGAAATTTTACCATGAAAATAAAGCTAACTTTAATAAAAAATTTAAAAATTTAATTTTTTTAAAAATTTTAACGATTTTTAAATTCTTTCTTCTTTTACAATTATTTTTGTTTTCACACCAAAAATTTTTTTTAGGCTTATAAGACTATTAGCAATAACTTTAGGGATCTATTTTGCAATAAACAAATTAGTTTTGGAAAAAAAATTAAAATGTATACAACAACGGAAAAAAGGCTAAAAAAAGCATGATTTCTGCTACATTTTCTTTTATAAAATTTTTTCTAATCAAAATATTGAAAAATGGATCCCTAATTTTATTAAGTACATTGTAATAAACATACAGACAAAAATTCAAGTTGTTTCATAAATATCTGTAGAAGTTTTGTACTTTTAAATATTGTGTTTTCATGAAAAAACTCAAACTGAGAAAACGCAATTTCAAGAATACAAATCAATAAATAAATATCAAAACAATATCTAAATTTTGTAATAAGTTGTTAATATATTGTATAGATATATACCATGAAAATAAGGCATAAAACAGTTCAATTTCAAAACATTAAACAAAAATATAAGCTTTTTATAAAAAGCCTGTCTGACCTAAAAATTATGAAAAATAGGAAATATCATTTTCTGACTAATTTTTGCAAGAAACATATATTAAATATATTCAAAAATAAGTTAAATACATAAAATAAATAAAATGAAAGTATATGAAATGTACAATAAAGAAAATTAAAAACTTTTTTAAAATTAATTTGCTATTTAATTCAATATCTAATATAAAATAAAGTAAAACATGTTAAATCTAAAATTCACTATTTTTTCAAAACAGTTTTGTTTTAAAATTGGCCTGCGCCATAAGTCATTCCTTCTTTTCGCTTAGCTAATAATTCTTTTCTATATACAGCTTTTTTAATAAGCTTAAGAGCCAGCTTATTACTGGTATTTTGACGACGTTTTCTAAATTGTCGTTTTCGACAATCTATGATAGTAGCAAGTTGTTTGGTAGAGAACCTCCAGTAGCTACACCTAATGCTTTCTGTGTTTCTACTATGGTACGTGCCGTACCCTTATTGAATTCACAGACAGCTTCTGTTACTGCCCAGTTAACACGTCTTTTATTCACAAAAATTTCCTTTGGACACTTTGCCCAAATCATGCTATGCAAACTTTCGTTTGCATTTTGCGTTCCGTATCGAATACACCTTTCTAACAATTCATTAGATGCAAGTCTTTGGTAAATAGGAAGAATTTTTGGAAGGAACTTTTCATTTATTGGTGTTCCTACATTTAATTTATGATTTCTTGGTTTTGCACCGTTAGCAATCGCAGATTGGTAGAAACACCAAGAGTTTGCTCCTGCAGGACACTTTGAATGCTGAGGTTTAGCATCTGTAGAAATGCTATGCAACAAGGTAGCATATATTGCTGTTTTCATAGCTTTCACATCCCCTTTGTTTCTCAAAATAGCCTTTTGGTAGTAAGTGGTTAATTTCTTAATTGTAGCTTCTTTCAAACTACCATGAGCTTTACCATCTAAAGAAACACCTTGAGCACGAAAATCTTTAACAGTATATCTTAAAGCTGTTCCTAACCGCTTACTGACATGATTTATGCATTCTTCCTTTTTTATCACAACATCCGGTCCGTACACTTTTTTCTCAACCAAGTTATGAAATGTCTTACAGTCACCATCGGATAAAACTGTGATATAACGAAATCCGAGTGATGTGGATCTTTTCCATAAAGTTAATGCAGCTTCCATTTCCATCGATGTAGATGAGCCAAAGTGGTTTATATCACATTCGCTTTTATGTCCTTCATACCATATGCTGAATTCAGCACTTGACTCGCCTAACTTATTTTTTGCCACAGAGCAATGGCGACACACCTTACTCATCACTTCAAAGTCAACGACATAACCGGTGAGCATATCTATAACACACCCTACACCGATGAGTGAGGAGTGACCACGAGTTAGCCACGTGCCATCAAAACTAACACTTAGGTCTATGATTTCAGCAGAACTATGACCTTCATTCTTGTATGCATCTTTAATCTCTCTGTGGGTTTCCGCAGTTATGTTTTCAGATGCCAGCCAGTATGCGTTATCCAGCCTTCTTGCACACTTTCCATATGTAGTTGATGAAAAAGGATCCATATTCATCACCATACAAAACTTTTCTATGGCTGAATAACCTTTCCCAATGTGTGAAAAGGCTTGAGTTATTCTCAAATTCACATCATGGCTGGTAGGACCAGACTTTAGAGAAGTATTTACAACAGTTTTGTTTTCATCACAGTTGCTACACAATAGTTTTAAATTGTATGAAAATCCCAACTTGGCTCCAAGCTCCAGTTTCAAACCTTGTTTTTCACAATATTGGCACTTTGCACTTAAAAGTAGATTATTAACTTGGTTGAAGTCCACCAATATATAATGACCAACAGCAGAGGTATCCTTTTTTACCTCAGTATTTAGTTTTTCAAGGCGTACATTTGACACTAATGAATCTTTAATCAATTCACAGTCAGCATTCTCTTTACACCATCGCTTTTCATTCATTTGCGAAGCATGCAATGAACTCTTCCTAGTAGGCATATTAGTGATAATAATAACTGATAAAAACTAAAAGAATGAATGAATTATGATTGAAATAGCATTAAAAATGCTTTTTTAAGTTTCTATGAAGTAAAAAAGTAATCAAACTAAAAAGCACACAACAAGCAAACATGGCAAACCTAATGTAAACAAACAGCTTGGCTGATAGTTACAGTTACAGCTTAAAGCGTTCTTCTTCTGTGTAGTTTTTTATATAAAATATTGGATTTATTTTCAAGTAAAAAAGTGTAAACATTGAGGGGGCGTGGCATTTTAACAGCTGTCAGAGCTGTCAAAATATTTAAAATACATTTTACTACATTTAAAATAATCAGATCGTTTCAAAACTTCGCACAGTTGTGCCAGAGGTATCAAACTACATTTTAAAATAAAAATTGAAAAATCGATATTTTCATCGATTTTCGGCTTTTGAAAGGTGCCAAGTCCCCTTAAATACCATAAGATATTTGAAGAACAATAAACCAACACTCAAGCAATTCTTAAGCAAACACCCCCATACTCAAAACATCGCCAATATCCAAAGTCGGTCATGATCTGGGGAGGAATTTGCGCAAGTGGCAAAACACCTTTGATTTTTAGGGAAGAGGGCGTTAAAATCAATCAAAAAGTGTACCAGAGGGACATTTTTGAAGCTGTTGTACTTCAGTGGGCCCAAAAGCATTTCGGAAATGCAAATTGGACGTTTCAACAAGACTCTGCACCAGCTCACAAGGCCAAAAAGACACAAGAGTAGTGCAAGGTGAATTTTCCAGACATGACATTATCTGAAGAATGGCCACCCTACTCACCGGATATCAATCCCATGGACTACAGTGTATGGTTCATTTTGAAGTCCAGGGCCTGTACTAAACCGCACAAACTTTGGACTCTCTAAAGCAATCGCTTCTACTGGAATTAGATAGATTAAAAGTAAAAGATTTCAAGACCATTGCTGAAAACTTCTGCAAGCGTTTGCGCCTCTGCATTGCTGCAAACGGCGGTCACTTTAAAACCAATTAAATTTATTTATTAGTACGAGTGCACTCTTATTATTATTTGTTATATTTTGTTAATTTGTTAATTTTTTATAAAGTTATATAAAAAATTGTTTGTTCGGGTTTCTTTGCCGCACCCTGTATATGTATACTACCTTTCTTGAAAAAAAATTAAATTTTTCTGTTGAGTTAATTTTATCCACAAAAATACAAATTATTATTTTTTTCAATTAAGTTCAGACCCCATAACATTCTGAAATTTTAAAACTGGATTATCTGAAAAATTTGATTCGAAATTTTCATATTATTAAAAAAAGAAAAGGGATGCTCACTCGTAATTCTTTTATTTATATGCATTTAATTGTCAATTGCAAATGTAATATACATTTTTTCATTGAATATGAATGGATGAGAATAAATCTGCTTAATTTGCTATTTCCTGCATTAAATTATTCTAACCTTTACACTAATGAAGATATTACCCAAACCGCATAAGATAGTATTTAACTTCTTTTGATTAGTTAAATTAGTATTTAATGTCTTATAGATTTGCGCAAGAAATGAAACACAATTCCAGGGCAGGATAAAAAGTTGATGTGTGATGACGATTCTGATAGATCTATGTGGAATACCGTTTTAATAGAATTAAGTAAAATTTCCTGGAAGTCTATTAAAAAAAAGTTCTTCACTTGTTAAACCTCAAGAACAATATCTTATTTTAATAACTTTCTGGTTGGAAAAGTTTTTAATGCAAATGTAGTTTAAATATCACATTTTTCAAACAACACATAAGAAAATTTTACTTGGATTTCCGAAATCTTCTGTAATAATGAAACATTTTAGCATTAAATTTACACTACTTTTTTTTCTATTACTTGAACATTACCCTTGGTTTGTTTGGCATTTTTCTACACAGTTTTATGTGTGTTTGTTTTGATTTTTTCAAGACCAATATACTAAAAATAAAAACGTACTAAAAGACTTTATGGAATAAAAAATAACTATATAATTATTTCATACTTGTAATAAAAATTCAAATTTATAGTCATCTGTGAAAACAAAAGAGAAATGGGATTAAATAAAAAATAACAGAATCATGCTTTTTTTCAGAAATTTTAGATAAAATTTTTCTTAAGTTTTCTTAAATAATATCGAATTTACACTAGCTTTCTTAACAATAATGAGAATATTAGTTTATATATAGATGAAATTTTAAAAAAAAATCACATTGGAAAATTCCATTTATTGAATTATGGAAAATTTTAAATTTTTCTTATCTTTGCGCAATAAGTTTTACTAATTTATTACATAATTTATGACGTACGGTTTTGTATATTTTAATGGAACTTATTAGATCTAGGGGCTATTTTTCTGGTACTGAATTATCTATTATTTTTTAAAACGTTTTATAAGTATCTTTTCATTTTAAACTGAGTCAAATTGATGGATCAAATCCTTATTTCCCCCCAAAATCTATCGTGCATAGAGGCTAATGTATGTTGAATTAGTTAAAACGTATTTCTCACGCTAGCGTGGTGTGCAAGTTTAGAAAGTGGGGAAGAAGCTCCAGCATTGCTTATGTCGCTTGACCATTGTTCAAAATATGATCCCCTTGGTCAGTAGTTTTTTCCTGATGCTTTAGTGCCATGTATATAAGTGCTTCCATATACGACGTCAGCAAGTGGCCGTGGTAGCCTAGTGTTTATGGTCACTAACTTGTGCTGGCGTGTCATGGGTTCTAGTCCTAGTGTCAGGGAAACCCCATCGTTTAGAGGGTCTTTTTCACGTTAAATCTTTCATGTCTCTTCACATTGGTGAAGAATGAAAGTTAGGAGAGGGGATGCCAGCTCAGGTATTGCCTCAGATGACATCCCTTCTCCTAACTTCCTCAGATATCTCCTCGTCACTTCACTGTGGTTCAAAATAATGTGTGGCAAATTGCCTTCATGTTGCTATATAGTAGGTCGGTAATAAACACTCATTGATGTTGACGTGGCGTGGTTTGTGGGCTACCACCTCGAGTGTAGTTTTCGTCACTTGAAAATGTGGTTCAAAATCAGGGATGTCCATCACCAATAGCCCTTGGTTGCTTTGTTATTAGTTATTTAAATCTGAAAATAAAACTATATTATTTTTGACAATTTGTTTAATATACAAATAATAGATATTCATGATCTAAGTGATCATTTCTCTTCTTATAATCTATTAAAAGTTTACCGTAAGGTGACACGTTCCCACGTAAAATATTAAGAACCATTTTCCATGGATTAATAAATTACACCATTATCATTTGCAATTTAATGAGTGATTTAAAATTAATTATAAATGTCAACACCTTTCACATCACTAGTAGTTTACACTAATTTTATACCTGATGTGGAACCTACAACGATAAATGATATAACTTAAGTATTAAGGTAATAACCCTCTCTCTCGGAACTCGGAAAGTGATTAAAATATATCTGACAGAGCTTTCATCTTGCGTCTAATGAAAGTCACGATCATAATTTGCATACATTATGATAACAATTACATCACTGTTGCTTAATAGGTTGTTCAAAAATGATGATGACGCCCTAACGGCGTATAAATCGCAAAACAGTTTACGCCCGCTCACTAGGCCAAATGATAGAGATACCGTTTTGTGACAATTAAAAGGAAAATACTCAAAATCTTGTGAGCGAAGCAGAGACGCTCTTTAAAAAATGTTTGCGTTAGGTTAAATAATTAACCCCCAAAGTCTTTAGCGGAACTTCTAATGGAAGGAGGGGGGGTGAGATATTTGCCGTCTATAATGCTCTCAATACCCGACCGGTGCTGTCAGAAGTTTTGAAGCCATAATGGAAGGTTTCAGAGGCTTTGTCACGTCTTCCGGCCTTTTCTAAGAGTTTTTTCCCCCACCTCCCTTAAACCCTCTCTCTCTGAAAGAGTAGAGAGATAGAAAGAGAGAGCGAAAGATCCTCATCATCTTTAAGTTCCCTACTTTTACTTGAGGGAAATTAAAATTTTCAGTTCAGCGGAACGCTGGATCGAGTGGCTTTGGAGAAGAGGGTTTCTTCGTGATTTTCCTCGCCCCCCCTCTCCTCCGGGCGAAAGAGAGCGCGCCTCCCTCCTACCCCTTTCGAACTCCTTTTGCGCTCTTTGAGGGACTGATAATGCTCAGTTTTAAGCCCATTACAAGGCTCGTTTCACGAGGCCATTTTATTTTCAAATTACCGCGTTCTCAGAGCCAATTAAAGGGTCCGGCGGTCCGCGCCTTTGCGCCGAGGCTTTGGTGACAAATTGCGTTAAATTACTAGGGTTATGGAGGCATCGCGTCGGCCAGAATAAAAGCCTTCCCACTCACCGCTAGCGTCCGCTCTGCCATGCGGGAAAGCCAATCATTTAGCCCTCTCCCCCCTCCTTTAGGAGCGACTTCCCCCCTGCGTCAGGTTGCACGCGCGCTCCATACAATAGCCAATTTGTTCCAAATGTCTATTCATCACCGTGATTATTCGAGCCTTCTCGCATGATGCAGTGAACGACTGCTTATCTGCTCTTCCTCTCCCTTTATACACTCAGATTCGCATCACTGCGCACGGAACCACTTCCAGTTACCATGACAACCAGGGGTGGCGAATGATTGGCGTGATACGTTTCTTCGTTTGCCTTTCTGCATAACAGGTTAACTCCCTAATTCGAGGAGATTTCCGTCCACTCCACACTTATTATATATAGATTAGCAAAGCCGTCCCACAGCAACACAATGGCTGCAGGATCAAAGCCTCCGCAAATGGTTTCACTTTTGGTCCTCCCTTTCCTCGTTAGAACTTTTTTCTTACAGTAAATGGGAGGTCCAGTTTTGACCCGTCTCCTTGAACAGGAGGAGAAATTATTACCCTGATTGACCGAAATATATAATTTGTTTCCATTTTAATAATTATCTTGAATCTTGCTGTTATTTACCTTGTTAGCGATTGCATTGCCCAATTAAGGTCTATTCTTAAGCGGGTTATATAATAAGTCGGCCTTTTTCAACTTATTTTCAAATTATGATTAAAACGTCTAACAAATGTATGTCCATTCTAATTGCTCTTTTCAACTTTAATTATGTGATCATTGGTTTATTTGGTGACGTAATTGCTTTATTTCTTGATTTAATTTGATAAAACGTTGATATCGATCAATTCAGGTAAAGAAAATTAACTAATTAGACTTTTTAATTGGAGAAAAGATTTCAAATTATAATATTTTTTTTAATAAGGGAATAATCCCGGAAAAGAATACTTACTGCTTGTAATTAAATTATAAATTTTGTAAAAAGAATTGTTTTTACTGAAGTAGTCTGACTTCACAGTAATAGTAAAAACACAATTTATTATACAGGGAACACTGTGAACCACGCTTAACAAAACAAAAGTGGAAATACAATACTCTCGAGAAAGCGAAATAAATTAACTATTAATAACAGGTGATCACGTGATCATTTTCAATAATTTATAATTACTCTCATAGATTTTGCTCAATGCTCTGCAAGATGCTTATATTTTTTTTAAATTAATTTAAATTAAAAGACAAAAATACAAACTGTTAGATACCATATCTGTCTATGTAATTAATGAAGCTATAATAAAAGAAAATTTTCAAGTTATCTGTGAAAGAAATATTACCTAAGGCCATGAACAGGCAATACAACGGACTTAAGCTTAAATCTCTCCTGCAATGTCGTGACCCAAATTTACTTAAATTTTTAGGTAGCGAGATGTGGATCACACAGCTCTAATAAAATTACTTTTTATTTACAATTATCGCAAATTGTCACATATATCTATTGTATTTATAAGAAATAAAGATTGCCCATCTAGTTTTCATATACTGGGCCTCGTTGTCTATCAGCCTCTTTCCACTAAATATACTATTCTTTGCTTTTCCGTAGTGATTCTTATTTCCGTATACTATCACTTGCTATTCCGTAGTGATTAAGGTTCATCAAAAAATAAATAAATAAAGTAGGGTTTGTCTTTAACACCTTTCGCCTTCTCCTTCCACTTCGTAGGTCATTCGCTTATCTTCCTGATTGTTGATCCCGTTGCCTCGCAACATTCGCTGATATAACACTAATCTAATATTACTGTTGCCGCTACCTCGCAGCCTTTCGCTGATCTCTCGTCACCTCTTCCCATACCCTTTTTAAACCGTTTTTGGGTGGGTCTCTCTCACATCTTTAAAAAATTTTCATTGGAAAGAATACGGATCTACACCATTGCTTCTTCCGGGACAAAAACCTACCTGAACTGCGACCCTCTTGCGGCAATACATCGAAAACCATATGGGGGGGGGGCTATAAATTGACCTGTTGCTCCGACACCGAGAATAAAATCCTTGAGATTTCTTCCTCACCATAGTCGACACTCCCTTCCACACATGTGTAGCAAGGCTACATATTTGATAAACGAAAGAATGGACAGCTATTGTAACACAGGTGAGTGTTTTATAGTCCATTTTGAAGAAAAGGCCATCTGGCGTGAATCATAGCCTAAGATGTCAAAGAAGAAAAGAGGGAAAACAATCATTCTTGACAGAAATTTTAAATACTAAGATTATTTCCTGCCTTTGTTTGAGTTCTTATTTTTTCTCATCATATGTAGAGTTTTTAGTAATTCACTTCTAAGTCAACTTTCGGAGGTGACTTTTCATTATTATTTGTGAATTGGCGTAGGAGGAAATAAATTTTTGCAGTTAAATCTGTTTGAATTGAAAATATGAAGGAACATTTATGAAATATTTATCGTGAAAATAAAAAGCTAATTGAAAATTTTAGATGCGCATTTGAATATTCAGATTCTTCAGTGAAATTAAGAATGCAAAACGACCTTATTTTTATTTATTCATTTTTGGTATTTTAGACGAGAGGGAATTTTACCAATAATCAATCCTTCTTTTCTAAATTTCTAATTAAATTCCTTTTGATTTGAAAACTTATCATTTGTTAATTTTTGTGAGAAATGGGTTTTCATAACTGAAGAACTCTGAATATATAAATTGAGTTTCATTCACAGGCTCATATATACTGGCCTCCAAAAGATAAGGAACAACAGGTTTCTTGCACCTTATTAGCAAATGAATGAATGTAGAAACACCAGATCTGGATCGCATGTGCACAAAACAAGTATGTATTGACTGCAAGATAAAAGTTTACATAACAAAAATTCAAAAATGATTTACAACAAAAAAAGACAATCTCGCTGCAGATGTCCATTCTAGGAAAAGATAATAATCACAGTCTTATGTGGCAAAATGCCATAAAAACATAACAAAAATGGGTTTTAATAAGGGATAGGCCCACTCCTAGCTTGAATGCATTGGCGGTATCGAATTTCCATGCTGTCGATTAAGATGTCGGTTACCGAAATGGGAAGCGAAGATCAGACACGGAATTAGCTTTGTTCCAGCTGTCCTAAAGACGTTCTAAGGGGACTTAAAGCAGCGAAATGTCTACCAAGATAGTCCCAAAGATGCTCTATCGGATTTAAGTATGGAGATCAACTTGGCCATTCCGTTCGCTCCAAACTAAGACCCTCAAGATATTCCTCAACAATTAGAGCTCGGTGAGGTCATGCATTATCATCCATCAAAATGAAGTCATTGCCAATTACACCGACATACAGGTGGACATATGGATCAAGGATCTCAGCCCGTTATCTCACACCAGTCAGAGTTCCTCCCTGGAACACATGCAGGTCAGTATGACCACCGAGTGAAATCACTGCCCAAACCATTATTCCACCACCTCGGTAACTGTGTCTTTCATCAGCGTTGGATTGATGATACCTGGTGCTTCGTTCCCTCCAGTGAGCAGACGTCCTGAATCGCTCTTCAGTGGGAATCTGAACTTGTCTGTAGAGAGTACAGAAGTCCATCGCTGTCTGGTCCAGGAAACGTGTTTTCTTGCCCAAGATAAGCGGGCCCTTCTCTGTCGTCTGTTGAGGGGTACACACACAACTGGTCGCGTTGCATAGAGACCTGAATTGTGAAGACGCCTTCGCACCGTAAAAGCGGATATTCTTCTCCCTGATGCTACAAAGTGGTCTGAAAAAAGTTCCGGCACAGAAATCTTTCTTTTCCTTTGGGCTGAAAGAGCGATAAAACGGTCTCCTGTGGGTGTTGTAGCTCGTGGTAGGCCTGGAACATGTCTTCTGGACACAGATACTTCGGTTTTTATTGATTCCAGAGACGGTGAATCACACTATTGGACACATTAAGACACCTAGCAGCATCAGCCTGTGACAACCCCATTTCCATCCATCCGACCACCCTCCACCATAACGAATCGGGAAAACGGCTTCGCTCAGACATTGCGAGACCGCACTGCCTATCGTCAACAAATCTGCTAACAAAAATTGTAAATCAACAAAAGTTACACGTGTAATTACGAAAGCCTGATATTTGCATATTTTTCTCTCACTCATATATTTCTGTTCTTTCCTATTAAAAAAAGTAGTAGCTATTGTTTTTGCATAAATTTGTATAAAGTTCGTTTTTATAATTTATATAAACTATAAATTTCATTGTTAGTGTCATTACTTTTACGGTGAGCTTCGGAACACATGTTGTTCCTTAACTTTTGGAGGCCAGTGTAATTTCTGCAAAAAAATGAAGTTTTTACCGTAAAATTCATCGTACAATGTGCCATTTTAATGCAAAAATAAGATAAAAATTTATGGGTGCGCGATATACACCGAGTATAAAAATGGCAACAAAAAAAAGATGATTATAAAAAAAATAGGTTTCTACATTTTTCGAAACACTGTTTATTGTAAAGAAATAACTTACCTTATGAGCTTAAAGAGTTGTAGTTCTAGAAATATATACTTTTTTCTCAGAAACTCAAGAAAATACTTCGAATAAATGACTTAAAAACGTAACAGCATCGCTTACGTACATTTCAGGTTTCTTCGTAAAAAAAAGGGTTATATGTGTTATACAGAAAATGTACCTAAAATTCAAAAAATACAGCTCAAAAGTATAGGCGCGCTGTACGCCGGATTTTAAGGTAGTTGCAATTGCTGAAATATAAAGGTAAACATTGAAAAAAACCCTCTTTTTTGTACTTAAATATAATAAGCCCGTGAAAACACAATAATGCTTGATCATAAAAATTGAAGCAGAAACGACAAAATATTTTAGTCATTTATTTTTTAAGTTAACCCATCCTCAAAAATGATACAGTCTTGAATAGAATTTTGTGCTGAATTTAAGAATTATTAAAAATACTTAATACTCAGTATATCAACTATAGGCATAATAATTTCCTTGGTACTTAAACTCCTAACTTTTGTCTAACAATTCTGCTCAAAAATTCATCTTTCTATTGTATATATATAAATGACGTTTGGACGAAAAGAGGATATAATAACAGTAAAACTTCTAAGAATGCTACGAACTTAAGAATATATCTAATAGTTGAAGTACACAATTGTGTGTGTTCTCCTTAAAATCCCATTATAAATCAAAAATATAATTCCATTATTCATGTCTTGCACGAATTTCAGTTGTGTACGAAACTGTACGTAATTATATACATAATTAACATAGATCTCATACTAAAAATTTTAACCATTAATTAACTTTAGAAGTATCAATACTTAATAATAATTTTTATAAGATTTCTTCACAGAAACATAAAATTCAGTGAAATATTAAAATAAATTAAGAGCGAAAAAAATAATAGACGCAGTTCATTATGATCCAAAGTTGCATGTTTAAAAACAAAATTAGTACTTAGTATAACTATACTTCGACCATTTTTTATGGAAGCTACTGCACAAATTTTCAATAAAGCTTTGAGGTATTTTCTAAACAATGGATGACGCTGCTTAAAGGGGTTGTCCTTGAGGTCTATCTTCTCTACTATAACTTATGTTTTTTTCCCGTACAGCCAAATTGGCACTTTGAACTAGAACAACTCAACTCGACAAATGAACGCCACTATAATAAATATCATATAAATAGTCAGTGAGGTAGAGAATAGTTGTATGGACAATATAGCCACTTTTGTGAGTTCCTGAATTATTGTCTCTATTAGAAGATATTAGAGCATTACTCTTTGGCGAGTTTCAGGAGTTGCATCTCATATGAGATAGATAACCATTATTTCTCATTATGTAGTTGTCGACAGTTTATCACGTACTTAGCTGTAACGCTTAAATTAATAAAAATGAATTATTGGGAATATCTGTTTGTTATCATTCTGGTGTTCGATTTAATGCTTTCTCAGTCCCTACTGGGTTCAGATCCCCTTGGAACCTCAACGTTCAGCGAGATCTCTACCTACACCAACACAAGGAGAAGGTTCCATGACGGTGCTTTTTAATTTTTTGCATCTTTGAATATTGTTAACCATGTCCAGTGGCGCACACAAAAGGGGAGACCCCCGAAAGCCCTTGATTTTTTTTTCCGATTGATAATAATCCTATGTATATAATACGTAAAATTTAATTAAGTATTTGTTATTAAAATTAATTTTATCAATTAATGCTAATTATTCATTCAATAATTAATTTTTTCAATTCTTTGCTCTCAAAAATCGTCAAAATTAAAAGAATATGTTGGACGACGTATTGGAGCATGATACGAGAATAGTGGACCTGATTCTAGACCCTTGAAACATTCCTGTGGGCGCTACTGACCACGTTTATAACATAGTTTCTAGCTGTACAGCAAAATTAACTTGTTTGAATATAAAGCTTTGCATAACAATCCGAAACCCTTGATTTAAGGTATCCGAACACGTTGAAAATGACCAAATTCAGTCAAGACAGATATTTTTGTTTTTTATTTTATTGAATAGAGCTATCTTTTGACTTTAAGAAACATACTTTGTTTTGTTTCTACGCTATCTAGAGGCCACGTTACAATCCATTTTATAAAGTTAGAAAAACCAGAAGTGGGTTTTTGATCTACCAGAAGTGGGCATTTAAGTTGCTCAAAATCTATGATGGCGAGTCTGATAACTCAAAATATTACGAATGTATTTCTATAAAACTTTTTGAACCTGATATTTATGTTATTTTCTAGAGAATGTACTAAAATTTTTCTTATTGTATGAATACTTTTTGAGTTATGGCTTGTTATTTAAACAATGGTCTCATAAAAAGTATAACATTTCTTATAATGTTTACTCAATCAGCTCTAAAATTTTCAAATTTTAATAAAAAATTAAAATTTTAATACATTTTCTAGATAAATGCATCTAATTTGTTTTAGTAATACTTTTACTAATATATGTTTATTACTTTTTTTCTCGAACTGCTTTTAAGTTTTTCAAAAATATTGCTAAAATTTCACTTATAATTGTGATTTTTGTAAAATTCATGTAATTTATTTTGAATATTGATAGTTAAATAGTAATATTTATTGGTATTGAGTTCTAAAAGAGCATTTATAATATTTTAGTATGCTATTTTGTTAAAAAGTACTCTGAACGTGTTCGGATACCTTAAAATATTGTCACTCAGTATATCAATACAGTAAAATCTATTCAGTTTTCCACTAATAAAACTTATTTTACTTTTACTATGGTATCCAATGCATACCCATGTCATAAAACTCCCATCTCTATGCTACCACCTTGACAGGATTAGTTCTTGACAGGATTAGATCATGAAAATGGCAGCCGAATCCTGCAGGGCCATCTAAATGCAACTTTTTCTCATCAATAAATATTGCACACATATGTCCTCTCTTCCACTAAGTGCGATAACGCATAAACGATAAACGCACTTCCTTGTAGTGTAATTTTAAAGAAAAAACCTCTTTTTGAAATATTTACTATTCAGTCTTGGTCCCTTTTTTAAAAAAAATTGCATAGTTAGACGGCTATTAACACGCGTTTCATTTACAATTTGGCATGATGTCAGTGCAAAATTAGATGCTACTCTTCGAATTCGGCTTTAATCACAATTTGAATAGAATCAGATCGCTTCTGAACATTGTGTAATTCAGAATTTTTAATGTAGTTTCTAACTGTGTGGTCATAATATTGTTTATTTGATGAGCATTTCACGAATAGAGATATTTTGATCAACAAATGCATAGGTTTTTTCTTTTTCCTTATCAGTTAATTTTTACCTCTTCCTCTAATTCATTTTTTCAAAATTAAAAAAAAAATCGCGTCAAAAAGAAGAAACATGGTATTTCAATTAATTTATTTTCCGATTATACATATTTAAGAATTTTTTGACCTTTTCACGCTTTTAAAATTATGCGTACATTTTTATTTCGCATAGTTGGACTTGCCGTTGGGAAGAATAAAACAGAAAGAAAGAGAGATCTATATAAGAAATTGCGTTGATTTTAACTGCGTTTAACATTAATTCTCTGGCTGTACATATCTATAAGAAAAAAGTGAAAAGTGACTTACACACGTATTAAGAGATCTCCCAAACTATATATATTTGATCTACAGATATGAAATTTAGTGAGCGTGTTTCTTTTGTTGAGTAGCGATCTACTGAGCACGGGTTTTATATTGAAATCAACTTCTAAGGAGGGTTACATAAAAAAATCCCGTTTTTGACCTGTTAAACCTTCAGACTTAAAACTCAGCAAGGATGTTTCTTTTGTTCAATGGAAGTCCACTAAGAATGGGTTTTGCGGATATCTACCTCTAAGAGTTGTTATGATGGTTTAAAGGGGCTATATATACATGAAAATTCCTGTTTTCGAGCTATTAGGCCAACAAATTTGAAATTTGGCAAGCATATTTATTTGTTGAATAGAGATCTACAAAGAACAGGTTTAACGGAAAGCCATTCCCATTTGGAATGGCGGGGGCGTATGGATAAAATGCTCCCATTTTCGAACTACGAGACATACAGACTTGAAATTTGTAAAGCATGTTGAGTAGAGACCCACTAAGAACGTTTTTTACTCAAATTGACTTCTAAAGTGGTGTTTCGTCAGTTACTGGGGGTGTGTGTTGATCAAAAGACATACCCGTTTTTGAACTATTTGACCTTCAGATTTTAAATTTGGTGTGTTTCTTTTGTTGGGTAGATTCGCTAGTAAAGGGTTTTGCGGAAATCAATTTCAAAGAGGGGTTGTGGGGCTAAAGAATAAATAGACTTTAGTCTTTTAAATTCAAGTCCTTTTTAATATACAGGCGAAGGCTTAAAGAATGTTTTTCAATACATATGAAAGTTTTATGGTAAGACTTATATATAATGTAAAAACAGTGCGTGTATTCATACACCTTCATGAAATATCCAATGAAGTAGCCGAGCAACGACAAGTATACATGTAGCCAATAAATTATTCATTAAGTTTGAGTTCATTTTTAGCGCGTTTTTCACGTAGTGGAACAAAAGCGCTATTAGGACGCAAATTTCGTCTTCGTCTTTGTTCCATATTTTGTCGTACCTTTTTCTCAGCCAATAAGCAACCAATTGGCCTCGGGTTTGCGGCATTTGGTCGCATTTGTGTCCTAGATGAGCCGAATCACATTTAAATTTAATCATTTTTAAATATTTTTTTAAGTACAGTACTACTTTCTGTTAGTAAAAAGTTCATTAGTTGCATTATTGTAAAATACAACATGTGAAAAACGCACTAAAATTACTTGGCCATGCCCATGATTGATATCTTGTTTATACATGCTTCTACTAGCAATACTGACTAGATCTTCAATTAATTTCAGTCTTAATACAAAATTCAATTTATATCGAACCAATGTCGTCTGTTAACAAATACCCGATTCAATTTTTTACGGAATATATAGTAAGTTTGTGGTGGCTGGGTCCTGTTTCGGACCCCGCTCACTTCACCCGGTGCGTCTCTAAGTGTGGGAGGAAACATATCATCACCAACAAAAGCCATAATAACAATTATATTTATTCAGGACTGACAAACACTTAAACAATCACAAGTTTAATTATAAGAAGAAACCTAGGAGTGATTCCCTAAAACATCGATTAATCCTAACACTTAATTCTGATACTCAATTCTAATTAATCTCGTCTACCAGAATGGACAAGGAAACGAACACTAGCTAACCTCAGGTCGGTACTGAATCCATTATCTTCGATTGTCAATCTAACCATTTATTCTTATAATTTATATCTATCCAACGCGCGCTAAGTTCGTGAAGTAATTATAACCGACGTTATACTTAAGTGACAGCTTGGCAACTCCTTCTCTCGTACATTTACAAATCTATATATATATATATATATAGACTTTATATAGTCGAACTAATTAACATATAACTATCTCGTGTTTTTCCTCAAAAGGCTGTGAAATAGTATAAATGCTAGCCCCAAAGTTTCCCAAGAGGATTAGTACTGAAATCTCGCGAATAGCCCCGTCACAAGATATGCATTAAACCTACATCTGATCACAGCTGTTCACACAGAGCTTTGGCATGTAGTTTGTGGTACTTTCGGCTATTTACATTAAACATTTCTACATTTTCTACATTTCTACATTACATTTTACATTTCTGATATCAGGGCAAATTTATTCGTTTTTTAATATGTGTGAGCTAATTTAATTTTTTTAAAGAAATTCAATAAATCTGAAATGTCTTTTGAATCGATTTCTGTTAATTGTCTTTTCTAAAAAAAATTTTGTTATATTTCTATTCATTCTAGAAAAAAAAACAGAAAATTTTCCCTTCATATAATATGAAATTTCCGAAATATACTAGAAACTGCTATAACACAATCTAAAATATGAGGTGACTCACCAAGAAAGAGCTATTCGAATGGAACCAAAATCGGTAGATGTGATTTCCATGCATTGAAAACAAAAAGCTATCAGTATCATAGGAATTGAACGTTTTATTCAGAAAATGCAGCAACAAATTAAAAAAAATAATTATGCATTGTACCACTCCTGGTCAAGTCAATAAATGTTATCCTGCTGGGAACTAATTCATTGAGATGGAAGAATTAATTACTTGCCATACACATTAAAAGTGGCATATTATATCAGCATAATCTATGTAGAGTCGGAGTTGTCTGTTCCTCGCAACTCAAACGTGACCTATTGAGGAGAGATCCGGTGATCTCACCAGCCAAGAAAGTGTTGGAGAAATTACAAAGATAAGCAGCAGAAAGGTGCATCCAAGTGAAATGTGGTAAGATGTGCATCCAAGCATTATCTTATTGAAATGTAAGCCCAGGGAAATGACTCCTGGAGAGAGTACGGTCGTGTCATAAAAACTCATAAAAACTAAAATTGGTCTGACACCCAAAAGGGTCTGTCTCTTAAATGGGAAACGAAATTCCGTACCGAAACTCCTGGATATAGATCTGTGTGGTTGATGACAGTCGGTAAGTATCCTACCACTGTCTTGACATCTCTAAATGCGTCTTCTCTGGTCATCGGGGTTCATTTTAAAGTGTTAATAATGTCTGAAAACCCATCTACTCTAGTCCACTGTATCAGCTAACAAGGGTCATTTTACTCTGTAGTATCCCGGTTATATTTATGCCCGTGGTAGCCTAGTGGTCAAGGTCACAAACTTATGACTGGAGTGTCATGAATTCGAGAATAGTGCTGCTGAAAATCCACAGTGTAGAGGGGGCCGATGCATGTTAAATTCGTCGTAGCTCAAACGTCCTCCCGTTGGCGTTAGAAGGGTACCAGTTCAGGTGTCATCTTCGTCACTTGATCATGGTTCAAAATCACGAGATCCGTTAATAATAGCCCTCATGCAGCTTTATATTGAGGTGATTATCTTATTCTGTCTCTCCCTGTCGTTGATAAAGATTATTGGGCAGTTGTACCAATAATATGATCATTTTATTCTCGCACTTTGTTGGCAGTTACCTCCTTGATACTCTGCACACTATGACTTAGCCATTCCTACCAACATCATTGAATGGAAGCCTACCTCCAACCCAAATATCGAGTGATCCTGCGGTTTAACCACCCTATCCCCACCCTTTGATGACGGTCAGCAATTGCATGTCGTTCCTCAAATGGCTACATCTGCTCATACTGTTTACGAATCTGTCTGTGAGGCATTTTTACAATCCACGCGAGTCGAAGGAGCCATATTAACATGGAAAAGTTGTCATAACATTGGAATGTTCTCTGTTTTATACACCTACCCGATGTTGCATTGCAATGCACTTAAGCTCCAGCTAGTCAGCTCATTGGCCACCAAAAGTTCATTATTTGTATATGCTATCATAACGTAAGGTCTGCTTCTATCTGATAAAAGCAATCATGTTCAATTGTTTAGTCTAATTTCGATGCTATCATCACCATTGCAAATGGGTACAGTGCTCTTTGATTGTCAGTGGAACACACACTGTGGATCTTTGGGTTCATAATATTGCTTATTACAAAAATCTGGAAACCATTCTCAGCGATATCTTATTTTCTGAGGCAGCATTAAATTAATTTTCATGGTCAGTAGGGCTGCAATAATTCCTTTTCTCTATTAGAACGTTATACATCTCATTTGTGGCCACAGTTCTGCAAGGATGATCTCCCAACTTACATCTGCTACACATTCGGCTTTTTTTAAATGAGGCTGTCAACCCTGCGGATGATTTTGAATAACCTGATAATGCAAGCTATTTTTTCACCCTTCCTTCAACTTTTCGATAATTCTCCTGATCAAAAAGTTATTTAAATATCTATCAAACATTTTCAAAATCATGTTCCTTAACATTCACATTTCAGTATGACCAACTCTACCTGAATGTACCAATAATTTTCCATTCCTTATCAGTGCTGTCACGTAGAGCCATGCCCACGCCCAACAAAAGTTTATGTACGTACCATATTTCCCCTTTCATGAAGTGCAGTGTTTAGATTGTGTGTCTAGTAGTCTATTTTAATTTATTAAACTAAATTTAATAACAACTATGTATTTTACTTTCTTGATTTTTGTACATCAAACTATAACCCTTCTACCTCGCATGTAATGTTTATTAAATTTAAAAAAATTCGTTTTTCTAGTCATGTTATTCAGCCCTGAAAATAATTCTTCATCTAAATTAAGAGTTCTTCAGTTGCATTTCTGATATACCCTCTGAAAATATCCAACTGCTATCGATTTAGTACTCAGAAGATCTTAATGCATCGTTAAAATTAATCATTTTCAATATTACATGTTTCATCTTTATATATGCATCCACTAATGACGAAAATTTAGACATAATTATAGATTATGCGAACTTTAAAGTGTTTTCTCTAAAAATAAGCTCCAGACAAAGTCATTTGTTTCTTTATTTTTCCTCTTAGCAGAAACGGGCTTGTAGTAGGCTCTTCTTTAGCACTGCTTTTCCTTTTTGAAACCGCCCCCACTGGATCGATGGTGAGTCTTTAGCTCCCAAATATTAATTGCAGGGCACGATTTCCGCTGGACGTGTTTGTCACCCTAACTAGTTTCGAAACGCACAAAAATTCCCATGCTTATGGGGTACTTACTGTGGTAGGAATGGTGTTTGTGCTTTTTTAATTCGAAATTTTTCTCCGTTAATGACGATAGCCTTTCTATGTTAATTAACGAAAATGTTCTTTTATCGATCCTTGGCCTAAAAGAGTATTTATTTTGCTCTTTTCGCCCTTCTCGGAAGGCTTTATTCTTCAGTTGCAGAAGATATACAATTGGTAGAGTTACACCCCCGCGTAGGCGGAAACAAATGCAAAGAACAATCGATATTAGAATTACTATATTGGAAACAATTTATTTTCACAGAGAAGATGGCTGAAACTTAGAGTAAGGTTTTTTACTTATTTGTTTATTTATTTTTTCGCTGCAGATTACCGTGAATGCAGTCAATGCAATTCCTGCGGATCGAATTCGCTTTTTTTTAATGATGTGCTATACTTGTCTGTATTAGGGTGGTTATTGACAAGCTAGGAACTAAAATGAGAGATTACTCGAAAAATAAATTAACCCAATACTACATTTTGTGTAATTATCAACAAAAAAAATCGTACACACACACCATATTTAAACATAACTTAAAGGACATTATAGTACAGCTATAATAATTAAATATATTTTCTCATTTTTTTTTTTGTTTTTTTTTTTTGCTTTAGGAAGCCCAGAAAAAGTTTTGTTCTACTTCACTGGTACAACAATCCATTATAGATAAGCTTTTCTATTTTATTTTTCATAATTTCATTTGCTGTGTACTAGCAAACATTGCGATTTATATATTACCGTTAAGGTATGAAATCCGTTATTTCATAGAAAACTAGATATTTTATGAAATGATTAGACAGTTTAATTAAATTATATAAGATTAAAGAATTCTGTGATTTATATAACTAGGTATTCTATAGAATAATGACTATTTGATCATTGAAATGCGGCACTCAGAAGTTCTTTGAACCGATTCTAGCTGCTTTAAGTTAGTTTTGAGCCACAATTCCCAAAGTGCCTTCACAGCAATACTTACTCTAACAAATAATGAAAAGTAAAATAAAGGTGTGTGTTTCATAAAATTTAAATTAATATTCTCTTACATTTTTGTTTCAAAAAGTTTACACAATTTTTTTATGAAGCAACGGTTTTTCTTTTCAACATGTAATTTTTGATAATATTTAAATATAAATAGTTCTGCAATATATATTCTCCCCCCCCCCCCAATATTCTTCCTGTTTAAGTAATGTTAGAAATATGAGCAATAAAAAATTATATCATCCGATTTTCCTTATTATTTATTAATTACCATCCCCAATAGGGATAAAATATATCTTTCGATAGATTTTAGCTATTTATGATCAATTAATTCATAAAAGCTTTGAAATTGTATATTTTTCACTTTAACAGTCGATCACTATAGTTATTTCATAGATTATATATATATATATATAGAGAGAGAGAGAGAGAGAGAGAAAGTATTACATTTTTCCTCTATTATGTACTTTAACTGAATTGTCTAGTTATTTCATGAAATATCTAGTTATTTCTTGAAATATCTAGTTATTCTATCAAATAACTGAATTATACCCTTTAACGGTAACATATACATCAAATTGAATCTTTTTCGTTAACACTTAACTATAACTAAATGTATTCTTGCTAAAATAAAAATTTAGGTTTTTGTATTATGAAAAGAAATAGTGATACAATACAGTTTTCTCTGTATTTGTGCGATACACTGTATAAATATAGAGATAAATCATTTATATATAAGCCAAATCTATTGAATACCTATCTATCATTTCTTTAGTTTGAGTATAGTTTAATGAGCGATTAAAAGCTGGATGACTACAATAGCTGTGTATTATATCTATTACAGAAGCATGTTTAATAAGGTTAATAAGCATGTTTAATAACCTTTGCATCTCGACTTAACCCGGGAGAAAGAGCGCACTCAATAGTAACGTTAGTGGTCGCACGGGGTGACCAAGTCACCCCAATTTTTTTTATAGTTATTTTTATTGTACACGATAGAAATTGTAATTCCAGTGAATAATTTAGTTAAGAGAAAGCATACTTACCTACTTTTAAGCACTTTTTAATTTTTCTTTGATAATTTGAGAAAAAAATCCAATCAAACTGAACTAAAATGTTTCAAATGTGCGCGACTTCAATAAAGGACACAAACCACAGACACTTTTCTTCAACAATACATGAGAGATATTTGCAGGCAAAACTATCATATTTTGTTCAAGTTATTGTAGTTTTATTGTCCTTGATGATCGACAAATAGTATGAGGAACTTTTTCTGTCTTCTGTCTTTTTGACAGGATGCAAAAATGTTTTGTGGTACGTCTGGCTTCATATCTGTTTTGATGGAGTTCTTTAGATAGCATTTGAAAATCTACCTTTCGACTCAAACGGTTCATGTGTCCATCGCTTTTCTCAAATTTTCTTTCACTATCATGATCAATATCCATTATTTCATCAGATTCTTCCCTTGCTTGATCAATTTCTTATTCCGAAGTTTCATTTCCATCCAATAGAGATCGATCAGATACACATTTCTTTTTTTCCCCTTATATATTCTGTTAATTTACAATTATAAACTACACGAATGTCCAAAAGTTAAGCATAATTGATAATTATGTGAATAAAGTAGGAACTGTAAATCAGAATCAAGGGAAACGTGATATGCGAGTGGTAAATGGTTATAACATAAGGAAGCCAATCAAAAGAATGATAATAATTAATTTTATTATCCAAAGTAGCAGTTTGAAAAAAAACTGAGCATAGCAAGGATTCATACTTAAAAGAAAAAATGAAAGAAAATATTAAATAAAATACCGATGCTTCAGTTTAATAACGCGTGTGGTCACCTCTGACAGCCAGGCACGCTGCACAGCGATTTACCATACTAGCTATAAGATGATGAATGAGTTGTGGGCTCAAACGGTTCAAAGCTCCTTGGAGAGCTCTCTTCAGTTCTGTAACGGAGCTTGGGGGGTGCGAAAAGGCTGCAACTTGTCTCCCGAGCATATCCCATACATGCCCGATAGGATTTAAATCAGGGGAGTTCGCAGGCCACGACATGCGCTGGATCTTTTCCGTTTCAAGGAAGCCATCAATCGGCACCGCTCGGTGACATGGCGCATTATCATCCATGAATATGAAGTCAGGACCGACAGCACCTCGAAACAAGCGAACATAAGGCTCAAGAACTTCGTCTCTGTATCTTTGAGCAGTCACAGACCCCGTGTCAAAGAAATGGAGGTCTGTGCGGCCGTCCATCATGATGCCCGCACATACCATTACTCCCCTTGATGGAAAATGATGTCTTTCCGTTATGTTTCTTGGTTCAAAACGTGTTCCACGTTCTCTCCATATCGTTACCCGCCAAGAATCACTACTCAGACTAAACCGGGATTCGTCACTGAACATCACATTGGCCCACTCTCCCACATTCCAATGTTGATGTTTCAAACTCCAGTTCAAACGAGCGCGTTTATGCGCAGACGTGAGGGGAATGCAAACTGCTGGTCTTCTGCAATACAGGCCAGTGTGATTGAGTCTCCTGTAAACAATTTATCTCGAAATTCGAATTCATGTGGCGACTGTGAGCGCCGAACCAAGTGCTCTGGCAGTACTGTTCCTCTGACGTCGCGCACTTCTTACCAGATATCGGTTTTGGCGAGGGGTTGTGACTCTTGGTCGACCTGATACTGGTTGTCAGGTAACATCTCCCGTTCTTTGAAACCTCTGCTACAGTCTTGAGATCACAGACTGGTCCACATTCAGAATTCGAGACACTTCAGTTTGTGATCGTGAGGATTCCATCATTCCAACGATTCTTCCTTTCGTAAACATGTCCAATTGGCGTCTTTGTGCCATCATTCACCTTGTTTGATGGTTAACAACGTTCTTTTGCCCAGCATTTGCATGAAACTTGTCTGAACTGCCTATGCTGCGTGAATCGGTTTCTCCGGGTTCCGACATGCGCCGATGTTTCGTGCAGGACGTAGTCTACTGAAAAGTTTTGCATAAACCCAATGTTTCTTCTTCATCCAATTAATATCCGCAAGAAATTTGGAATATTTTTACGCATTTTTACTCCACGTTTTTCGCATTTTACGATTTATGCTTAATTTTTGGACACCAGAGTATAATGAGTCGTACAACTCATCAATCAAAACCATTAAACCAGTTCACAGATGGAAAAAATGTAGCCTTTTCATAGAAAATATTTTCGAACGAAAGTAGTCACGCGGGAAACCCAGGCACCCCAAGTATATTAAGATTGCTTGCCCCTCCCCCAAAAAAGAGAGATATGTGACAAATACATTTTAGTTCCCATAAAGACTGTCATATAGGAGGATACTGACAAAGTCCCTGGTAATAAATAAGCAATTTCCCCAGAATTACAGATTTCGTTAGCCTGGGGGTGACTCTGTGCCCCGCGCGTCTGCTCCCGGGTTAATGTGAGCTCAAATTGAAGTTAGTTTCCATATCTCAGATAAGCATTACAGTTTAAATGTTAGATAAAGTGAAACACTTTTCTCTAATAAAAGAGAACTATAAAATGAACACATCTAAAAGCATTAGTATCTCTATCAATATTTTTTATTGTTTCTGAACTGGTATCAGGTTGAACTTTTTCTCTTTAAAGATAAAAAATTTCCCAAAATAAAAATGTGGCTAGGTTTTCCTCAAAAGGTTTATTACAGTACATCTACAATTAAGAAAACTTTTTGCTATACTATTGATTAGTATATTTCGCATTCTTTAAACATAATTTTATGATAATCTTTCCGTTACAGTTTGCCTTTATAATCAGATCCATCTTAATTCATAAACCATTTTAACAAATATATTTCAATAAATATTTAAGAATCAATTTTATTGCAATGGTTGCAACTTTGTGTGTGGAAAAGGCAGCCAACGTCTCAAATTATTTGAATATCAGCAGATTTATTAACAGACAAAGAACAGATGGCTACACAAAAACAAATCAAAAAGAAAGATATAATAACAGATTATTCACACAATAGTACAAAACGTACTCGTTACAAACACGCTTTACAACGTTCCAGGACCAGCCGTGTAGGGGAGCGATGCACGTTTAATCTGTCGAGACCTTAAATGTTCTCCCGTTGATGTGGTGGTACGGAAGGGGTAGTGCCAGCTCAGGTGTCCTCCTCGTCACTTGACCATGGTTCAAAATTACGAGGTCCGTCACCAAAAACCCTCGTATATATATATATATATATATATATATATATAGCTGAATAGTGCTACGTTAATATTCACTCACTTACGACGTTTCAGAAACGGTTCTTTAGAACAGTTTCAATAGCAGGAACTTAGACAGATAACCTCTCTTTCTCTTATGGCATTTACGCATAGATTCTGATCTCGATTGCACTCTTTCCTGAGTTGACTTGACTTTTGTTTCCAATGTCCTTTATATATCCTGAGTTTATAGAAAGGTTGATCCTAAAGACTTCTCGACGATTTCTTGGATAGATCATATTTTTCGTGAAATGTCACCAATATGATTACGCCAATCACATCTTCTGTGGTTGCCATAATCTTATTTTTCAATTTCACGCTGGGTAGCGAACACTTAGCCTGTAAAACCCAGCCTTCCAACAAGGTAAGAAATGCTACGGGGAAACAAACCCACACACGTGGCATATTTCACTGCCCTTTAGAGACTGCAAGTCCCGAGCAGTGTCTTGTGCCAGTCCATAGTATAACGCGAGTATGACTTTTGGTTTTGTGGAGTTCGATTTCTGTATCCTGTATACCAGATTGTTTGTTCTTTTCATCTCAACAACTTTCGGATATAATCCATGCCGTCACTTCGGACTGAAGATTCGTTTTTTAGCTTAACAGTCATACCGAGTCTTCATTCTCTCAGATGCAGTACTAATCCTTTCTCTGGAAAATTGATGTTCCTGCAACCATGCCTGTTGAATTTGAGCATCCTGCTTAGACGATGAAGGAGTATCTCTTGGTCGTCCGTAAAGTAGATCGCATGGCAGATGAAGGTCTCGACCGAAGAGCGTTCTTGATGGAGCATATCCAGTTGATTCGTGGACAATGCTCCGATATTCTTAGAAAAACAAGGGAAGATGCTGATCACAATCTATTTGCATCCCACAGAATAATAATTCAGAGATAATTAAGGATCGTCTGATCGAATCTCTCTACCATGCCGTCTGACTGGAGATGTACACTGGTGTCCAAAAGTTAAGCATAAATCGTAAAATGCGAAAAACATGGAGTAAATATTCGCAAAATTATTCCAAATTTCTTGCGGATACTAATTGGGTTTATGCAAAACTTTTCAGTCGACTACGTCCTGCAGGAAACACCGGCGCACGTCGGAACGCGGAGAAACCGATTCACGCAGCATAGGCAGTTCAGACAAATTTCGTGCCAATGCTGTGCAAAAGAACATTGTTAACCATCAAACAAGGTGAATGGTAGCACAAAGACGCCAATTGGACATGTTTACGAAAGGAAGAATCGTTGGAATGCTGGAATCCTCACGATCACAAACCGAAGTGTCTCGAATTCTGAATGTGGACCAGTCTGTGATCTCAAGACTGTAGCAGAGGTTTCAAAGAACGGGAGATGTTACCCGACAACCAGTATAAGGTCGACCAAGAGTCACAACCCCTCGCCAAAACCGATATCTGGTGCTAAGTGCGCTACGTCAGAGGAACAGTACTGCCAGAGCGCTTGGTTCGGCGCTCACAGTCGCCACATGAATACGAATTTCGAGACAAACTGTTTACAGGAGACTCAATCATGCTGGTCTGTGTGCCAGAAGACCAGCAGTTTGGATTCCCCTCACGTCTGCGCATAAATACGCTCATTTGAACTGGAGTTTGAAATATCAACATTGGAGTGTGGGAGAGTGGGCCAATGTGATGTTCAGTGACGAGTCCCGGTTTAGTCTGAGTAGTGATTCTCGGCGGGTAACGATATGGAGAGAACGTGGAACACGTTTAGAACCAAGAAACATAACGGAAAGACATCATTTTCCATCAAGGGGAGTAATGGTATGGGCAGGCATCATGATGGATGGCCGCACAGACCTCCATTTCTTTGACACGGGGTCTGTAACTGCTCAAAGATACAAAGGCGAAGCTCTTGAGCCTTATGTTCGCTTGTTTCGAGGTGTTCTCGGTCCTGACTTCATATTCATGGATGAAAATGCGTCATGTCAGAAAGCGGTGCTGATTGATGACTTCCTCGAAACGGAAAACATCCAGCGTATGTCGTGGCCTGCGAACTCCCCTGATTTAAATCCTATCGGGCATGTATGGGATATGCTCGGTAGACAAATTGTAGCCCTTTAGCACCCAACAAGCTCCGATACAGGACTGAAGAGAGCTCTCCAAGAAGCCCGGAACCCTTTGAACCCACAACTCATTCATCATCTCATAGCAAGTATGGTAAATCGTTGTGCAGCGTACCTGATTGTCAGAGGTGACCACACGCGTTATTAAACTGCAGCATCAGTATTTTATTTAATTTTTTCTTCCATTTTTTCTTTGAAGTGTGAATCCTTGCTATGCTCAGTTTTCTTTCAAACTGCTACTTTGCATAGTAAAATTAATTATTATCATTCTTTTGATTTGCTTCCTTATCTTATAACCAATTTACACTCGCATATCTCGCTTCCCGCTATTCTTATTTACAGTTCCTTCTTTATTCATATAATTATCAATTATGCTTAACTTTTGGACACCAGTGTAATGACGTGATTGTTTTACACAATTGTTGGAAATGAGATTCGTTCCATAGTCATAGTGGATCTCCGAGGCGACAAATCCGGTTCCGAGAAAGAACATCAATTATCGTGGTTGTTTCCTGCTCGGCATTTGCATAAGCTTCAAACTATTTATTAAAGTAGTCCATCATGATGAGAATGTACGATAGTACGAGGCAATGGACCAGAATATCGGGTGCAATTTGTTCAAAAGGCGCACCAACATTGTAATGTTGTAAGTTGCCTCGTGTTCTCCTATTGGGTTCTTTTCTAGTGCATTCTCGACACTATCGTTTCTTATCCGATCATGCCTTCTTCTAAAAGAAGCGTTCTCTGACTTTATTTAAGGTTTTACTTAAGCCGAAATGTCCACTTGTTGCACTGTTGCGTATTTCCTTTACCATACTTGGAATCCTGGTAGGGGCAGTAACACACACAGGAATTTTTCAAAGGGGGAGGGGGTCTAGGGTCGAAAGTCCACCGTTCTCGTATCATGCTCCAATACGCTACCCAACATATTCTTTTCATTTTGTAGATTTTCGGGAACAATAAACAGTAAGAAATTGATTAATTAATATATAATTAGCATTAATTAATAAAATTAATTATTAATAACAAATACTTAATTAAATGCTATGTACCATATGCATAAGATTATATTCAATCGAAAAAAACTCAAGAGCTTTGGGGGGAGTCCGGACCCGGGGATACTCCCCCTTTGTGTGCGTCACAGATCGGGAGTAAACCTGCCACGTAGAGGGACTGGATGCTTATTAAATCTGTTGAGGCTCATCATGATCATGTTAATAAAATGTGAAATTTTAGAATGAGATACCATTTCAGATACAGTGTTCCTTACATGACCGGAGTTCAAAATTAGGAAGTCCGTCACCAAAATCCACAATCAAAATTATTCTGCGTGTAACTTGAACAAACAATTAACCAAATATATAACGAGGCTTCTGCAATACTTCCCGTTGGTCAATACTTCCTAGTGTATCCAATGTGTGATTCCAAATTTGCACAAATGCGTCTTGATTTTTCTTAATACAAGCACCGATTTCTAGAAAGGGTAGTACGCAACGCAACCTCTTGAAACCACAATCCTAACAATGTCATATCAAAAAACATGCTCTATTAACTTCTGAGCTCTTTGACGAGAAGTATTGAAACTTTTCACTCAAAAAAAATATAACCGAAAGAAACCACATTCCTTTCCTTTAAAAAGAGCAGAGCTTCCCAAACTTTTTTGTCTCACAGACTCCTTGCCATGTTTTTCAGTTTTGGGTAAGCCCGTGCATATCTAACATTAAACTTTTGTAAACTTATCACCTTAAATGTCTTTTTGACAACTTGTACAGAGCTACTTATAAAAATTAAGCACATGTTAATTAATTAAATTAAATTTTAATAGTACATAAAAAACAATTGCATTTAATAACTGAGCAACAAACAAAAAGGCTTTCAATGGGAGGGAGGAATTTGGCGCTTCAGTTGCAAATTTTCATCATTTGGCATCAATTTTATGAGGTTTAAGCCTAAATCTGGTTAGTAGGGTCAATATTTTTCCATTTTTGTTTTTGAGATTGGCAGCTGCGTTGAAACTCCTTCTCACTTTGAAAAGCAAATAAAAACTTTCTCATGATAATTCATAATTCAGGATAAATAACAAGTATATGTCCACATTTAAAACCAAAATCACTTACATCCGTTTTTAAACTTCGTTAGTGCCTATTCCTACCAGTTTCTTTTGCAATAAGACACCTGGAATTCAATGTGACCATATTAATTCATTGCCTACTGTGTAGTATTAATATATATGTATATATAACGAAAGAATTCTCAAACCTAGTTTCAAAATATGAATTGAGGGCATTTAAATGTTGAACGTAAGTTAAAATGTCATTTTCCTGGCAGATTGTCTGTGACAAATTGAGAAACTGGGAAAATTTGCGACGCGTTCAATGTTGTATTCTTTTAGTTTAATTTCGGCAAGATATACCGAAATGATGATCCTTGTTTTAATAAAATTTATGCTGACCTTGTAACTGCAAATGAACTTCATTAAATTTAATAAATACATCTGTTAAATAGGTAAAATCTGATTTCTACAATTATAAAATTTTCTTTTAAAATTTAAGTCACGATCTGGTTTAATGAGAACCACTATCGTAGACCCCCAAACTATTTCTTCGATGATGTTCATCTCTTGCAAGTCGTCATAGATCCTTAGGGATCGACATAGACCACTTTAGAAGTCACTATTACAGAGCTTTGGAGGTAGCACTTTTGACACATGATTTGCTTGATCTGAAATGGCGATAATACATTTGCATGTATTATCGAGGTCTGTGCATGATGTGTATTTTATGCCTATTCGATGCCTTTATGGTGCTGCAATTTTCATGGACATTAGTGTATTTATCAGTATCTTCAATACCCCACGAATTCATTTAAAACAGATTAAAATACATAGCAATGATTTAGATACATTGTGCTAGAAAATATAATACAATTATCTGCATTGTAATTTTAAAACCAATTACAGAATCCTTTTCACTCATTTCTAAGCGAAGATAACTTGTTTCATCCATCAGAACATTTCAATTAACAATAGCAATAGTCTAGACATCGGAACCAGTGAAACGGATGATCTAAATTACAATAAAACATGGAATTTACTCTGTAGTAAAATAGTTATGAAGCCAACATTTAAAATCGATTGTCGCTGGAAGAAGATTGTTAAGTATCTACAGATAGATTCTCCAATATCATGTAAAACAACTGCACTAGTTCAGTGTCTCAATTCAAGCCATGAACACCATGGTCCGTCATGTTCAAGTAGCACCGTCGATTTTGAGTCTTGATTCTATTACAGATTTGTCGAATGCAGTAACGAAGGTTGCTGCGAATTAAATGGAACTGACCATCAAAATTCTCTCATAGTGATATGCTGAAGTTATGAGATTTCAATTGTCAACCTCTTTACTTGTTAATGGTTGAAGAATAAGAGATTCTCTTAAAGGTTTATTTTCATCAGATAAGTAAAGAATTTTCGTCCCCTCGAGGTATCCGATTGATAATTTTCTACCTACAGTTGGGTTTATTGTCTTTTTAAAGTACAGCTAATGCATGTCCTGGATGTCATAGAGGCAGTTCCCTTTTTGTTTAATTCGCTATTCTTTGTTACCTTCCTTCATACTTTGAAGCCACGAGGTCATAATCGTGAACTCGTGGCTGGCGTTGCCTCTGGCGAGTCATGGGGTTGAGTCTTGGTGTCATCAAGACTCGCCATGTAGATGAGCTGAAGTACGTTAAGTCTGTCGAGAATCAAAGTCTTCACGTTGGAATAGTTTGGAGAGTGTAGTTCCGGTTCAGGTGTCCATCCTCTTTACTTGACTATGCTTCAAAATGGTGAGATCCGTCTTATAAAATGAAAACTTTGATTTTTTTCAATAAAAACTGGGCGTGAGAGTGGTTGTATACCCGAGAGATCAGTTTGTAGCTCTGTACCCTCTGCGGGCATTTTATCGATTGACGTCAATATTTACTAAATATTTCACCTTACGTGTAAATCATAGAGATCTGTTTAACAGTTGCATTATATGATACACCTGGTTACTAGTACTTTAATGAGAGTATTTGAAATAACCGTATAGAGCTTTTGTTTAAATAAAACCACTCAAAATAATGAGGACAGGCATTACTAGTTTTCATGTATATCTATAGTGATTTTAATTGAAACCAGTCTAATTGTAAAGATCGTATATTGATCGTTGATCTGATTTGAATTTCGTCTTTTATTCAGCTTGGTGGTAGCGTGATCTCCTCTTAAGCAAAAGGTTCCAAGTAAAAATTTCCCATTCCTCTCCTGTCAACTTTGTAACTAAAACTTTGTACTAGTATTTACAAGTTATGTAATTATTAGAAAATTTACAATTAATTAGTCAATAATTTAGTACATTCGTAGTTAAAAACTGTCACATCTATTGACGTTATAGGACAAGGTGATCCTTACCTACATAAGATTTAATCTCGCTACGTAAGAATATACCTCCTGTAGCGAGTTCTTCTGGTCTACGATTGTCTAGTGGTCAAGGTTACGGGCTCGTGGCTGGCATGTCATGAGTTCGAGACTAGTACCTCTGAAGACCTGCCATGCGGAAATGGCAGTTGTACGATAAATATGTCCAGGCTCAACCGTCCTCCCGTTGGTGTGGTGTGGAAGTAAGGAATGGAGAGTGCCATCTCAAGTGTCGTCCTCGTCACTTGACCATGGTTCAAAATTATAAGGCCCCTCACCAATAGCCCCCGCGCAGTTTTATATTCTGATGTAAATATAACTCTAACTTTTGAATGAAAAATTGTGGTTATAAAGATGGAAAAAACGAATTTTTTAAAAAATAAATGAACAAAATGAGACAAATTAAAAGTTGCTTCAGCTGATTAAAAGTATTACACACATTGCATAATAACTATGTCTGAAAAACCTGTATTAAAGCCGCTATAATTTCTTTTTCCTTTAGAAGGCTATTTTTTTATTCTGTTGGAACTAAATAAAAAGTGTTTTATCTGTAAAACGAACGAAAGAAAGCGTAGGTACTTTCAACCGAAGTGGACAATCTTAATTTTTGTATTTGGCAGAGAAATATC
Organism: Trichonephila clavata; assembly: GCA_019973975.1. NCBI lineage: Eukaryota > Metazoa > Arthropoda > Arachnida > Araneae > Nephilidae > Trichonephila > Trichonephila clavata. Next base: position 465,495 of record BMAO01035587.1, on the reverse strand, counting down.
CAAACTTTAGGTTGTGTTGTATGTGATTATGAAATCTTCAGTAGTAAGTTATTAAAAAAAACTGAGTTGTTAAAAAAAGCCTTCATTTAAAGTTATTTGAGATATTATTAAGAAAAATCTATAATCACAGTGATAATTGGCAAAAAAATAGAAAAGGATATACAATGCTTCTATGGTTAAAGTATTTATATAATGGAATTTTTAAGCTTTGTCAGTTATACTGAGATCCAAATGTATGGATCAGATATAGATGATATCACAAAATAGAATACATAAACAGATTTCTTTATTAATCTGTTCGATTTCACATCCATGTTAGATAGTAACCATTACATGGACGCATGCGCACACACATAAAAATAAATATATATATATATCTATCTATACTGCTCTTTGTAAAAAATGCAACACCATGAAGGAATCATCAGAATTAAATGAAATTTAATGCACAAACGATTTGTATTAGTACAAATAAATGACGAAATTTTCAATGCAAAAAACAATATTAAGTGTCCGAAATCAGCATTTGGTGTAGCCTTCACGCGCTTCAATAAGTGTTGCTATACGACGTGGCATAGAGTCAAACAGATTTTGAATGTCTGCTTATGGAAGAGAATTCCATTTTGCTTGTATGCGCAGCAAAAGTTCGTCTTTTGAAGCTGCAGGACACAGATCACGAGCGAGACGCTGACCAACCAAATCCCACACGTGCTCAATAGGCGACATATCCGGCGAATAAGCAAGCCAAGGAAGAAGTTGCATGTGTTGGGCTGAACAGAGGTTTCGAACAGTCTTTGCAACATGGCAGGAATTATCCTGCTGAAAGATAGCTCCAGGGATGCCTTGAAGGAAGGGAACGACTTCGGGCTGTAGCACTTCAAGGACGTACCTGTTGCTATTAAGATTACCCTCAATTCGAAGCAATTTGGATCATCCATGATACGAAATCACACCCCAAACCATAAATCCGGGTGTTAGTTCACTATGTCGTTCGATAACACTCTTGAAGGCAGCGTTCACCGGCATAGCGTCTAACACGAATGCGACCATCATGGTCCCACAAATTGAAGCGTGATTCATCTGAAAAGAGAACTTGCTGCAAATCAGCTTGCCAGGCTCTGTGCTCATGAGCCCATTGCAGACGCAGCCATCGATGGTTTGCCGTGAGGGGGGATCCTGTATAAGGGCACCCTTGCACGCAATCCACGGTGCAGAAGACGTCGACGAATTGACGAAGCCGACATTAGTACACCTGTAGCATTAGACCAACGTGCTGCCAACTGCCTGGAGGAAGCTGTACGGTCATTCACCGCCATGCGGTGCAGGTGTCGATAGTCGAGCGCTGACGTGACCACTGCCACTACCTGTTTTTCGAGTTGTTCGGTGCTGGCCGGTCTACTGCTTCTAAACTCGTATCACTGTGGAATGGTTCCGCTGCGCACGAGCTCCTATTACGCGATAGGAAAATTCTTTTTCTCGAAGGCCGTTAATCCTCCCGTGTTCAAACTCCGTAAGTTGTTGGAATATCTCCTTATTTCGTCGTAGAGGCATACTTAGGTCTCACTAAACGTTCATCATTAACTATTTTCAACGTCCCACTACAGCCCTCTTTTTATACGCTTTCAGAATCAGTTCAGAGGGCGCGGCGCACGCCACGCAAGAGCGGTGACTCTGAAACTTTGCTATTTTACGTTACATTCTATAATTGATATTTGCTGCTAAGTTCATTTAATTCTGATGATTCCTTCATGATGTTGCATTTTTTACAAACAGCAGTGTATATTAGGATGGATCAAAAAATTTATAATTTTTATTTTTCTAGCACCGAATGTTGTACATCGCTTTTTTAATTAAAAATGAGGATAAAATCAAATCAAAAATAATTTACGTTTGCAATTAAAATGGTGAAAAGTGGAAGAGTTTCGCAATTTTTTCTGTCAATTTCTCACAATTATTAATTTTACTTACTAATGTCGTAACCCTATTGCTCTAAATGTAAAATTTGGAATAGGAGGAGTGAGGGGAAAAAATTCAAACCCCCTACATTCAAAATATTAACTGTTCATGCCGCTAAAAGCTCGAAAAGCGCATTTTTTCGTAAAATGAACAATATTTCGTAATTTTATTCGACTTCTTTTTCGCATTTATTAAACGAAATTTAATAAATGGAGTATTTTACATTTCCACTATTTTAACATCATATATGAACATGTTATCCCAAGCATGGTTTACAAAATTACCCTATCCTGTATTCTATATTTCAGAGTTTTTAGAAAATTTGAGTTACTTATCGGACTTGATAAAAAAGAGAATCATTATGATAATACCGTATCTTGCTTCAACACCACAAACTCCCGAAGGAGTGGAGAGGAAGTTAAGAGAGAGGGTGCCAGTTCAGATGTTGTCCTCGCCATTTCACCATGGTTCAAAATTACGAGGTCCGTTGCCAATAGCCCTCTTGCAGCTTTATAGTGTGTGATGAAAATATAAATCTCACTCACTCAGCACCATCAACCACACTTCAAAAATGATTCTGTTTTTTAAGTTTGAAGCAGTGTTCCATCACTTGTGCGTGACGGGGAAGCTTTGGAAATTTGAGTCAATTATAAGACCGTAACCTTAAGGTTAGTCGGTTCCCCCTATATCGCTAATGCTAAATTGAGCTTTTTTTGTCCCTTTTTCTCTGAAACTGTTAAATAATAAGACTTAGAACTTTGTCTGAATATTAATTAGACTTTAATATTTATACTGAAGTGAGATTTTTTAAATATATATTGTTAAGTTTTATCAAAATCATGCAACGTAAAAGTATCACTATGAATTTTTTGAAAATTGTCATTTTTTTCACGATAACAGACTTTTACAAAAATATTCTGGGGATATTAATAAAAGCTCACTCCAGTATATATAGTTACATATCAGTTATATTCCATAAAATTATCGTATGCACATATTCAATAGGTTCTGAGAAAAAGGTACACGCAGTTTGAAAAACATCATTTTGAGAAAATTACATTTTTAATATAAAAAATAATGTCACTTCATCACAAAAATTATGAATTACAACATGTATTGGCCCCCTTTATTAAACATTAGCTTATCCTATATCTATTTTAAGACTGAGTTGTTTCCTATTTAACTTAAATTGCCGAGAAAATACATTCATGTCATTTTTCAGTTTTTGTTTGACGAGATAGTTTGTAATATTTACATTAATTTTCCCAAAATCTGTATCAATTTTTCAAGAATTTTTACCTTTGATGTATTACAAACATCAAAATTAATTAATAAGCATCATGAATGCCTTGTAATAATGTAACAATATGTATAAGTAAGGATTTGGGAATATGTGATTATAAGACATTTCTCGAAAGTTTTCATTAATGTTTTGTATATTCACATGCAAACAGTATTTCTAAAAGTATCAGATCTCAAAGTTTTTTTCTAAACTGGTCAAATTATTTCTAAAACAGTAAATCAGAATTGTTTTTATGTTTTTAAACATGTTATTTATGTATTTTTATGTATGTAACCAGCTTTTTGCAACGACAAACGGTATTGTACATCTGAATTACCTGTAGGAGTCATTCATTCAGAAACTTTTGAATATTTAAGTATAAAAACTTGTCTGTACAATATAGAAATATTTATATTTATACTGAAGTGATATCTTCTCAAATATATTTAGTTTTTTCAAAATAAAACCTTTACTCATCATCACTGAATTTATTCAAATTTGTCCCGACATGTCTGTTTAGGTAAATGTTTTTGTAATATTTCCAAAATATCACTTCAGTATGCACGAGTATACACAAGGAATATAGAATGTAAACTTGCAGAGTATTACAGTAGTGCAGTGTACATACAGTAAATTTAGAAAAAATTCATTTTTTAAACACGATTTTAAAAATATAATTTTTAGAAAACAGTAATTTTTATAAAAAAATCTTACCTTATCAGAATATTTTACAAATATTAAATAATTCTAACTTAAAACACTTGAAACATGTAACTATAAATCCCACTCCAAAATTTGACAATTAATTGTACAGTTATACTGTTATCTAAAGTTAATTGCGTATGAATAAATAAAAAGAAGGCTTTGCAATTGTTTCAGGATATTTAAAAGGTGGGTGGTAAATAAGTGGGCGTGACCCACCAGTTGATGATTTTCTAAAATTCATTTTGACGTACTTCTAATTGAAAATATGTTATATGTGTTATATCCCAAGAAAGGTTATGAATTACAGATTTCAGAAGTATAAAAAACTCAAAATTGATTATTTCAAGATTTTTAGCCAAATGACTGACCAAATGACGCCATCGTTATTTTTGATCGAACAAAGACTCCATAACGATCACTGATCAATGATATTGTTTTAGAAATGACCTATGATGCATTTAATTAGAGATAAAAGGAACAGAGAAAAGGTTAAACCTGTAAATTTAAAGTTCGCCGAAAAAGCTAAAAAAATAACACGTTTTAAAAAAAAACAATTAGTAACATTTTGCTTTTTTTAAAAAAATTAATTTTTTTATCTTCAATTAAAAAAAAACTTAATAAATGAAAAACATGTATTTCATTTCAAACTTTTTTTCATTATAAAGAATGGCCTTTTAAATTAGGCTTCTGAAAAAATTTGGACTTAATAGGGATCGAACGTCGTAGTGTTACTAGCAGCTCATGTGTTGGATGCCCTGTATTTCTTTCACGTGATTAGCCGTTGTTATGTGTCATATTTAGGTTGCTGAGGAGACGGAGACATCCCTCACAGTTTCGCCAAATAATTCAGTCGATCGCTAACAGATGGAAATGGGACTATTAGTTTCTTGATAAACATATTTGCTTTTTTTTTCATATACTTTTTGAATGTTGAGTGTTAGCATCAGATAATTGTGGTGAAAATTTAGTGCAACAAAATCATTATAAGAAAAGATTTTGAGTCTCTCCAATATTTTACTTTTGGCTAAATAAGCTCTGACTTCCCATAAAGATGTGTTAGTGTGCTGTTTCCAACAACTACATGAGATGTCACTACTCTCTCCAACAACAAACATGTGAGTTTTTGTAAAGTGGCTGAAATTGATTTGATTTATTTTTTTAAGGGGGCATAGTACCTTGCGAGAAAAAAAATTATCCGTTACCATATACATGTTACGATTCATCATAAGTTAACAAATTTTGCTTATTTTGATCTGAATTTTTTATATTATCTATAACAATGTATAAACTTTAAGAAAACTAGAGAAATTTTGTTCTTAAATAAATACAATATTTTTAAAGAGATGATAAATATGTATACCAATTTAAAAAAAAAATTACTTACCTCATGTTCTCGCAAGATAATTTTTAAATTATACACTTTAGAATCTCAATTATTGCATTAAACTTCATTGTGTATACCACTGAATTGAAGGATATCTTATATTTTAATATTTTTTAATTTATTATTATTCTTATATTTTAATATTTTTACTGGAAGAACCAATATGGGTTCTTTACACAGTGTGGTTGATGTTTTAGTTTCCACTCCTCATATGAATGTCCAGATTTTGGACCTCGCCATTTTTCACATCCTTTACAATATGAAGTAAGAACGGCAACATCAAGCCCTTTTCCAGTAATATCTCCAATGACACTACACTCACCAATACGTGAAGTGTGTCAGCGTGTTTTCCACGTACCATCACCACTGACGCAGATTTCGTTGCTTCTAGAAGCTAATATTTCTTCTTTCGCAGCATTCTTCATGGAGTCGTCTGCTACTTCCCAACTGGCCAAATTTATTTTCCGCAGGATCTTTTCATATGCCTTTTGTGACACTGGTGGTGGCAAATCCATTGCTGTGCAAAAATGTTTTATACCACAAAAACCTTGCCCTACTGTGCGCATAGCATAAGTTGTTCGTGTATTTACTTCATAGTCATTACCTGAAGCAATAACTGGGGAACTTTTGAAAGTGGACAGTGTACTGCATGAGTAGCATTCAACATAAAATTCAGATACTAATCCATACAAAATCTTTTCTTTTAGAACTGCTTTAGTATTGCAGTTAGGACATGTTACATATTGGGATAGTTCAGATAATAAAATATCAATGTTTATCAATCTATATCCATTAGATTGATTGGAATTTCTTACTTCCTTATCAAGATCACTTTCTTTGCACAGTTTCTTAGCTGAAGCAGATATGCAATCAACATCAAGCTTATCTGATACTTTGCGAGTATATTGGTTATTATGAAAACGTTTTCTCTTACGGTGATAGTCACTGCCTCTACGTTGTGCTTTGCTAGACATTTTTTTGCAAATTGATATGAGGCAAAAAAACTAAAATGAACAAATATTTTAAAAACTTTTCTAAGAATTGCGAGATGGAACTCTAACGCAGAAGTAAACAGTATGAAAAAAAATGCAAATGTAAACAAACATTACTTCGAACTAGGGCTGTGTTGAGTTGCAAGCTTCCCCTTCTCTAATTAAAAATAGATAAAATTAAGAATTAGAAACAACTGGGGAGAAAATAATTTCAATAACGCCAGCCGTTTGAAAACCGAAACTTACGAACACGGTTTGTTTACATTCGGTTTAAATGGACAATCTGCTGGTGACGTTTGACATTTTTAATTGCTATTGCCGTAATTTTGGTCCGATTTTGATGCGGTTTGTTTTAAAATGCTCCTAATAGTCTGTATTAATTTTTAAAAATATTTTTGAAAAACCGATTTTTTGAAGGTGTAAAGGTACTATGCCCCCTTAATTTACGCTATTGTTGATGAATCTCGTATTTTTGGGCCACAGTCAAAGACATAGACGACCACTGAGCTGGCATCCCTCACCAAATTTCTACACCCCACCAAAGCAAGGTATTTTAGCCAAGACAAATTTAACTTGCATCAGCCCTTCTGCACGGCAGGTCTCTAGTGGCACAAGTTTTTGAACCTGCGAATCAACAACGCCGCCACGATTTTGTGGCTGTGATCATTCAGCTACCATGGTCAGTAAAGTAGCTGGAACAATGTCTTAAAAAATTAAATATACACTGCTGGCCACACAAAATGCAGCACCAAGAAGGCCCAGAGATACCACAGCGAAATTTATTAGGCAAATAGCATGTTGTACAAAGATGAAACGACGATATAGCCTCTTGTTACGTGTGGATGAGGACAAAATCAGTAGTTTGTGTAGACAACATTGTTGGCTATAACCGCTGCCACGTGCCTGGGCATAGAATCAAAGAGGAAATGCAAATTCCTAAATTAGCTAAGAGGTTTAAAAGGAAAAGAAAGAATAAAGAGCCCTAGACACATCAAAGTACTAGAAGTACCAGACACCGAACAAATAAATCTAATATCTTAAATAATAATTATTATTTTTATTGCCCTTTTATAGGGCACAGCGATAAAAAAGCTGTTTCGTCCCTTCCGAATATATATGTTAACATTATATTCATTTATCCAGCTAATGATCATTATAAGCTGAGAACATGGTATACATATACTATATAAGGGATTTTATCATTTTTTATAATGTACGTCATATACTATTATACATATAATATAAATGATTTATATAATTTATTATTATTATTATTTTTTTATATGTTTTGCATACATCATGACATGCATAATTCCTTTCCTGTGGTTGCTTTATTTCGTGAATAATATTTTTTATTACTAATTATATTTATTCTAATAATAAAATACTAATAAATAATTCATAATAAAACATTCATAATAAATATCCTGCAAAATTTAAAAGCATTATCAGCTGTCAACTGTAATTGTTAGTCGTATTTTTAAAATGCTTACTCATATTAATATCCATGAATTATTGTTTAACGTCTCATAAGCGCTCAGAAAAAAAGAAAGAAAAGAAAGAGAGAGAGATTAATTTGATGCATATAATAATTACTTTATCTTGCTCATCATCATCTTATTATTTTTCATTATTGCATGAATGTAATTAAGAAAACAAACACAATCCCAAAAATGATCTTTACGGCAATTATTAGAGTAATGAAATGTAGCTCTTAGCATTGGCATGGGAGTCCCCTGGATGAAATATTAACGAAGGTCTTTCCATTTTTTAATAGAATATCCTTTTCCTTCTTTACTAAACGGCTTCTTGAAGCAGAGACAGGAAAAGCTCTTCAGAAACTTATTAATATCTAACAACTATTTACTTTGGGAACAAGGAAAATATAATTATTAGCTTCAAAATATGAAAAATGCATGAGAAAGGTTTGGTTGCGCATTTATTTAGAACGGCCAAGTCTTTTTGGAGATTTCCTTTTTTTACAGTTGAATCTTCTCGTCTGTATATTTAATAATCTATTATTTGAAACATCTCTCTTTATGGTAAATAATGCGAGCGATTAATAGATAATTCTCTTCATTTTGGCGTGTTTGCTTTCGGCAACCTAATGTCCAATGAAATCGCTTTATTCTGACTATTCAGTCTTTAGTTTAAATGATCCTAATTGCGGAGGACAACTTAAGTTGTTAAGTACTTTGAATTATTTGAATGGTTAAAATGTTCCAGGCAGCTTTAAATAAATTTTGAGTTTGACTTCGATGTAAATTAAATTTTATTCCTTTAACGAAAAATTTTAAAATAAGAAAGAATACAATAATTTTTTTTTACGGTTCACTCAAAACATTTTCCATCTCATTTGAAAGAATATTTAAAATTTCAAATGAATAATAATTTTTATATTAAATTTTGAATTAAGTAGTGTATAAAAAATAAAAACTAAGAAAAAAATATTCATAGGTAATTACAAAATATTAAATTTTATTGCATCTCAGATACATATTCTTCTCATAGATATAGCATATTTCACGTTTTATTCATGTCTAAAGATGTATTAATAATTTAAAATCCAATGTTATCAGATATTAATTAACTACGTGGTAAGGTTTAAATATATGTATATATTAGAATTTTAATGTTATAGATTTTAAATATGTTATTGGAAGTATTGTTTTCAAATAAAATTATCTAAGCGATGTATAAAGACATGTGGCTTATAATTTATTTTTAGCACTCTGGTAATTTCAAAACAAATAAGTAATAAGCAAAATATATATATATACGTATATGCACGGTCTCAACTCGCTTTGACATGATTTGCATTACATCAGTAGTACGAATGTAGAAAATCTGAATGTCATATGCTACATAATTTGTTTTATCAACTTTTCAAAAAAAAAAAAACATTTGGAGATATTTAATGTATAAAGGATATGAATTTATTGCATAAAATGTTTAGAAGCAAACATTAAAAATGCCCGGAGTGTATCATATCCATGATAGATCACACTGGTGCAACTTATGATAATATGTAACCAGCGATAGTCCATGCTCGGCTGAAATAACAAATTTTCCATTGGTCCTATGAACCATTTTACAGTACAAATGGTAAACACAACCAAAGTGCACTTCTTAGTCATTAGCCCTTTGAAATACATTTTTATATTAATTTTCCACTCACTCAAAGAGCTTATAAGACATCAAGTCAATTCTGTAGCAAAAGGCAGTCTTAGAAACTATTATCTTACCAACGTGGTAGGTCTGACAACCAGAACAAATTCATTACGATAAACTTTTATCTATATGAAAGAATCAGGCTTTAACGGTCTCCGCTCGACTTTGTCGTAGCGGATCATTTGTCTAACAGTCGTCAAGATCTCCAAATGTCCAAACCGCAAGTTCCGAGCGATACTAACCTCGTCAAGTAACAGCCCTGGTCCACCTCCAGTCAGATACAATTTATGGATAGGAGGTTATTGTGAAGAAAAATAAGGGTGGGGTGGGGCAGTTGTTTCAGCTTGTTAATTACCGAGAACACACATGTCGTTGCACAGATAACTTTTTATCGTAATTTTTTAACTGTTGTTTGATGGTGTGCGTCTCTGTTTTCGTTTCTCGATGTCATATACGGTTCCTGATTTCTAAAAATCAAGGGGGAGGTAGGGTAGATGAGAAGATTAGGCTGAAGGGAGGAAAAAACGACTAAAAGACAGTGCTACTAGTCTAATCTATTTTTGAAACCGAGACGTCTGAATGTGTTTGTTTTCATGATGCTTGTCGCACTTTGTTCTTTATTTGCGGTGATTATGTGCTTTGCTTCAATCGTAATCCTTTTATTAAGCAAATTATTTGTTTTAATATTATTTATATTATGATGATTTTATGTGTAGTTCATTTAGATAATTTGAGAAAGTTGCAATATATAAATACTTAAATTTATCCGCCCGCTTCACTGGGTATATCTAGATGTTGTATGATTATATTTTGTTTTTAAGATACTTATATCTAAGCCCTTGTATGAGCTTTCAATTGTATTGCAAAGCATTTTTTATCTCTCGTATTTTAATTGAAAAAAAGACATGAATTACTAAAAAAGAAGTGTATTTCTTTTTATGCACCATATCCTCCTCGGAATCAATTTCCTCCACAAAACCCCCTTTAAAAACATCTTTATTCAACAAAAAAAAAATATTGGTCAAATTTAAAGACTGTAGGTCTAAAAGTTCGAAAATGGGGATTTTTTTAATTCAAAACAACCCCGTAACCTCGAGGAGGTCGTAATGAGATACATCGATTTCTACAAAACTCGTTCTTAGAGAATCTCTACTCAGCAAAGGAAATATGTTAGCCAAATTTCAGATCTTTAGTTCAAAAACAAGCATTTTTATAGTGACCTTGTAAGGCCTGCAACCCTCCTTGTAAGTCGATTTCCACCAAACTCGTTTTTAGTAGATCTCTACATTACAAAATAAACATGCGTGCAAAATTTCAGGTCCAAATTTCTAATCGTTCGAAAATTGGAATATTTTTTTTTATCTATAACGCCTCCTTAGCCGCCACAATCACACTTTAGGGTGTTTATTTTCCCTAACTACTCAACAACAACAAAAAATTATGATTGTCAGATTTCAGTTTTGTTGGTCTAATACACACACACACAGAGAGGTTCCCAAACTTTTTTTGCCTCATACATCTCTAGCTATGTTTTTCAGCTTAGGGTAGACCCCTGCTTAATTAATATTGAATTTTTACAACTTAAATGTCTTCTTTATTAACTCAAATGTCTATTTGGCAGCCGGTACTACTACTATAAAATAATTTAATTTCTAACTGTAATGAAGTATAGTGTTAAAAAGAACATGTTAATTAATTAAACTAAAAATTAATTAATACATAAAATTTCGATACATAAAATAACTAAACAAAAAGTAAATGATTTTAATGGGAGGGATGAATCTGTGCTACAATAATAAATTTTCAACATTGGGTATCAATCTGTTTAGCCTTAAATCTCCTCTGTTAGCAGTGTCAATTTTTTTCTTTCTTTCTCTCTCTCTCTCTTTCCCTCTTTTTTTTTTTTTTTTTGGACATTGGTTACCACGTTGGAACTTATATAGCCACGATATTTCATAATTCGGAGCAAATAACAGGTTCGCCTTTTTAAAGCCGAAATTGCTGACATCAGTTTCTAAACTTTACTCTAAGATCTTCGTTAGTTCGTATTCCGATCAGCTCCTATTGTAATGCGACATTTTTTTTCCGATGTTACCATATGGATTCATTACCTACTGGGGTATCACCATATATATAGTCAAAGCATTCTCAAACCTAATTTCAAAATTTGAATAAAAGGCATTTAAATGTTGAATGTAGGTTAAAACGTCCTGACAGATTGTTTGTGACAAATTGAGAAACTGAGACAATTCGGGACTTCCTTTATCACACTTAAGCTTAATTATGAAAAGAAACGTTGAAATGGTTCTTGTTTTAATAAAAAAAAAAAAGTTATGCTGTCACCTGTAAGTGCAAAGTAACCTCATTCTCAATTTAGTAAATAAATATGTTAAATAGCTAAATTGGTTTCCACTCGATTATAAATTTTCTTTTAAAATTAAAGTCACGATTTAGTTTAATGAGAGCCACTATCACATAAGCCCACTTACATCTCATAGGCCCCCAAATTATTTTTTCTCTGACGAGGACCCCTTGCAGGTCGTCATAGACCTCTTGGGGTCAATATAGACCACTTTGGGAATCACTGGTCTAGTAGTTTGAAAAGGAGAATTTTTTTAATCTATAATGCCCCCGTAATTCTTCTTGAGAATTAATTCCTGCAAAATTCGTTAATAGCAAACATCTAGTTTACAGAAGAAGCAAGCTTGTCAAATTTCAGGTCTCTTGATCGAACAACTTGCAAACAAGGTTTTTATATATAGCACCTCTATAACCTCCTTTGGGAGTAAATTACCACAAAATCTTTTCTTACCGGATCTCTTCTCAACAAAAGAAACACGCTTGACAAATTTCTAGTCCTCTTGCGCATCTAATTCTTCATAAACCGAAAATTTATTTATAAAGCTCTCGTAACACCTGCCCCCCCCCTATTTGGGATCGATTTCCTTACAATTCCTTCTTAACGGATCTCTACTCAACAAAAAAAACATACTTGCCAAATTTCAAGCATGTAGAAAAGCAGGAGTTTTGTCTATAACGCTCTGCGCCTCTCCCTATGGAGTCAATTTTCGATTAAACATGCTCTTAGCGTAACTGCACTCAATGAAACAGTCATGCTTACCAATTCTAAGTTTGTGTGACAAATTGTTCAAAAACAGGAACTTTTGCTCATAACGACCCCGTAATCCCCTTGTGGGTCTATTTTTGCAAAATACGTTCTTAGTGTATCTCTGCTCAACAAAAGAAACATGATTACCGAATTTTAAATTTGTAGGTCTAAAAATACAAAAACGGATTTTTTTATCAATAACGCTTTCGAAACTTTCCACAGCCCTTCTTGTTGGTTGATTTCTATAAAACCATTCTTAGAATATCTCTACCAATAAAGGAGAAACATGTTTGTGCCGATTTTCAAATCTGTAGGTCTAATAATTCAAAAACAGGAGTTTTTTCTTTGTCTATTACGCTCCCATAACTACTTTCGGAATCGATTTTCTCAAAACCCGTTCTGAGCCGATCTTTATTCATCAATAGAAACATGTTTGCCAAAGTTCGAATCTGTAGGTTTATTGGTTCAAAAACAGGAACTTATGTCTCTAACCCCGTGACCTCCCAAGGGGGAGAGATTTTCGCAAAACCTGTTCTCAGTGGTTCTCTACTTAATGAAGGAAATGTACCTGACAAATTTCAAGTCTGTTGATGTTTTAATTCTGGAGATCACTCAACGTGTGAGTGAATTGCTTTTCTCCTTTATATATATAAAGGAAAAAGTGGCTGTATTTTAAGAATTTTCTTTAAAAGAATAACCTTTTAATTTTAAGAAATTATTATAAGAAATTTAGAGAGATTCTTGAAAAATATCTGTAAAAGAATTATGTTTTGAAAGCTTAAGGTATTTGAAAACTTATATTCTAAACGGGAAATAAATATCAATCCGCAAATATCCTTTAGTTGAATGTTTTTAAGTGTTTTCATTAACAATTTCTGATTTTTCGCTATACCGTTAAAAAATTAGACCATTTTTAAGAAAACAACATCAACAAATACCATTAGTAAAAAAGAAATTTCTATTAAAAGTGAGAGAAAATAACTCTGCACAGTATTATATTCAATGTGAACCTTTTCCATCACTATTCTGTGGTAGAAGTTAAACTAATGAAATCCTCATACAAATTTTAGGTTTGTATTTCTAATTAGAGAGGAATAATCTTCTAATCCCTTTTGCATTTCTCTTTTTTCATGATAAATTTCTCTGTAGAAACTATCAATGAGACAGTTTTGCAAATAATTTCTTTTGACTATAATATCAAGTACTTGATAAAAGTATTATTTTCAAACTCGTTCGATTTTATTTCTAATACTAATTGACGAATGAAATCGAACTTTAATAACACAAAGATTAAAAAACAGCACACACTCAAAGCAAAAGACGATTGAGACACAAACATGCAGTTACAATAAGCGGTGGTGAATTTTCCATGTAACTGAATTTTGTACACAAAACGCCAACCGAAAGTTCCCAAACTCATATGACTTCCATGAAAAGCTACTCTGATTGGTGGACAAATATCGTGTGTGGTGGATTACACAACGACTAATCTAAAATAGCTGACCACACAATTTTGAAGTGTTAAAGTTACGATTAAATTTCGTTAAGCGGGTATGTTGATAGTTGATTAATGTAAGACAAGTCATGGAGGGCTCAGGACCATTACAAATTTAAAAAAATTAAAAACTAAAACATTTCAAAATGAAATTGTGGCAATATTTAGCATCCGACAAGATCTTGAATTTCAAAACATTAATTCAAGTGTCCAAATTTTGTAACTATTCGCCACTAGAGGGTGCCAAGGTGAAATGGCTCTAACGTTTGGGGACTTGCCGTGTCTGTAAAGGCTGAGTCGCTAAAATGCAACAACGTTGAAAAAAATATTTTGATCAATTTTTCACATCTTAATTGTCCTTGATTTTATATCACCCCCATTAATTCTCATGTTGTTGGCTCACTTGCAATAGTTGTCACTTGTATGTGGCCTAGCGGGAAAAAGGTTTAATACCCCTTTTCTCTCCATAGACAAACATTTTTAACTTTTAGTACAGGGAGAATGCATAAAACTTTTTATTACAAGTAGCATTCACTTTTTTCTACAAAAAAATTGAAGTTATATGCCTGCTGTAATAATAACGTGTTTTCAAAAGAACGAATAGCTTTTGAGGAAAATTCGTGGGTATCTTTTATACAATCTGCTGAATTAATCAACGAATGTAAGGTTGCAAAAAATGAAATTATAATTACATTGCCTTTTTTTCCAATATATTTCTTAATTTAAAGATAAGTTGTTTTAGACGATTGAAAAAGCTATTTTGTTGAAAAATATTTTCTTTAATATTGCCCTAATTCAAGCTTCATCAGAAAAGCAATTTATTTCAATGAAATTTTTAAATATATGACAATACAACACTTCATACTTTCCCAATCTGTCCACCTCTTACTTCTCTTTTAAAGTTCCCTAAATCAATCTTATTTTATTTTCCATCTATCAGGTGATGACTTTAAATTTTGATCGATCTTAATATATAGAATAAATCATAATAGGCTTTAAAAAATCCCAATCCCCTGCTTCTACTCATTCTCTTTTCATTTATTTATTTTTTCATCTCTTTTTTTCTACCACTCGCCAAAAATTATCCCTTCTCAAGATCATCCCGCGTGAAATTCCATATCATGAAATGCAAATGATAATGCGGAAAAACGTTTTGATTAATCATTTTCGTATTTCCACCGCTCGTCTCTGAGAGAAGTCGTCGAAAAAAAGAGAAAAGAAAATTCCCTTCTCCCGTTAAATAAAAACAACTTCTCCCCTCCTTTTTTCTTTTCGGCCCTCCACCCATTGTCTCTTTGTCAACCTCAGCTGCAAGCGCCTTCCCTAAAAACGGCCTTTTTCCCATTGTGGTGTCCGCTTTTTATTCGACTCTACCATTGCATCTCCTGTCCCCGCTATCGGAGGATGGAGAGCAAGGTGCAACTGCCTCTCTGAATCCCAGAGAATGGAGCTGGCTACGCTCGGGTGGTCTCCGGGCGTCGAGGGACATCATTTGGACAGTGACCGAGGCAGGGAAGGTGACAAATGGTGGCGATTATCGTAAACGGCGCTCACCCCAGAGAGGCACGCCACCCGAGTTCGTAATTGGCCAGATGCCCCCCACAATTACTTGTAATGAAGGTTTTGACTCTGATTCTCCCTGCAATTTCGGGTGGCCGCGATTGGCTAGCTCATTCTTCCCTTTTCCAACAAGTGAAGAGGGGAGCCGCGACGCGATGCCGATGCGAATTTATCTCTATTGTTTGGAATTTTTTCTGCTCAGTCCCCGGGGATGAACACTTTACTTAACGCTGGTTGTTTTTCTGTTTATTGGTTCGGAATTAATTGTGACAGAAGGTTCGATTAAAATCAAACACTAAATAGGGGGATGTTTGCTCTTTAGATTTGTCTAAGCATTTCAATCAACTGTTTCGTAAATTTCCCAATGCATATGTCGACTTAAGAGAGCTATTTGAAAATTAATTTGTAGTCTCCCCCCCCCCTCCTTTTTAAGATTAATAAATACAATAAATTATTAAAAAAAGCAAACAATTTCAACTTATTTTTTCAAAAGCAATTATAAAGAAAATATCTTATTTATTGGTAAATGTATATATTCTAAAATTGTATGTGCGCTTCCGTCAAAGTGCTTTTAATGTAATGGGGCTGGAGTTTAGAAGTATTTTGGGCAAGTATTCAGTTAGATACTTTTTGTATAATATAGAAATATATAATTTGTTTCTTTTTGTATTTTATTATGCTTAAAAACTGTTTTTGAAAACAAAATTATAAAGAAAGGGACAGAAGGTTCGATTAAAATCAAACACTAAATGGATGAAAGTTCGCTCTATAGATTTGTATAGGCATTTCAGCCAACTGTTTCGTAAATTTCTCAAGGCATATGTCGACTTAAGAGAGCTATTTGAAAATGAAGTTGTAGTCCTCCCCCCTCCTTTTAACATTAATAAATAAAATAAGTTATTAAAAAACGCACAGAGAGTTTCAACTTATTTTTTCAAAATCAATTATAAAGAAAATATTTTATTTATTGGTAAATGTTTATACTCTAAAACTGTATGTGAGCTTCCGTCAAAGTACTTTTAATGTAATGGCTGGAATTTAGAAGTATTTTGGGCCAAGTATTCATTTAAATACTTTCTGTATTATACAAAAATATTTAGTTTGTTTCTTTTTGTATTTTATTATGCTTAGAGCTGTTTTTTAACACAAAATTACAAATAAAAGAAGATAATTCTATTTCTCTCGTCGTAGTTGTAGTTCATGAGTTTGTTGATGCAATTATTTTTTCAATCTAGAAGATAAATCATTTAACATTTTTTTATTCCTTTATCTATTTAAAATTAACTGTAGAAATAGATCAGAGACTTTAAAGTTCAGTGTTGAGCTTATGTCTAAAGTCGATGATTTCGTTAGAAATGTAATGATCATCTACGATTTTTGCATTTCACTTAAATCAATGTTAAATGTCAACCTGGAATACCTTTTTATTTTATTTTGGAGAAATAATTATGAATAATTGTGTTTAATTTATCTTTTATGAATTTGAGGTAGGTTAGTAGAATTGATATGAGTAGAAAAATCACTTCATTTCATTATTATACTTCTTTCTATTTCGGTGTTGCATTTCTACACATTTGTATGAATGTTTAAAATTATGTATATTAAGTATTAATAAAAACCTTTTATTGAATTTTTAGAAAGAAACTTAGAGTTAAGAGTCTTTTATTTAAATTGTTGTATTTAAGAAGTGTGTTTTTCCTTTTTTTCTTCCAGTTTTTTCCCTCACAACTGCTTATAAAATATAAGGAGATAGATGTTTTCTTAATACAATTTTTAAGAAACGTTTTGCTTCAAAATTGTTAATTATACCCTGTTGTTCCCATGCTCTCTTTTAATCACAATTTTTTAATTTCACGATTAATAGATTAAAATGAGGAAATATTAATGTCGCACTATTCAGCTACTCGAGGGGTTTTGGTGACGGACCTCGTAATTTTGAAGCATGGTGAAGTGACGAGGACGACTCCTGAGAGCTGGCACCACCTCTCTAACTTCCATACCAAAGGGAGGACAATTGAGCCTCGACAGATTTAACGTGTATCGTCCCTCTACATGGTTGGTCTTCAGCGGTACTAGGCTCGAACTCATGACACGCCGGCCGCGAGTCCGTTACTTCGAACACTAGTCTACCGCAAACCATCTTAATGGATTAAATAAAGAACGATTTAAATAATGTATTGTGTGTATCCATATGTTTAGAAAAGATTTTCAAAATGCTATATTCACTAAGAATCCCAACAGAAAATATAACATTTTCTGGAAACCTAATCAGTATTCAAAACGTTGTTATGGTCAAAATTTCAATATTTCTACAAATCTCCTAAGTCAAAAATTAAACCTAGTCACGATAATTCAAAGCCTAGCTATTTTAGTATTAATTATAAAGGGATCTTTCTTAAAACATCATAAATGCAAATGTAATAAATATATTGTTTGAAAATTTTTCCATTCACAGCAATAAATTTCAATTTCAAATCGCATTTACATTTATAAATTTAAAGTACAGTTCTGATACCTTTTTTTAAGCATTAAACATACATTTTCAAATTCTCGTTTATGTGTTGCTGTTCTATATTCAGGAGATAAGATAAATCTTAATCTAACTGAATTCCTAAGGAAATTGCTCATCTTTAAGATGAGATAAAGAGACTTTCTCTTTTGTCTTGCTCTTTGGGAGTTAAAAAAAAGTATAAACTACACGAATAATGAGAAAAAATAAGCAATAAATGTGCATTTTCAATGCATCTATAAAAAAATCTCTATGTAAATTTTTATTTATAGTACTACTCAAGTAGCTAGTGTAAGACCTTCATCTTTGTCTTATCTCTCTCTCAAACACACCAGTGGTATATTAAGTATTTAAATACTCCAGAATTTAAATACTAAAAGGTAAATAAGCATGCACAGTTATGTGAATACAGTGGGAGAAAAACTCTACTATGTTATCCATAGATAATATTGTAATGTCATGTATTATTATTATTTTGCCTCACTTTCAATTAATACACTACACATTAGGAGTTAATGATTTTTTAAGGGTACTTTCAATCTTTTAAGAATAATTAAGTTTTTCTTATTATATATACTGCACATTACTCGTGGATCATAGGTTTATTTGCTCCTTAATATCAAAAGTCACATAGGTTATTGGAAACGCAGCGAAGACCATCAAAATACATGAATTATTTCATTTATATTTATCAAATATTATTCTAAATAATGCAGTTAAAATTGGCACAAGCTTGTCATTGTATTTATTTAAAAGTACATTTAAGATTTGATTTGTTTGTACCTATATTTGAGTTACAAATGCTAAATTTAACTAAGTGCTTCTATTTTACTATTTGCTAATATTAAAAAGATGTGCTTACACAAATATATATGTAGAATTTAAAACTCTTGCTTTGTGTAAATGCTTCATTTGTATTGAGGAATATTCATCAATATACAGCAATAGAAATATAATTAATTATCTTCATCAAACTTACTTCACTAGTTTCAGTTGAATTATTGAACAAAATGTGGAAGAAGCGCGATTATTAAATGTTTACGTCAAATTTTTCATCATATAAAGTCTTGAAACTACAATTGAACAATTAAGATTTCTTATAATTTTCCTCGGATTTTAAAATAAAATTAATTTATACTGAAGAGACTATAAAAATAAATGATAGTCAGTAAAGCAAACATGGCTAAGTGGGCCGCCAGAAATCCAGTGGAAGGCTGCCTGCAATTCAGTGAATTCTTGCTGTTTATTGTATTTTTAGAAACGTTTGCTTGGATATTATTCATTTATCTCTTTTTAGCATTGTTACATGCTTTCACACTTAAATTAAGTATTAGAACTATAAAAGAACACTTAGTGTGATTATACCTTTGCATTTAATGTTAAAATTACCTATCTTACTATTTGTGCTTTTATTTTAATATATGATATACCTATAAAGAGCTATAAAAACCTTTCCCTTTTCATTTAGGTTATTTCATGGAGAAGAAATATAAATAGAAAAAATAAGTACTTAAAATAAAGTATAAAAATAAGTATTTCGATCGTTCTTTGAGAAATTTAACAAATAGGAAAATTCGCCTTAAAACATTTCCAGATTTTTTAAAAGATATCTTAAGTAAAATACACTATGTAAGCTATAATTTCTAAACTTTTATTTAATATTGTTTTTTGAAAAAAATTGTTTCTCATTTCTCATTTTACTATCAAATATATGAGCTAGATTTTTATTCTAGCATCAGCGCGGGGAAATTTACGAATCAATAATGCAAAAACTAAATATTAGGAGCATTTCAAATGATTCATCTTTCGAATAATAAGTTCCTTTCCTTTATAATGTTATTTGTAACTCAACCAGTATTTAAAACTATCTCTATTATTATTATTATGTAATGGAATGTAATTGATTATAAAATTCCTTATAAGTATTGTTTTAATTTTTAAGTAAAAATGAAAAAAGCGTCTTCTTTTAATTTTGAAATGACCGAAGAGTGTTTTCATCCATCTCTTCTACTATATTTTGTAGATATCTAATAAAACTAAAAGCTATATAGGGATACATTAATTGAAATTGTCCTTATAAGAAAAAAAACGAGATCAACAATATGAAAAATTCAGATAAGTCTAAGTCGGAAAAAATCCCTAATTTTTTTTCTTCCAAAAAGGGATGCAAAGCGGAATAAATATCAATTCTTAATACAAGACTCTTGCAGATTTCGATTGGCTATTATCACAAGTTCCAGTACAAAAGCGTAAAAATGTACGAAATACAAATCACAAAAATACTTTATAAACACAATACGATGGAACATTACACAGTAATAAAAACTGTCAACATTCTAAAAATGGTTATTGTTTTTTTTTTTTTTTTTTTTGCCATTTTTAAATCCTTTATCTCTTGGAATTAAAAATATAAGATATTCTATTAGACATTTTATTTTTTAAAATGCTGTAGCCTTTTGCAAAAATAGAACTAACAGAAAATGTAAGCAGAGGATATAAGAGTAGTATCATAAAATGGCTTTATAGTGAAATTTTTATATGATTATCTTCTTGTTTCTTTGATTTTAAAAATGATAAAAGAAAGAGAAGAAAAATTCAGTCAAATAATAACAAAGAAGATAATGTATGTAACAATTTGATACTTTGTCTAATGACTGGATGATTCCCCAGATTTTATACACATATATAACAAACTGAATTAACCATTTGTTTTTTTTTCAGAGGCTATAATGAAGTCATTTCGAGATCTTTTTTTTTATTCTAAAATTAATTAAAACATAAAGCGTCTAATTCAGTAAATCCCTGTCATTAAGCCTTTCACTAAAAAGCTGACCATTAATTGAGTATTTAATCATTAGCATCATTTATCAAAAGGCAAATTATCTATAGCTTACTGAGCTCTTCAAATAATAGCAGGAACCTTTTTACCTCACCTGGGAAAAAGCGCTGAGCGCTTATTCCCTAATTCTCTCCCTTTATGACTGTCAAATAAAAAGGAAAAAGATTGAAAAGATAAAATAATCAAAACCATCGTAATAGTTACTAGACGAGAGGGGCATTACGAAACGGTTGAGACTAAGCTAGAGTGGAAAGAGGTTTTTCTTTTTCTTTTTTTCCTCTCCCTTTCCCTTTAATGAAAAGCTGTGTGAAGTGCGCCTGCTCATTTAGAAGTCCTTGTCAGACGTATGTGTGAGGCTTGACAAATGGGCGCGTGTAATCCGAAGCTCCCTCTTCCAACGGGATGCAGCAACTTGATAAGGTACGGGGGAGGGGTACCGCTTTGGCCAATGAGAAGCCTCATTTTTCTAGGCGTTAGGAAAGAATGGTGGGGTAAGATAGCGTTCTTAGCAACGGAAATTATCAGCAATTTTTTAAGGGCCTCTCGCTTTCTTTCCCCGTGTTTCGTTCTTAATGCCCAGTCTTTACCATCTCCTTCGGAGTGGGAAGAGGAAAAGGATCGAGAAATGGTGACCACACCCAATGGATCCCCCAACCGCTACTGGCATTTTGGTAAATCAACCGTTCTTGATGGAGAGACTGCCGGAATGCCAGAATGTGTGTTCAAAAGTACTGAATAGCCTTCTTACGCTCCGCTGGATTTTAATGCACACATAAGCTACTGTTCTTTGAAGGGGAGAGAGGGTTATAGGGCTATTTATTCTTTAAAGGTGAAGACTCACCCGAAGGGGGAGAATACAAGATTTTCAAGTATCGCACGAAAGATAGAAGGAAAAATAAAAGGATGTGGATTTTTGGAAAATTACATACGAATGATTCTTATTGATAGCTTTTATATAAAACTACATCGCTTTATTTTAGATAAACAATAAAGATAGTTATTGTTTTCTAAAGATGAAGGATAAATAAACTGGAGTCTCGTAATATGCTTGAAATTTAGGTTATGCGTGTTTATTTTGTAGAAAAAGAAAGGAAAGACTTAACATACAAACGCACACTATGTTATCTATGGCGGTTCTTTGAACATTCTCGCAGATTTACAGCTTTCTTCACACTAATTAATAATTTCATTAAAATATATTTGAAAATGGAAGTCGGATAGTTCTCTTTTGATTCCAAAATGTTGCATAATGACTCTATAGATTCAAAATATTTATCATACTTAAAAATATATATAAGAGGTTTCTTTAAAAAAAATTTCAAAGACTACTTGGTTTGTTGGGCTCTTAAGGTTATTGGTTAGGTTATTGTTTCTATTAAAGGAAAAATTCTGCAAATTATTGTATTTCTTAAAGTATTTTCAGTAATTATTTTAATAATAGTTGGTTTCAAATGAAAAAAATTAAACAATGTAAACATCTAATTAAAAAGAACCCTTTTACTTGCTTTCATAAGATAGTATATTGAGCTATTATAAAATGAGCTTGTTTTGATTTCTTTTAATATTCTAAAATTGAACTCATAATTTTAAATGCGAGCTTGATTCAAAATGAGAGATAAAGCTTCAAAGCAATTTCCAGAATATCGTCAAAGCTGTAAAATATATCATATAATTTGGGATTATTTGAATCCCCTTGAGCTAAGACATATTTCAAAGTTCCAAATGACATAAATAGAGGCCACTATTAGCATTAAATTTCCTTTTTTACGACAAATCCAGAAATAATTTAATGCTATTTGAGACTGAATTGATTTGAAAAGAGAGTGTAGTTTATTAAAGAAAACAATTATAAAAAACCAAATACTGAATCATTACAATTTAAATTTATATTAATTATACAAGTTTATTTATTTATTTTGTATATTTTTAAAAATGATAATTAAATTCTTAAGGATTCTTGGTAAAAATATTGTATTGCGATGGAATTTTTAATGCATAAAGTAGTGGATTATAAAAAAGATCAAATTTCCTTTTTATCTTGAAGCAGAATAATTTTTAAAAACTGTACCATGTATACAAAAAAAAATCATGTACGAGGTGTTGAAATGTTGTGCAAACTAGTGTTCCAAGAGTTATACATAATATATGTAATGCAAGCCTTACAATTTGACAGATTAAAACTATGCATTTACAAGATTAAGCCATATAAGCGTGATCATTTTGGTATTAGAAACATCCTAGAAGAATGTTTCTCCTATAATGGTAATACGACATCGCATAATGATTATAACTTATGTATGATCTTTCAACATAATATTATTTTGCAGAATCTGAATACAATAGGAGTAATATAGAAAAAATTAAAGCTTTATTTTATAAATGGTTTTCAAACACCAAATTAATATAATAATTATCCTACATTTGTTCCTAAATTAGGGATAACTTTATAGTGTTTGAAATGTTAAAATAAAAGGATAACTTAAACTCTCTACTGCGCTATCGATATATAAGTAACTTAAGCAACGTTTCGCCAATTGATTACTTTGCTAAATGAAATATTAGTTTCAATTCAGTTCTATTTAGAATACTACAAACTGAAAAAGAATTTACAGCAGACTATAAAAAAAAAATCTTAAATATGCCTTAATAATATTCACACTATTTCTTCACAGAAATTATTTTATAAGTTAATATTTGTACCAGTAAATTAGGCATTATTCAAAATTAATGTGAAGGTTATTATTAATATTAATAATAATTAAGGATAATTAGGGAAAGCATACGAAATTAATAAGATTTGCCTTTACATATGGCAAACATACCCATACAAACGATTGGCGAAAATTAATATTTCCAATAAACAGCATTTATGAACAGTTCATATGAGCACTATTCAACTTTTTATAAAATTCAAGCTCGTTGAAAACAACACAAATAAAGCTAGAATTATATTTGTGAATACATTTTTAATACTTGTTTTTTATTTGTACAAAACATTTCGATGATATTCTTAGTTCGTTTTACACTTCACAGCATTTGAATTGAGGAATATCAATCCTTCATTTGAAATAAACACAATATCGTCGAAATTTAAAAAGAAACTTCAGATCAGTACAGTTTGGTATAAGCTCGTAGTCACAAAAAAATGTTCTTTATAGATAAGTTTTTATTTCAACTCAGATCAATCGAAACACTTAATATTCTGCCACTAGTATCATTTGAGGATGTTGTTCTTGGGAACAAATCCCTTCAAAGTCACATTTTTCATGAAATATAGTAAAATAGAAAATAATTTAAGGAACTACAGTTCAGCAACTTCTGTTTTGTAGTACTTTCTTCTTCTTTTCCCCAAAAGTTTTCTAAGGCATGACACGATTCGGTATGATTTGAATTTGATGATGATTGCCAAGATGATTGCTTTTACTAAGGTCTGGAAGCAAAAATTAATATTCTCATAACTATGAGTTATAATTTAAATTTTTCCTTCGGCTTTTTTTTTCCGGTAGTCACATTTATAGGCTTTTTGGAGATATTATTTTGGCAAAAACGATATTATCATAAACATGTCTTAAATACTTCTTGAGTTTTTTATGGATTAAAAAAGAGAATAAAAGGCATTAATATTGCACATCGCAATTCAATCTTTTGCATCAATTTGTAAGTCGTAAAATATCAATTTTGTTTCAGAAACAGCTTTCTCGTTGAACAAGCTTGACTAATCTTTTTCTCCTTACTATAATTTTGTTAAGGCTTAATATGACTTGAGGTAGCAGTTTTAGCTGTTAAAATCAGCTGATTAATTGAATAATTACAAAAATCATGATATTAATCAAAACAAGCATTACTTTTTTCTAAAAATGAGGAAATTATTCTTACAAAGACTAATAAAACTCATTAACTCACAGTTATCATGTAAATAATATGCCTTATGTAAAAATTAGTACTAAACACTTAATTCTAACTCTGTATTTTTCAAAAAGAAACCAATTAAAATGACTAAATTACTTGTTTTGTTAATTCATATTTTAATTCTAAGCATTATTTGTAAAAGCTTAAGAAAATGAAACGAATTAAAATGCAAAAAATAATTATGAAATTTTTGGAGTGTTAAAGTTTTTAAATTGAGCATTTTATATTAATTGTTGATTATATTATATACATTGTATTTTAATTTGAGGTAAAATATTAACAGTTTTTTTTACCTTAAATAATTAATTTCTAAAAACTTTTTAAAAAACTAACTTTCTTGTTTATACTTATATAAAAATTTTAGTAAATTATACGTAACAAAATCTGTATTTATGTCATTGTGTTGAACTAAAATTATTTTGTTCAACTCAAAATTATTTAATTGCTTTAAATTTAATTTTCTTGAATTATCTTGACAAATTATATAAAGTTTTAAAGTTTTATCACTGAGAAATTACTTTAAATTTAATTTTAAAATGCCACCTGATGGTAGAAATTCAATTATCTCATACCACAATAATATAAAGGCTTGAATTTTTACAAAATAAGTAAATAATAGTTTTTTGATTAATTATATAAATTGACTGACATCAATTACAAACCTTTTGTACAAGCCGACATCATGCGGTTAATGAGAGACACTTACACATGCACATACAATCACGTGTACATTAAAATAGATACATTACTTTTTAAAAAAGAAAATGGCTTGTGAAATAAACTTTGTAGGCATGGACTTCTAAATTTTTTTTAAAAAAAATATGATTAATAATTTCTTTAAAAAAAATCCAAGTTGAATTGAGCTTTAAATATTACTTTTTTTTTATCTTTGTATCTAGTAATCAAAGAAAAGAAACTTTAATTCAGCGAAAAGCTGTTTAAGAATCGAATTTAAACGTTGAACTTTCCTTATCTCGTTTAAAATTTGAAGGAAAAATAAACGCAACGGTGAAAATTTTGAAAGATTTTAGAATATTGCTGGGTTCCTTTTTCTTCCATTATTACTATCACCATCAATATCGTTAAAAGAAATCAAGTGAATTAAACTTCTTTTGCCTGATGAAACATCTGGCAGCTCATAGGGACAGTGTTTGTGAGAACTCCCCGCGTGCTTTACGAATTCTTCCAGCCAGAGTTCATTCGTATATGTGCGTAAGTCCCAGACGTATCACCGGTGGGGTTACGAGTGTCCCAGATGGGTAAGGTATGGGTGCATTGCTGAGTGGTTGAAGTGTTGTACGGGAGCAATTACCGGGTACGGCAAAGCGCTGGTTGCCGGGAGATATGGCAGCTGGTTGCCGAAGAGCAAACCCGATGCATAAGATGGTGAAGCTGCGTACGAATTAGGCAAACTGGACGCCTGTGACGGAGGCAAGGTAGGACTATTAGCATCCATGCCTGGATTCTGCTTTTTCCATTTGGTTCTCCTATTCTGAAACCAGATCTTAACCTGTGTCTCGGTCAGCCGTAAAGAGAGAGCTAGGTTTAGTCTTTCACATACAGATAGGTAACGTGTGGTCTTGAACTTGTTCTCTAGCGCCACAAGCTGCTCATACGTGAATGCTGTCCTGGCCCTCCTGGGCTTGCCCGCTTTGCTGTCTGAACCAGAAGAAGATTTTTTCTTTTTGTAAGACGAAGAACTGCTCATCCCTTTACTGGATTCCTTGTCTGTTGATTCATCGTCCGTCGCCGATGACCGGAGTCCATTCGATGATCTAGGCAAATGACCACACCTACTGGCAGAGGAACCATCACGGTTGCTGTTGTCTGTTTCGCCCACTTCGATGACATCAGGCAAGGGGGACATTGAATCTTCTGTAAGAAGAAAAGGAGGGAACGTAAAATACATTCATTTATAGACTAAGTAGTATGCAGCGGTAATACTTATACACATGAGCGTTACATGCTCAAATGGTCAAACGAGGTACGTGATCAAATATATTATAATATCGCGTCCTTAGCAAGACCAATAGCATCGACATTAACAAGAATATAAATAATATGTTTGTGTAAGCCCAGTTTTCAAGAATATTTGAGAAGTATTATATTCAAAAGCACAGATATCAAATAACGACATTTTTAAAAGAATAATTGTTATGCTTCGGGAAGAGAAAAATTGTACATCATACACTCGACT
The DNA here is from genome assembly GCA_019973975.1 of Trichonephila clavata. Taxonomy (NCBI): domain Eukaryota; kingdom Metazoa; phylum Arthropoda; class Arachnida; order Araneae; family Nephilidae; genus Trichonephila; species Trichonephila clavata. The sequence goes on along the minus strand of BMAO01035587.1, from coordinate 438,387 downwards.
AAAATTTAATTCAAATGAGTAAAATATTTTCTACAAGTTTATATACAGAGATTTTATGCCGCAAATCATATATAAAGGTAAGTCCTGTAATTAAACTGGTTTTTTTTCGCACTAAGAAAAATGTATTTTTCACAAAACTATATTCTTGACCGATAATTTAAAAACATCAATTAATTTATAACAACTTAAATACTAATTTTTTTCCAGATAATATATAAATTGGTTCCTTTGTATTGTATAGCAACTGATAACCAGTATAAAATCATACTTGGGTGTGCTTGCTCCAAAAGTTTCATGAAAAGTACATATCGTTACTATAACCTAACATTAAGAGTCTAATTTAAAATTTAGACTCTTAAAGTTACTCTCTGAATTTTTTTCATCTAATATTTAAATAGGAAAAGATAAATAGAATTATAGGCATTGACATTGAATTAAAACTTAAATACGTGTTATTTAAATAACTACCTTTCTTAGTTTTGAAAATTGAGTCAAACGTGATTTTAAAACAAATTTGATTTTGTATCTCTTGGTCAGAATACTTCGGAGTTTTTGTTTTCTTAATATTTTCTGCTAATAGTGTGTAATTAAATAGTTTTAAGTCCATATTATATGGTTATTAATCAGTAAAAAAGGCAAAAAACTTTTTAAAACTTTAATTTCTTTATGTAACCTGAAAGAAAATAATATTAAAAAATGTTGGATTAAGAAAATATCAAAGATTAAAGTTCATAAACTCTTATAGAAATTAAGTTTGAATGTACAGACACATAAAAATACATACATAATATTTTTTAACACTTGGTAAAAAAAAAATAAGGATTCAAAAAAATTTAAAGCTCTACAAATTTTGACTATGCGCTTTTTTATTTATTAGAAAATGTTAAATATTATTTTCGATGTTGATATTTTATATTCAATGCAATATATTGTCCATATTAGTTATTATAAAGCAGCATAATTGAACTGAGAGCATAAAAACCTCGTTATATTTTTCCTACATTCGGTTAAAAAAACACAATTGTTACTTTTTTACTTTCAAATTATTTTTTTAAGTTATATTACTACAACGTAATATGAAAAAAAGTGGGCAATCGTTCTTTTTAAGTAATAATAATTTATTCTAAATATTAGAGAGCAAAATAAAATTTCCATCTTTGATTCCATTTTTTATTTTTATCTCTTTTTAGAAATAAGAATTCCAACTATTTGTAAACAACAAAAATAAATTATGTATTCAAAGTTTGCTAAAAAAATATTAAATGGGTTTTTACGCTTTTCAAGTTTTAAAGTTACTTTTTAAAACTTGAGTGGGGAGTTATGTTTGCTTTTAGTGAAATTTATTTAAATTAAAACTGTGATTACGGTATTTAATTAAATGATGGCATTATATTTGACGACTAATCAAAGCAGGTATCATGAAAAAATTGAAGTATTAAAAGGGGGGGAAAGGGGCATTAAAAGGGATGTATATTTAATCGCCTTAGCAGAGAATGTATAATCAGATATTTAAAACGTTTTTAAATAAATGACAAAGAGTATTTTTTCTCTTGAAACTTCTTAAAGGGTTTCATTAATCTTTTTTTAATACTGCAAAAATACCATTTCATGAGAATATAAATGAAATGTTTCTTATTTTATTCAACCTTTAATTTAAAAAATGTAAAATAAATATTTTACTCCAAATCTGCAATAGATTTGTGTAAGTTTAAGATAATTCTCAAGTTTTACAGACAATTAAATTTTATTTTTTGTTTATATGACACAAATTAAATAGCTTAATATTAAATTGTACAGCTAAAATACATTTAATACTGCTGGTATGTTTAAGGGATCCATAATTGGCAATGCATACTGCAGTTGTATCAGTTTTAGTTCGTATCACGATTTCCTAAGTATTCGCGAACAAAAATGTGTTTCATTTCAAATGTCATTATAAAAAGTATACGAAAGCATCTTAGATGTATCAAGATTATCATTTATCAGATAACAGCCAATGGAGCAAATAAAAGTATTGTATTTTAGGTTTAAAATTAATTTATGCCTAATTAACAGTAGAAAGAATAATCAAATTACTGAAGTGGGGGGGGGGGGGTCGCTCGTCTATTTCTTTCTTTTAATTTGTAGTTATTATCATAAAACTTCAATAGTTTTCAAGAGCAAAGTCATTATATATATATATATATATATATATATATATATATATATATATATATATATATACAGTAACGCACACAGGCATTTTTCAAGGGGGGCCAGGGTCGAAAGTCCACTATTCTCGTATCATGCCCAATACGCCACCCAACATATTCCTTTCATTTTGTCTATGTTCGGGGGGGGAGTAAAAAGTTAATTATTGAATGACTAATTATCATTAATCAATAAAATTATTATTAATAACCAATACTTAATTAAATTTTACGCATTATATACATAGGATTACAATCAATCGGGGGGGAAATCAAGGGCTTTGGGGAGATCCGGATTCGAGGAACCCCCCCCCCCCCCCTTATGTGCGCCACTGATACTTATATATAGTGATAAATCTCTCTCTTCGCCATTCAATTAAGAAACTGAATCCCTTTTTAAATATACTAGGTACTAGATGATAAAAATTTAGAAAATTGTCAAATATGGCTGAATAAGGTGGTTAAGTGGAATCTTCAAATTGATAAAACCTTTTACTTGGTCGCCATCAAATTCAGTATATTTTTTATACGGGTTTATATCATGTATAAAAATTTCTTTAAAAATATTCACGCTTTCTGAATAATTAGCTTTTCTCCATTTTTCAATATTTTATATATAATCAGCTCTTTTCCAATTTTAAAAACTTAAAAATAATGCTTAAATAAAAATTTCTACTACGGATTGGAATTTTTCATTGCATTATTGAAAGAATGTAGAAAAAGTTTTTGAATATTGCCACATGTCATTTTTTTTATCGGAAAAAACACTCCATATATTTTTTTTTTTTTGTGAAACTTTTAAGTACATTATCAAAATAATGAAATCCTTTTATGATTTTAAATAGCAATAAAAGTATTTTTAAAATAAAATGATCTTCAAGTATAGTTTTAATACCAAAAAGCATTTTGAATGCAAAAAAAAAAAAAAAAGAAAGAGTAAGAAAAGAAAGAGAGTAAGAAAAATAAATGCAACTAAAACGAAGAAACACTAAAGTACTGTGTCCCTTGCCACATAAACACATGGATACTGAATGAATATGTCATGAATAACTTTTTTTTATTAGTGACAGATGCTTATAGTACTTTTAACCTTTTTTTTTTAAAAAAAAAATGACTTGTTGGGGTGTGTGGGAAAGTCTGTAATTGTTTTTTTTAAATAAATGCACTTGACAAAAACATATTAGGAGTAGAAGGAAACTAATTATTCGCAAAAATAATTTTAAAAAAGTTACTTCGGTCTATGAACAGCACAACTATTTGTACAATAAGTAGTTAAATTGTCTTACGAAATCCGATTAATCCAAATCCAGATTCGCTTAATCGTAAATAAAATGCAGAATTTGTTTTGAAATCCAAGAAAGAAATTCTGCACACGTAATACGCAATCAAACTTCTCTTTTCTGTACTTAATAAGGGTATCCTAAATAATTTTAGGCTATTCGAATTAACTAAGAAATCCTTGAGACAAAAGATGCTTAGGTATCAAGTCAAGCGTGCAAACACTGTGAAACACAAATCGATACGAATTAGAATCGTTGTAACTAAATATTTTGTTAATATACAAATTAGAGGAAGGAATTGAATTAATTTAAATAAATTTAACTAAAGGGCGTTAAATTTATTAAATTTAATTATTTTTTTTTACTTTAAAAATATTTTTTGATAATCTGAATAGTTGAAAAGGTATATATCATTTTTCATCGATTTGTATTTTTTTTAAAACATGAAAAATAGTAGTAATATTCTGCCAGAGGGAACAAGAAAAGGCTTCAAACAAATAACATTAAATAATATCAATTTTACTAAAAAAATTAATACAGAATAATGCTGATGTTATTTAAAAAACTTCTAATCTTAAAGGAAAGACGAAATTGTTCCTTATCATTCAAATCGTATGTGTCAGGACCGCAGCTACCACCGTATTAATGACATAGGGCCCACGAGCTACAGAGGTTTCAGCATATGTAAGCAAAAAATCGTAAAATTTTAAAGGGGCTTAAAAAAGAGCCACCAAGAAATTTTTTATACAGGGCCTACTTAGGAATAGCTACGCCAGCGATATGTGTCATAGTTTTCTGAGTATCCGTGTTACGAACTCAATATTCTGAAATAAAAAGTACAACATCTGAAAACTCATTCGGAAAAAAATGCCCGAAAACTTGTAATAGGAATAATAAAGAATTTATTAAAGATAAAAAAAAATATCATGTTCTCTGATTTTGGCGCATTAAATGCTTTTAGAATGCAGCGTTTTTAACAGCGTACAATATTTGGTATACTTATGTCTTTTGTCTTAGAATTTCCGAATTATTATATTCAGATATTCATCACCAAATTTTTTTAAAAAAATACTTAACACACGTCAGTTTTTTTTATAAAAAATAGATAAGTAAAACCCAGGCCCTGAAAAATATTTTACAACAAAAAATAGTCAATTACCTTTGAAGAAAAATGAGAGTAAGGGATAAAAACTCCCATAATTTTTTTAGCACCAATTTTTGTGCAAAGTTATCTCAATTTCAGACATGATAATAGACATAATTATCGGTTCTTGCTGCTAAGTGAGCAGTTTGGACACATTAACAACATGTTATTAAGAAAAGCGTCAGGAACCATTATTACGCGCAATTCTTTATAATTGGTACCAAAATTAGTATAGATAACTTCAAAGATTTGAGGGGGGGGGGGAGAGATCTCACTACACGTTCTCAATTTTCTGGTTTTGTAAACAACGTAGTACTGAATAATTCGCATAAAACCTGAATATTCAAAGGATCTTAAATTTAAATTAATTGGTAATTTATCTTTTTAATTTGATTTCAGTGCTTGCAGTCTATAAAATATGGCATTTTTCATTTTTTCTTTCGTTCTAAAAATATTTAATACGCTGCAATTAAATGAATTATAATACACTGAAATTCAAAGTAGTTTTAAAAAAATTGTCAATTTATTTAAAAATTTAAAGTTCCATATAAAAATCTGTATGCTGTGTATTATTAAGTTAGGTGGTATAGCATACCTTTTCACAATTTTCAAAGTACTCTTGAACATATTTGTGCTTGCACTTATTTTAGTTCCTTGTAAAAGTTTCCAAAATAATTGTTTGAAAAATAATTTGAAATCAGAAAGGAAAGGAGAGATGTGATCCGCAACCCTATCAAAATTGGAAACCCGTGAAAACACCTGAATAGCTCATTCTTAATTCTTTCTGAAAGTCAATGGATCACTATCAGTTATGCTGCAATTTATTTATCTATTAAGGTATCCGACTACCCTAAAATTGTAAATTGACAACTTATTTTTATGATTTTATTTTATAGGGCATCTTATTATCTTTATAACAATTCTAAGTTTATTGTTTTCTGTTCACTAGAACAAAAACTACACGTGTTTTAGTAAAGGCGGATGATATTACTTTAAGTAAAATGTCACACTTTAAAATGCATTTTACTCGAAATGCAATTTTTTAAAAAAAAAAAAAAACTCAAATTAGGACAGCGATTGCTCAAAATTTTTTGAAAGTACTCAACTGAAATTTTTTATGTATATTCTGTATAATAGTAGAAGTGTTTTTCTGATTTATCAATAGCTGTTTTACTCTACAAAATTTACAGTCCCTTATGTGAATATAAATCAATGTTTGTTTAAGCAATTTCATATGATAACTGAGATAAAGAACTCTAGTTTTTGTAAAAATCAAAATATCTCTGTTCCTGAAGCTCATTTCAGAACTGAATAACATAGCAACACATCATAATTGTTCATAAACTTTGGGTACAGAATGGGCCCCGTTTATGTTATTTCTTGTAAATTTTTAACAATTTGTTCTCATTTTAGTAATAAAATTCTTTTTTCCTTCTTAATTTTAGCATATTTTTCTTAAAATGTACTAAACAAATCTAAAAACCACAACAAAAAAAAAATCCCCATATCTCCATTTTTTTTAAAGTTGTCACAAGTAGTCGGATACCTTAATATAACTATCTTCATTCCCAAAGAACAATTCAAAAGGATTGACATTTAATAATATGCTAAAGGCAGGATCTGTGCAAGATAAGGTTAACTCACTGCTGAAATAGCTACCAGATTATTTTTCTTAAATACGTTATCAGGGAGTGAACATTTAATAACGTCGCACTCTATGGCAACGCGAGGACTATTGGCAACGGACCTCGTAATTTTGGGCAACGGTCAGTTCATTTATTGGCATATTAATCAAAATCACCTATCGTATTTGATATTTTTATTACTAAGAATATACGGTAATTTGTAAGTAGGGTCTCTAACCCGGTATTTATTCATCGCATAATATTTTCTGTCATACATTTCGTAGATATATATGGATAAAACTTATATTTCTAATTTTAAAATAAAATAGTACAGCTAATTTCTTTACACTGAAGTAGTGGTGTCCATGTAGTACTTTTAGTGTCAGTAAAAATTAGTGTAAAAATTTATTTATTTCAAAAATGTTTATTAAATTTGTAATTCTTTTAATATGGTTTATAAATAATCATTTGAAATAACATTGCAATGTCTTAAATTCCTGGTCTCAATTCCATCAAACTATTAATTTCTTCAATTAGACATATTATTACAACAATATTAATTGCATCATTTTCCCCTAGTTAAAGAAATGCGCAGTACCAAGTTGAGGAATGATAACTTGAATATTAAATTTAATATCATGATAATTTGTAATAATTACAATATTATAAATTTCATTTAGGGAAGATAAATTTATAATGAAGTGGTCCTTCAGAATTTTTTTATTGAAATTATACATCTCATTTGTGTGTAATGTGAATGTTTACATATATGCTTGGTTTTCATATTTCCTTATGGATAGTATTTTTTTCATGTAAATTTTCATCCTAGTTTTTCCTATAGAATTTTTTCTTAATATTCATCTCTATGAGAGAAACCTTACTATTCTCTATTCATACTTTCATTTTATTTTATTTTACTGTCTAGAGTTTCATCCACGTGTAATAGATATAGGCCTTATTTTTCAACATGTCTCTGTATCTTCAATTATGTCAAAAATTTCTGCTCTATGGGGAAGGTGGCCTCTTAATCCTGATTTCGCTGGCCTAATTCAGAGACAGCCTTAGAAATCATAATAGGTCTCCATTTTAGTCCAAAAACTCTATTGATATCTTCAATTGTTATGTTTCGTGGAATGCAATTTCTTTCTTTTTTGGCCTTGTAAGTAGTACAACTTTCTCACTTATTATTTTGATTTATTTTATTATACCAGTAGCACACACAAGAATTTTTCAAAGGGTCAAAAGTCCACTGTTCTCCTATCATGTTCCAATACGCCACCCAACATATTCTTTTGATTTCGTCGATCAAAAAACAATAAAAAATTAATAATTGAATGATTAATTAGCATTAATGAATAAAATTAGTTATTAATAACATATACTTAATTACATTTTACGTACTATATACATAGGATTATAGTCAATCGAAAAAAAAATCAAAGGCTTTGGAAGGAGGGGGAGGGGTCCGGACCCCCAGAACTCCCAAAATTTATTTCTGTGAATCTCTCGCAATACTTCTGCAGGAGAAAATTATGTGCATGTTATCTGGATTTTAAAAAAAACCTTGAATTATCCTCATTTTATACTAATTTACAAATAATGCACAAACGACCCCTCCAGCGCTTATCTATTCCTTAATTTCCCGTCCTCCTTAATAAACTTGAAATAACCTCCACTACAAGCGCAATCTTCAGAAACTTCCTAACTTTTAAATACCATGACTTTGAAAGTAAAAGATACATTGTTGATAAACAACATTGAATGAGTACAATGTAATGGTCCACTTAATAAATCTAATCGGATGAAATATATACATGCATTACTATATCTAAATCTTTGTGCAAATTTAGACGTTATGCAAGTGCGATTCAATGCGTCTCACTGCTTTGATAAATATAAATATGTGCGATATCAAGCAGCACGAAAGATTCATCATGTCAGAAATCTGAGAGATTATTTCCGTGCATATTGCTTCTAATGGGAAGGAAATGTATCAGTCTGGAACTAGATAAAAGGGCTTATATGAAATATATTTTCTTCGGTATGGCATTTGAATTGTGTAGAAGTGTGAAGCAACGATATTTGTCATGAAATTTGATGCACAAAGTATTGCAAATTCAACTGAATTTACTATGCTATAGAAGTATTGAATAAATGATTAACAGGCGTTCTATACTGAATTATTACTGTAAAGATTTTAAGAGAATATTCAGAACATTTTTGTCTCCTTTAATGTAGCAAGTTTAATAATCAGAATTTGATGTATTCATCTTAAATAATTCTGTTTGGGAAAATTTGAACTTTATCAAATACTTTTAAAACGCTTATTTCATTATACAAATCCATATTGTTGTACCTAATAGTAAGAATTATTTTTATCATCAGATAATAAAATGCCTGTAAAATGTCTATTGTGACAATAAGGTTATTTTATTAGCTTTTTTTTCTTTAAATATTAAGAATGTTTTTGTTCTTATTTTAGTTTTTTTATTCAATATGTATTGCAAAGACGTAAATCATTTCAATCGTATTGGGTAGTTTCTTTCACATCTATATGCCTTTTAAGGCTTTTAAATATTTTGTGTGATATTTGAAATATTAATATCAAAGTGTGTTGATTGTAATTAATTAGTAATATTTATCCTTTTATTTAATTATCATCGATTTGCCAGCTGTCATTCTTATTATCACCTTTTTCAGATTACACTTTAAAAAATGATTTTAAATCCATTGATTAGAGACAAGAATTTTCGTAAGAAAAGTTATTTTTTTAATCTATCTTATCTTCCGGATTTTACTATCACATTTCCAACAAATTAGATACCTGTATTTCTCAAGACTACAAATAAACTGGTCTGTAAGTAAGCCACTCAAAATAACGAGGTCACAAAACATGTTTTAACAAGAAGATAGATACTAAAATAAATTTAGAATTGCTTGTTAACAAAAGGATTAAATAATTTATATACTTTTTAATTCACAAGAGATATTTTTCGACAAAAGAATTTTCCTAAATACAGAAAATATTGACAACTGTAAATAACATATATAGATATGCATAAAGCAATTGAACTAACCACCATAATTATGATATAAAGAAATATTTTAATAAATGTAATATAAAAGTATTTATGAATGCTTAGGAGGATAAATCTCGATATTTATTAAGTTAAGAAAGATTAAAAAATTAATTATGTTTTATAAAATATAACGTGTATTTAAAGCTCAAATAAATAATGAATAATGTTATTGAGTTGATTTTATTGAAGTTATTTGAATAGTTATGCAAAAGTGCTTCAAAAAATCGTACTTTATAAAACTTATTTTATGAAATTACTTCATAAAACTCACATTTTATATCAACGTTAAATTATCGATTATCTTTTTTTTAAATCTTATAAATATTTTTTTTCATAAGCTATTAAACTTTTAGTATTGTCGAGTCTTTAAGTTCGCAATTATCTTACAAATACAAAAAGTTGAGCCAGAAATTGTGTTATAAAGCTAAAACCTCAGAAACATCTATAAACTGGGTTTAAAATAAATTATCTCCGTCTTTTGCTGTAAGGGGAAACTGATGACCGCCGGTTAGTAGACAACTTAAGCAGTTTTACTTCCATAGGTTTTTATATTTTTATTGTTACTCTTATCTCCGTTTTTCTTCCTCCTGTAATCTTCAGTAGCGTGGGAAAGTCGCCAGAGTAAACGAGCTCCTAAAAGTCAGAGCGAATAAAATAAAGCGAAAAAGCGAAAAAAAAAAACATGAGTTTGATTTTGCAGTCACTTCAGCTTCAACATCAGCTAGAATCGTCGATTCTTGTTCCTTCACTTAAATGCTAACGACGATCAAAATTGTTCCTTTTTCTCCTGGTATTTTGTTTTGTTCCTCTTTTTATTTTAACTCCCTCTCTATTCTCTTCCCAGCTCTAATCTTTATCAAATTGTTTTGTCAGGGTTGCAAAGTGGTGGCGGAAGTATTGTACGATTTGGCTGGTATAGGAAGACCAAGAAGGTCTTACAGCCACACTAGAATTCAGTTGGGAATTGGGAACAGTGTACAGGGGAAAAGGGAGCTAGCTGGCTTGCACAGCAGTAAGATGAAAAATAAAATAGGAAAGTTTAGATTACATTTCCGGTTAAAAGATATAGGAATTCCGAAAATTGTTTTTTTTTTATGTTTGTTTTCTTTTTTTTTTTTATTTAGCTTTATTTTTGAAGTAGAGGATTAGAAATGACTTCAGAAAATAAAATAAAATAAACATAATTAGGGAGCATTAATTCCTCTATTTCGGTATAATTATATCAATTTTTAACAATATTTTCAAAAAGTATATACATGTGTGTCGGTGTTAAAAAAAGCATTTAATCCGACATTCTAAAGAAGATCCTTTAAGCAATAATTAAGGGAAGATTGCATATATATATAAAAATAGGAATATCACAGAAAAAAAAGTCTTCTTAATATTAAGTTTTTATTTCAAATTACTCACTTTTTTTAAATTTTCATAATAGAAATGAATAATAAAATGATACAAAATTTTAGTACAGCAGATGAGAGCCAAACAAATCAATTTTAATAAATTAAAATTCAAACAATCTACAAACGATGTATCGAATTTAAGCTTATAAACTTTAAAAAATTGTTCTCACATGCAATTATGCCAAAAACATGCCCTACCGAGGAATATTTTACATTCCTTTGTAGAAACATTCCAGTGCGTTTGAAATAATTATTTAAAATGTTCGTTAAAAAAAGACGGAAGAAAATAATTATTTTTTTATTATTTAAATATTTTTCATTTTATTCCACAATTTAAATATACCTATGCATGTAAGAGGGAAATTATGAAGTATCTTTTACATGAAATTCAAAAATGCTTGTTTTTTGGTTCGCAAAAATGTTAATAAATTTAAAAGTAAAGACTCTTCTGAATTGCTTTAAGATAATTTTATGTGTCTATGTATTTTTAAACTTACATATCATTTAACTTAAAATCAAAAATTAAATACATATGATATAAATCTATTTTTCAAACTAATTTACATGAGGTGATATTTTCTTAAATTATGTTTACTTCGTTCATTCATTTATTATCATTTATCTAACACGGTATAGTCTCATTTATTCCAAAACTACTTCCACTTTCGCATAAAATACATTACAGAGTTTAACTTTAAAAATTACATGAAAAGATTTTAAAGAAATAATCGGAAACTAACCCATTTGGATTTTAAGAAAACATTTAATATAGTACAGAATTATACATAAAAAAAGACTTGATTCATTTACATTTGAATAATTAGAATTATAATGAATAAGAATAACGTAAATGTTGAAAATAAGTTGTTTAATTTTTATATTACATTTGACCACAGTTTCATAATCTAGAAAAAAATGCGTTTTTAAAATATGTAACACATTATCATTTGTTAGCTTTATATGTTTATCATTTAATGAGCTATTTAATATTAATTTTCAAATTTCTATGAAGTTGTTTTAAAAAATTTCCAGTAAAACTATTAAAATAAAATAAAAATTTCGAAACTGAATTTAATTAAATTATTATACATCTATAAGTTAATATATTCGGGTTCTTTTACACTATATGAGATATTGTTGATTCAATTCTAAACAGTTATTTACATGATTGAGAAAAACTCAAACACTACACAAATATTAAAAAATTTAACTTCAATCTGGTTATTAATGAACCCCCGGTCCTCAGACAGAGATGATAGATAATTTACTTTTCAATATGATTAGCGATGCAAATTAAAGTTTTAAATCACATGCGTTTAACTTATGATTAAACTGAAATACATTAAATCATTAGTTCTTGATAGTTCAGTGCATATGCATTATACTTTTAACCGACTTTAACCATTTTGAGGAATGGAAAAGTATAAAATTAAAAGATATTCAACAACAAAAGGAAAACCCCTGATATCTATGCTAAGAACTTCCTATATAAGCAAACATGTCAAATTTATATTAGCAAAATATAAATTATTAAAAACGTATAAATACATGCACAAACACGTAGATATCCCCGTAGTAATGTCGTACTTTGATTTAACGAACCCCTATTTAACGAATTTTTTCTTTTACCCAATTAAAATGGAGGCAAACCCCCCTATTTAACGAATAATAAAACTCAAATTGACGAATTATTTCAAATTTTTTTTAATTATTTCAAATTTTTTTTATTAGTTTGGGTTAGGGGGAAAAAAGTACTTTTCAAAAGACATCTTTTTTTTCTCGAAACAGAGAAAAGACCTTTCTTGTGAGTAGCAAATTTCAACAGCGAAGGGTGTAGCCCAGTGGCGCACACAAAGAGGGTGTCCTAGGGGTCCGGACCCCCCCCCCCAAAGCCCTAGAGCTTTTTGAGATTGACGATAACCTAATATATATGTAATATACAATTTAATGAAGTACTTGTAATTAACAATTTATTTTATTAATTAATGCTAATTATTAATTCGATAATTTATATTTTACTGTTTTTTGTTAACAAAATCGACATAATCAGAAGAATCAATTGATGTTGTCTTGAGGTATGATACGAGTTGGGGGACTTTCGACCATGGATCCCCTCCCTTGAAAAAATTTTGTGTGCCCTACTGGTGTAGCCCATTATTAGACTTTACAGGTGTAGATGAGTCATGAGTATAACCAACTGTGTGAATTTTGAATAGGACAGAAATTCATTTATTTCATTTTACTCCACAACGCAGGAGATATTTTAAGAGATTTCCCCATTTTATCACTTTCTTGAGAGATGTGAGATTTATTATATGTACGGTTTTGTAGAAAATTTGTTAAGCATTTTAGATTGACGAAAGCAAAAGCGTAGAAATTTTTATGCAGAAATTGATAACGAAGCTCCTATCAAAACTATGCATTTTCTAATTCCTTACATTGTTTGTAAACTGCGAAAAAAATTCCTCATGCAGCAGGATGTAAAGGACGTGGTATTTTCTTCTCTGCATCAAGTCGAAAAAGAATTCTTCCAAGTCAGGAATCAAAAAGTTCTGAAACATTTATTAGTCAATATTTTGAAATTTCCTATGAACTGGTGTGTAACAATTCGATAATAGTATTTTTACCAGCTGAAAAAAAAGTGTGTAACTTCTAAGTATGGATATTGTTTGTGTAGTTGCTTATGGAATTTCTAAAAGGTAAGTGCTAAAAAAATTTAATTTTTTGGATCCCGATATTACGAATATCTCCGATTTAACGAATAATTTGTTCGGTCCCGATGAATTTGTTAAATCAGGGTCCGACTGTATATACAATGTAATGTTTGCTTGTTTTTTTTTAGATCACACACAATAAATACTATGATGAAAAATTTCTTAGATTTTAAAATTTTGTGCGAAATTATTAATGTATTGATAGAACATTAGAATGGAAGCTCAGATAACTTAAAGAGAAAACTTATGTTACTTCTTCATTCAAAGAAAAAATTTAATTATTTAAACTTGATCCCTTGTTAAATTTTGTAACTAAAATAAGAATAAAAAAAATATTCTAAACGTACCATTTATTCTCCTTCTAGCAGCTTTAAAAAGTTCTTTTCTAATATGATGCAAGAACTATAACTGATAATATGACTTATTCAATTTTTTTTGAAAAATAAACTTTTTACAAAAAGATTAATCCAACCCATGATATATATAAACTTTACTTCCTTTTTTTATTTAACTTACAATATGTTTAAAATATATTAAGATTTTCAGATAAATTAATAAGATTTACTTTGCATTCATTTGCTTAGCTTTATACTAAACTGTGCATTCGTTTTTCTATTCTCCCCCCCCCCCGGGTAAAACAACAATAACAAAAATAAAATAAAATTTTATTAACCAGATAAAACTAGTTTTTCAAAATGATTTGTTTCACTTCTCATAAAGCTTTAGAGGCGGGAGAACTCTTATTTTGTTTGAGGCTTTAACTCGTTATTTTTTTTTTTTTTGCTCTTTCTTTTTTTTCTGTTTAATATTTGTTTGATTTTCGCTTATGTTATCTAACATTTATATTGTGCATCCAGATGAAAGAATTGCGTTCATTCTCGCCTGCTGCAAAGGAGATTAAAAAAATTCACTTGAAAATATTATTCAAGATGAGAGAATAAAATCTCAAAATATCATGTTACCTATATATATATATTCTCTTTAAGTTTGAATAACTAAAATATATAATATGTATCTCTTTTAATGATGTTTTAGATGTTAACTTGAAAAAAATCCGCAGATTTAATATATTTACTTTGAAAATAAAGTCTTTAAAAAAAATGTCTTTTCGTAAATGAGCTACATAGAATTTGACAACATTCATTTGAAGCCAATTATTCGGCGCCAATTTTGACACGGATCGTTGAATATATGATACTTCGCAAAATCTATCAGCAGTTGAATGGCTACGAATTTGACAGGCATGTTCTTCAAATATGCTCGCTGGGGAAGTTATTTAATCCGTAAATTTCCGGCTTTCCTTCCATTGGTATTTTTTAAAAAAATCAGTGGAAGAAATGACATAAATAGCTTTTATATACATTTTTTCCCTCGTTTTATTTGAGTGGAGCTGGAAGTGATATTAAATTACTGACTTAAATGTAATGCACTGTTGTACAGCATCATGGTTGATCAAATTGTTCCGAAAAACATATATTTTCAAATAAATATAATGAACTAAGTTTTTAATATTTTTTTTTACTTTAATTAGAGTGCCACAATTTTATGCAATAGATTAAGAATTTTTTTTTTTTAAATATGTGTCATTTTCTATCAAAAAATGCTACTCTAACAAGATATTTAAGAAAATAATTAAAAAATATGTAATTTTTACGAAAAGCTTTTGGACTAAATAATAATAAACATTTGAAAGTGAAGAATCTTATTGAATTTATTTGTCGTATATTCATTCATATATTTTCAATCAAGCATACAAATAGTTCGATTGGTGTTTCTAGAATTTTATGTAGGAAAAAAATAAAAAATAAATCTAAAAAATAATATTTAGAATCTCAAAATGGTCAAAATAAGACGCATGAAATATCTCGTAATAGTGATTTTGATATTATATGCAAGATATAAAAAAATGCTTACGAGCACAAGACATTTTATTTTGCATTCTGGCGTATATATGCCTACTTGGCAATTCTAATTACTATTAGGGCTTTCTTTTGCATTTTGCGTTAACTGAAGTATCGAAAGAATCAGTAGCGCACACAAAAAGTTTTCGGGGGGGGGGGGGGGTCCATGGTTGAAAGTCCTCCAACTCGTATCATACCTCAAGACAACTCTAATTGATTTTACTGATTTTGTCGTTTTTGTTAACAAAAAACCGTAAAAAATAAATTATTGAATTAATAACTGCATTAATTAATAAAATAAATTGTTAAGTACAAGTACTTAATTAAATTTTACGTTATATATATAGGATTATCATCAATCGAAAAAGACTCAAGGGCCAAGTCCGGACAACTAGGACTCCCCCCCTTGAGTGCGCCACTGGAAAGAATAGATTTCAAAAAATCCTTTTACAAATTTACTCTTAACAATTATTTTTTTCAAAAATTGTACATAATTATATCTTAATTTATCTTTTACTAATCGCTTTTATTCCGATCTATATTTTTTTAATGAAGACAATTACTAAAAAACAGATTTCAGACTTGGGAGATTTTATGAGAGAAATGCATTGGTTTATTTACACATGATTTGTCAAAGTTAAATATGTAATAAAATATTCCACATAGATCCTTGCGATTTCTTTTAAATTCATTAAAACGAAAAATTGTGTCCAGGATTTTGGGTTATAACACACCAAGTAAAAATAAATTTTTAATAATAATAGTGAATAATATATATTTTGAAAGTTGTATCAAACCAAAGGAATACATAAATTTCATAAATTATCCAAAATATTCGGTACAAAAAAGCTCTTTCGGTTGACAAAATGCAATTCCGCTAGATATCTTCAATGAAAAAAATAATAATAAAGAATACAGAAGTTGTTGCTTTTTTAAAATTTGTTTAGTATTCTAATGTGTGTGTAATTCTATATATTATATATATAATTCAAAAATATACACAAAATAGTTATAAACCTAAGATAACAAGAGCCATGATAGTATAAAGTCTAGCCACAGTAGTACTATAGCAAACTCCTGACCTTAGGAACCAGGATTGCAGGTTTAAACAAAGTTTTGTGGCAGGCCAACCTTCATCTGTGTTATATATATATCCAATTAATTTTATTAATAGATATTTGAATAGTGAAATTCTAAATAGTAGGGATTAAATTTCCATAGTTTATAAACAGGTTATATTTTTAAATTTATTATTCTTCCTAGATAGTTATAGATACCCCCAATTTCTAATTTAAGATAAAATTACTCTTTTTATATTTTTTAAATCATATAATCTTAGTGTCCCTAAGTTAATGGTAGTATGTTTACAATACTTAATTTATTATTTCTATTCTTTTCATACTTTTGCTAAGTGCTACGTTTCAGCCATTGCTTTGCTTTGAATATGTATTTGGGTCCAGAATCTGCCAATAACTTGTCTATTGTACTCAGATTTAGCGCGGGCTCTGCGTTTCTGTATGCAATTTTTAGGTAAGTTACCTTTTTCTCATAATGGATTTAGATTCCTATCCATTCTTTTCAATAGGTTTTTGCTCAGTATTATTAACAGAAAGGGGGAAGGTTGGCTGGCCACAAAACATGTTCAACCCCAATTTTATATAAATTTTTATATATAAGCTGTTTTAAGTCAGCAATGTTTATAATATTAGCATTCATTCTTTTATATATTTTATATTTAACTCAATGATTTAAAAATTTCATATTTCCTTTTAAATTCTGTTGTCTGGTTATCTTACAATTTCAATTCTCTTCAGTTTTAATTATGTTTATTTATCTCTCTTGTAGAGAAAGTTTGACTATATATATATATATATATATAGTATAATAAAATGAAATGAGAAAAAATATGTACATTTAAGTTACTTTACGGAAGAATTATTTTGATTTCAGGAAAATGGTATGAAAACTGCTGTTTTTGTAAAATTTAAATTGTTATTTTTTTAAACAAATATTTTAAAAGATGATTTAATTTTGATAAGCTGTTATTTGCATAGTTTTGGGAAAATAAAATGCTTTCCTATGAAAATAAATGAATTAATTTTTCAATAAAATGCTAACTGAGTTAATTTTTAAATCAATTAATAAAGTTTACTCCATCTCAGAGGAATGCAGCAGGATTTTGAAAATTATTTCGTTTAGCGTGCAACTACAATCGTATATTATTTTGAAAAATAATTTTATTAATTACTTTAGGGGTTATTAGTGTCATTTGTGGTTAAGCAAAATGTTTTCATTTAACTTAATTCATCCTTATAACTTAGATCGAAAAAAAGAAACCATTTGTGAGCAACTAAATACTAGCATTATATATATATATATAAAAAAGACATAGATAATTTTGAAATAAAATAAGCCTTACCGAGATCACTCCAACTTATCTGAAAATAGGCTGGAAATTCTTTAAAAAAGGAAAACTATACTTACTTTTCTAAGTCCATTAGACAGCAATGAGGCCCAGCAAGTTAAATACTTATTAAACTTTTTTTTTCCCGAAGCTCTAGAAAAGAGATTTAAATTTTGAAACTTATTATATTGAATAAAATCATCCATCTCGCATGACCTCTGGGTTTATTTACTCAAGTGGCAACGATCGCAACTATTCAATGATGATGCAGCTGAAATTTGAAGAAAAGTGGTACAGAGACATTTGTTTATACTACCTTGGGGTTTATTTTAAAATATTATGCAAACTTGAGGCAGATTGCAATTATTTTTGTTTCTGTTTTACGATACACGTTGCTCAAGTGGAATTTTCTGAAAATTCTCGATGAAGAATGTATGTTTTTTTTCACCAAACGTGTTTTGTTGATTTTATTGAGATGTAATTATGCGGAAAACTTACCTTTGCTCTTTTGATTTATAAGTTACTGTATTACTGAATTCTAATGCGTTTTTGAATAAATAGTTTGAATAATTTCTAAGCGATATTAAATTTTAATCATATATAAATTGGTTTATTTGTTTCATGTTTAATTTATAACCTATGCTAAAGACTGTTTGCAAGTATTCTTATTTTTAAAAATAAAAAATTCTGATTAAATGCCCCTTTTTATGATGAAAAATTGGCCTTTTCTAAATCAAAAATTTTAAATACATGATGCGAGATTTACATGAAAGATTAAATAGATTCAGTTAATATTTTATTTTATTACAATTCTATTTCAAAGCATTGTTACACACAATTCATGCATTTTTTACTACAGTTATTAAATTACTTTTCAGTCTAAGCTTAGTTTTCTTATTGAGCTTTAATATAAAACGTTAGAAGCTACCTAACTTAATCAAAGTTTTAAATAATAATTAGTTTTTCTCTGGAACTGAGTTTTTTAATTCCTTTCCAATTACATAATTACAATTTTTAATTCTCAAAATTTCATTTCTATAAAAGAAAAATTAACATTTTTCTTACGATATCAAATTTCAACAATTTCTGAAAACTTTAAACTGCCTGACTTTAGAGATAATGAGACTGTCTGTTGACAAAGCAACAGACGCTCATAATTATAATCATAAAGCGCTTAATTAATTTTAAGGAGATTATTAAAATGAGTCTGCGCTTCTTAGCAATCATCGCTTCTCTCAACACCGGCGTTAAATTGTCTTTTTATTTTACAGTCATTTAGCTGCTTTACGATACCATGTTTCAACAGTGACGATACTTTGCGCTGGATGTCTTGATGGACTTTTAATAACTTTTAATAATAATCGTTAATAAGCTTTGATAATAGCTGAGTAAATAAAACTCCTTGTTTCAATTTGGAAAAGGCGATAAATAAAATACTTATTAGAATTTATCAAATGTAAATTACTTTCCAGATAGGAATTTTGTGTCCGCAGTACCATGGCTCTTCGTATGAATATACAGAGTAAGAAACTTACTGAGAAATAACACTATTTGGTGAGATGGGCTCAAATATATAACCTTCAGATAAAAAATATAATTTACCGTAAAACACGTATTTCAGGATTATTTTGAGATTTCAGGATTGATTCCTTTACTAAAGTCGACCCCAGTTTGTATTTTCTTCTCATATTGGAATAAGTTTAGTCGGTTAAACTTGATTTTTAACTTGTTCCCCTAAATTATAATAAAAATGTATTTAAATATTTTTAAAATGAAATGTGAATAATTATATATATATATATAAAGATTATTTAACAGGAATATATTATATTATTAAAATTGAAATTAAGGTAAAATTTTCTTTAGTACTTTGTCTTACACAGAAAAAGCTATTTTATGATTTATCTTTAGAAGGAAAGAGTTCTTGCTATTATCAAAACTTATTAAGACATTATTATTTGGTTCAATGAAGACAATCTTAAACTACATTTTCATATTTTAAATCAAGTCGTATGCTGGGAATCCAGATGTGGTATTATAAAATAGTAATTTAATATGTTTTTATTTGTTAAATAATATTGATGATTATAAAGATAAAGCATTTTTATATGAAAAAAATGTAGAGAGAAATGCACTTTTTACATACTTTATTCAAAATAATGAGGTGAATCAATAATTTCTTTCATTGAATGAAAATATAACGAAATTGGAAAAAATTAATTACTTTTAATTTAAGAATTTCAGCTGCATCATAAAAAATTCTGATATCAGTTTTAAAATATACTTATTTGAATGCGTACATTTAATACACATATATTATGAAGCAAATAAAATAACCATATATTAATCTGCATAAAAAAAGATTTTTTTAAAAAAAAAATAGTTAACTTCATTTCTTATAATCATTTATTTCATTAATAGTCTTGAAAGTCAATGAAAAATTGTGACTCAAAGAATTAAAAAAAATTCGAAATGTAGCAAATATTTTATATTGACTCCATTTTTTAAAATTATAAATTAAAAACAATTATAGATTTATAAATGAATGTAATCATCATATATATATTATAAACGTAATATTCACAAAACTTTTCTTGCAGTTTTGAAAGTTAGACTTATAATAATAAAGCCTCATCATGATATTTTATTTTGCTTATCAGTTATATGGTTTGTGTAGATATGAACAATTATGAGTAGACAAATCTTACTTAATTAACTTTTAAAATCGTAGAAAATTAAAGAATACTTTTATTTTTCGATGAAATGCTGATAGTTAGTCATATCAATTATAATCAAAGCATTTTAGTATTGTTTTCCGTCTTTTAATGGAAATTATATTATTATACACATAACACATTCATAAACATTCTATATCTATTTAACAACACCATTTCAAGATATTTAGGAAAAGCTCTATGGTCTAACGAGTGTTGTGTAAGTATGTAATTGATCGTATTCATATCATGTGTATAGCATAAAATCCAACAGAAGTTATTTTTAAACCTTATTTCAAATAAGGTTCTGTCTTATAAGATTAGGTCTTATAAGGTAATGTCCTGTGACTGAGACAGTTTCATCTCAGCAACCAAAGTCTAATTTTAAAACTATTTATTTTTAATAGAATAACAAAAAGTTTTAGATTTTTTTCGCCAAGTAGTTTACGATTTTTTTTAAAAAATTACATTTCTTACTTAAAGCTCTAATTACGTGATTATTAATATAACAATAGTTATGTAAATAACTATAATTGTTTAAATATAACTTTTGATCGAACGAACTTTCTTTTGGTAAAAGATTATACAATCTATTAAGATTATATTTAGTAGAATTTATTTTTGCCAATTTTTTAATGTATGATTATAAAATTAAGATTTTTAATACCGTAATATAACACGTAGTGTATTGACATAAAATAACATATAATTTAAATTAACGCAACTCAACATATAAATCTAAATTTAAATGTAAAACTCTTTTACACTTTTTCTTCGAGTAAAGGAAATTGATCACCATTTCAAAGGTATATATTGAGGTAAACATTTAAGTAACCTACATTTAAGTAAAACTAGTTGTTTTACTTAACTAGTTGTTACTAGTTAAGTAAAACTTTTAGTTTAGTTACTAGTAACAACTAGTTACTTTACTAAGTTACTTTTACTAGTTGTTTGCTAGGTGAATACCTAGCAAAATAAAGTAACTCAAGTAAAACACACACAAAATTTTATTTTTTACTTAAGTACTTAGAATTCTTTAATGTCAACAGAAGCAATGAGTTTTCTTATTAATATTCATATATAAATAAAATCTTTAGAAGATAAAAACAACGTTATGAAAAGATCAAATATTAATGATTAAGTTCATCGTACTATAACAAAATCTTACGGTAAATTTTTCTTTGATTCCAAACAAAAAGTGAATTCTTTTTATATGTCTCAATATAAAGGGAATTAAATTCATTTTATCTGTTACATCTTTTTATTTTGTTTTCATACGTTCTACATTCTTCTCGATAAGATATTAGATTTTACAAACTTTTTCTTCAAATGTTACATTTACCTATTTATATTTGTTTGTTAAGCACGTTTTGCAGCCTCTCCATTAAGCTTTGTATAATTCATAAAATCATCTTAAAAGGCATCAATCGCAAAACTTCCTCCAAAGCATACGAATCAAAATTAATTAATTAACATGTATTTCGTATTTGTAACACCCATTTTAAATAGAAACTTAAAAAATGTTATTTAACTTGAACTTTCTAATGATTTATTTCTCATATGGGAAATTAAAGATTAAATTCTATTGGATAAAGATGCCATTCAATAGCATATTATGACTTCGTGAATAAAGTGAGATTAATAAATACTTTTAACTTGAAAAGTATTGTAATTATTAAAATACCTTTGTTTTTATTTTTGACATAGCTGGCATTTAATATGTTTTTAAACTGTATTTGAACAACGAAGATGCATTGTTTTCCATTTAGATTTGCAACCCTGTTCCCGAAAATTCAGATATCCATTGCCAGATTTCCATTTTTGGTTTTACACTGATAAAAACATTATAAACATTTCTAATTTGTTTATGTAAAATCCATTATCTCTTATAAAAATAAATATAGAAAGTAGCTAATAATTGCCGTACAAGCAAATTTGTATTTTGGCACCTATTATTGTTGTTCAGAATAGCAAACAATAATAGGTGCTTTAAAATATTAAAGAAATGAATAATGTAATAAAAGAGAAAATTAAGTATTACACATACCTGATTATAAAAAAAAGAGTTTAGTAAAACAT
Organism: Trichonephila clavata; assembly: GCA_019973975.1. NCBI lineage: Eukaryota > Metazoa > Arthropoda > Arachnida > Araneae > Nephilidae > Trichonephila > Trichonephila clavata. The sequence goes on along the minus strand of BMAO01035587.1, from coordinate 415,857 downwards.
TATACATACCAACATGTACAAATATTATTACGTAATTCATTTGAAACATAGAACAAACTGGCGTAAATTATTATTTTTTTTAAACCAAGTTTGTAATTTTCTGTTCAATATCAAGTAACTCATCATTCAGAAAATGCGCAAGAGAAACATTTTATAGTCAATATATGAAATGTCATTATTTGAAATATTTATTAATGAGCAATGTTATTAATGTGTATATGGCTACGAAATATAATTTTGAAATTTTGACTCTTAATTAAATTAATTCCTTAAGGTTTCATTGAAAATTTTACTTAGACGGAAATTGTCTTGAGGAATGTTCTGTAAACATGTAAAATAAAATGAAATTTAATAGTTCTGAAATAAAAAAAAACTTTTATAGAGAAAATTCTTACAATAAAAATACATCTTAATAGTTTTGTTTTACTTTCTATTTCGTAAACTCATTGTTTATTGATTATTAAAAAAAATCATATATAACAGTAATTTTTGTTTATTTTTCTTAATATGTTTTTCAGGAAAATTTTAAATAATGCAAAACATTACATAAATGTAATTAGGTGAATACAATTATAAAGGCAGTATTACAGTGATAAAATATTATTATTTATAATTGAGCTAAGCAATGAATTTTTCTTCTTATTGTATTATATTAATCATATATTTATTACTTAATATCAAATTGAAGTGACTTCTTAAAGGGTTATCTTTCTGAAATCTTTCAAATTTCATTTTCAATGTTTATATAGAACAAGGAATAATAAGTATTTACTAAAAACTGAACAGTAAAAAATTCTAAGAAACAGTTTTTTTTAATTAATTTTCTCACTGAAAACTTGAATATTGAAACTCCTGGCCACCCTATCCCTCTCCCTCAACTTTAAATAAAAAAAGTTATGAAGGAACTTTTTATTCCTAATTTCAAAAAAGTATTTCACTAGATTTCAAAGGGTCGTGTCCGATTTGTATGAAACTTCGAATCGATCTCCTAAAACTGTTCCGAAACATTGAATTACAAGTGATACTATCTTTTGTTTTAGGAAACTTGCTTGTAAATACTATAACTTGACTAAATAATACTGACATTGAATCACTTTTTGTAAAATTTGTAATTCTTTAAAGTCCACTCTATAAGCTTTTGACTTTTATGGAAGCAATTAAACTGTCTCGTACAAGTAATTGCTAACTCTTTATTCAAGTTTTGAATTTTTGTTCTATTTTACTGAGAATAGTCTATTTTTTTAACAGAATATTGTAACTTTCTATCATATAATGTATAACAATTTATTTCATACTAATGCTTTATTACTAGTAAGACTGCGTTGTATATTACGCTAGGAGTTATACATAGTAATTAATGATAGAATGCTGCATATTGAGTTCTTTTTTGAAGCAAGAGAGGAATTGATAGATTTTACCAACGAGATAAACACAGATTATTTTATATAAATACTGTTGGCGCACTTTATACAATTACACTGAGAATTATATACTTTAAAAAAAGAAGAGTTATTTACTTGATTTAATTTATAAATATATTTAATAGAGGCTAGCTATTACAAATTTATCAGTTCAAAATACTCTTCGGAAATTTTTCAAGAAGAAAAGTATTAACTTAAAATTAAAAAAGAGTGATTAAAGTCAATTTATTTATTAAAGTATTTTTATTAAAGGAAGTTGCGGAATAATTTTTTAATGGAAATTTTGCAATAAGCAACGAAATTACGCAATATTTGTTTTTGTTCTTCTAATGCGGTGATAAGGAAATTAATATTTAAAGGTCTTATTAATATCTTCAGATGAATAAATACATTTTTAAAAAATGTATGCATTTATTCATCTGCGGTTATTTCTTTAAAAAACTGTTAGAAATAACTAAAAAGCAAAGAAAGTGTGCATACTATAGTTAATTATCTAAAGAAAATGCAAAATATTCTTTTCAATGAATAAAAAGGATACTATAGGATTATACTCAAATTTTTTCATTAAAAATAGAAATAATTCAAATGAAACATTAGTTCATAAATGAAAAGAGGCATTTAATGTCCAGTGTTAAATCAGTAGGTTTCCCTCGCAACTTAGTAATCCTACTAACACTGTACTCTGCATTCGGTGTGCTGACACCGGAAAAGCTCTTCCCCTTGCGACCATCCCTTTCTCGGATCGGTAAAGGGAAAAAATTATGAAACTCTTAATTAGAAACAGATGTTAGGTTCCTCATGTGCATAAAATTACATAATAAGATAATTGCTTGCGTATAAAAGAAGCAAAATTTATCTTTTGCATAAAAATGAGTTTCGTTTTTTTAATCCAATAAATATATAATGTTAACAAAATCTTAGTTTTACTCTATATAAATATAACAATTAGACACTGAAAGAGTTCAAATTTGCTAAAGACTTTCAATTAGCTGCTTTTCTCTTGATAACATTCAAAACATATTAAAATAATGTTTAAAGATAGCATCAATTTCCGTTCATTTTATTTCAAGGCAGGATATGTAAATAATGATAATTATAAAAATTAAATCTTCAAAAATAATTCACTAAGGAGTATTCATATTAATCTCAATAAATTATTTACAACAATCAGTTTAACGATGTTTATCTAAGTAAGACGTTTAATTAAAAGATTCATCAAAAAGATAAAAGAAAAACTTTTTATGTTTTTTCTTCTTCTTTTTACTACTACAGCTCATAAATATAACAGTAATAGAAACTAAAACATTGGAATCAAATAACATAACACATTACAATTTGTCTACTACGCAAAGGAAATCACTTAAAAGTTCTAATTATGAAAAATTACATAATTATTGCTTGTAAAATATATAAGAATAATAAATGACTCGATATATAAAAAGGAATGCTGAGCTCAATAATAATTAAAGATAAGGAATTGCGAAATATTTTATTTCAAAAGCATAATGTCAATATTTTATATTTGAAAAATATATTTTAAACTTGATGTTGTTCATATTATACTTTACTATAGTAAAGTATAATAAAACTGAGTTTTGAAAGAATAATATTTCTTTTTAATAAAATGATATGTATAGCTAAAATTGCATCGTTGAAGTATTGAATTCAAACTTAATTGGTGGAGAACAATTTTAAGTTTGGTTATAAGAAAAATTGGATTCAATTTATAATTATATATTATTGATGCTGGTCAATTTTAAGTTTGAATATAAGAAATATATTAAACTCAAACTTAATTGATGCAGGTCAATTTTAAGTTTGAATATAAGAAATATTGAATTCAAACTTAATTAATCAAAATCTTACCTCGTAAAGAGTCTTGGTCATTCTCCGAGTCACTTCCGGACAGTGTTTCCTTTTGCCAAGGATGCCACGTGCGTTCTCGGATTCTGCTGGATCTCGAGCCGGTGAACTTTGTAGGGTCGAGAATATCGTCCACGGAAAACGGTGTGTGGGACATAGAAGTTTGCGCTTGTAAAGCTGGCAACATCCCACTTTTTCCCTTCCCAAGAGCATCGAAATCGCCAAGACTTACTTCTGGATTTGATCTCTCAGGTGGAGAACCACCATCCATGACCACTTGGTCAATACCGTTCAAAAATGTGTCCACCTGAGGATTATTACCTCAGAAAGTTTTTTGGACAAAGTCCATTTAACCTCACCCCAAATCGGAGTAAGTATCAACACTTGTATTGGGTGTGAGGATCTTTTAGTAGAAATCTGTGTGCTTCTCCCTAACCATTTACCACTCGACTTCTTTTTGACATCTGAACGCTTGGGACTCTCCTTTGCATCAACTCCATGTGGACTAGGCGCGTGACGATCTTCTAAACAGAGTCGATGGGTGAGTAAAACACGCCCCTTCTGCTTATTGGTCGAAATCATAGTTCCCTACTCCCGTGAGTGGCAGGTGTGACGTCAGGGAAGGCGGAGCGTGGAAAGTCGACTGTGGGCCGCAAATCCTATCTGTTGAGCTGGTAATCATTGAGGCTTTACTGCTGTGGGGGAAAAAGGGTGCGAACGGTCAACCTTCTAAGGCTACTCATTTGGACCATTATCGGGCGTTTGGAGATTCAGTAGAAAATTGGTAGGTGATGGTCAGGTGGATGAGGGATGGTTTAGACAGCGTCTTTCACGGACCGTCTCAATTTCCATTGGGTAATCATCCTCATTTGAGTCTATGTTTAATCTGAAAACAGGGTTCTCGCATGCCATCTGCTGTTTTGTTAGCTCTTCCATTTACAAAGAATTTGCTCCCGGATTTAATTTTTTTTTCTGGTATAAATCCCAAGGAATTAATTAGTTTAGAAAGGGAGGTGGGGAGAACCAGAGGGTTGATAAAAATTTGCTTAAGTGTGCACGCAGTATGGTAATGGGGTTCGCAAAATTAAATGCTTGGAACCTTTTTCATTTTCGGGAATGGAAAAAATTAATTAAAGTCATCTTTGAATAGAGTTGAATAAAGGTATGTTAACAGGAATCCCGATTTACATACAAATTTAGTTTTTCGAAGATTTTCAATTCATATGTTATTTCACAAACGGTTTTTTTTAAACGCCCACTCGCACGCTTTCTGTTCCATTTAAAAATAAAAGAGATAAAAAAAATCGACTAAAATTGCTCAAAAGATTTTTTTTTAAATTCTATTTTCAAGTTTTTAAAAGCGAATCTGGCTCGATTAAAAAATTAATATCGGTTGAGCATTTTTTATAAATGAAGAAATCCAAAAACTATATTTTCTAAGTTAAAGAAAGTTTTTAAATGTGAAACCCAGAAATTTATGCAACATAAATTGACTATACTTGTATTAATTTGGGAGCTAAGAAAATTACTCTGCAATCGTTATCTAGGACCTTAGAAATGAATTATTAACTGAAACAGTTGGTTGTCACATATTAAAATGTGAAGTTAAAATTTCAAAATCCTTGTTATATGGTAAGAAATATAATAAAAAATAAAGTTTAAATGTAATCAAGTTATCATTAAATTTGTTTTACTGAAATAGTTTATTTTATCATTTTTATTTTTATATCAAGTTACTAAAACTTATTAATTTACAATAAAAATACAAAAAACAATTGATTTAAATTTTATGAAATTTAAAAACTTACCTTATAAATTGTATTATTTTTATTTCATTAAAAAACTACAAAAATTTTATTCTACTAATTTTTTTACATATAAAGAGAGAACTATAAAAGAAGCTCTTCTATTTCAATCTAAAAGGTAAGCGCTAATTCAATGAGAAATAGAGAATGAAAGTTTTAGAAAGACTTATGAATTTCCAAGATATCTTTATCTCTTTATCTTTTTAATTTTTTTGCTTATTATTGTAGCATCATATCAGAATGCTTGAAATATTAATTGTATCTTCAAAAAAATTGTAATTATGAATAGAGTGTATTGTTTTCTTTAAAAAGACCCACCGCTTTTATTATGTGGAATTTTTAGTAAAAATACATATTTAGCTAATTTTTAAGTATTCTTACACCAAAAATTATTTAAAGCACCGGATTCTTTAAACCGACTTCTTCTAAATGTTTTTCAACATTTTAAACTGAATTTCAAAAATGAATAATTATTTTAAAACTTTTAAATTTCATTAAAATGAAAATCAACAACATAGTATATTGATACTTTATTATATTTATTGATACTTTAAATGCATAATTATTGCTACAGCTTACAGCTGTCAATTTTCTTCGTTATTAAGTTTAACTCATTCTTAAAGGAATTAAATGTACTAATGTACTTGTTTGCACTTTTACACTTTGGAAAAAATTTTTATTAACGTTATTAAATTTACTATTATAAACCCACAACTATATCATTAATTAAAAAAATTGTTTTTTCTTTTTTCAAATACTTGTTTTAATAGCCACTTGTATCTTATTTCCCTATGCTGTTCAAAGCCTAAAACACTTCTATAAAACGTCTTCTAATACTTAAAAAAACTTAAAACAGCAAAGATATGTATTTCGAAACATATAGTACAATTTTAATTCTTTATTTGTTCAGAGAACCGAATAAAAATCCTATCAAAATTTCAACTGGATAAAACGAACCGTTAATTCTAAAAGCAGATAATTTTTTCAAAAGTATGCTATTTTTCTAGTTTATTTTTGTCAATATTTTTATTATTCGTAATTGCTTTTATTATTTAAAGTCGCTTAGTACTAATAAGAAAAGACTTCTCTTATTTTTTTGTGTTGAAAAACATAAATGTGAAAATAAAGAAAATAAGAATGAATATTTATTAAAACTTCTCTTTATTTCCTGTACATCCTTCCCCTTACAGGATAAAAATTTAAAAACTGTATGCCGTAACTAATTTGAGAAAAATGCTATGTTTTAAAATACATACAAGCGCCTTTTCTCTATACTACACCCAAAGATGGAACTTACTGTCGCGTAGTTACTATGCTATTTATGAAGAAAACGAAGTCTAATTTTGCTAAAATTTTCAGTTCTTTAATACAGTAATGATGTAAATGTTTAAAAAAAAAAATCAAAAATAAAAGGACACTGTGTAAGTGTTTGTTATACGTAAGTCGACTCATTTTCTGTATGGTTTATCAACCAATATCGGAAACTAGATTTATTTATATAATTGATTACAGCGAGTACATGAATCCTAAACCTCATTTAAAAATATTTACCAAGAATCTTACCACTATTATTTTTATTCTAAATTATGTAAAAATATTCGGTGTAGCAACATAACATTGCCATTCAGGTATCAAATATGGAACGAAATTTAAAGTATTTAAAAATTTTCCATTTATGACAGAAAATTACTTCTGGAGTTTTTGTAAAAGTAAGAAACTAGTAGAGAAGAATATTCTTTTCTTCTAGCTTTTTACAATTCCATAGTTTTAATATTCCCCACTGTATGAAACCTTTGGAATTATATGTATGAAATTATTATTTAAGACTATTGTGGCGTGGAGTGAAATATTTTACAGAAACTATATGAACAACGAATTTCATTTCACGAAAAAAAAAAATAGTTAAAATATTTTTCACTACGTACGTACACAAAGTCTTCATTTTTTTTATTTGTATCCCAGCATAACAGAATCCTGAAATAAATAAATAACCCAATGTTTTTGATATTTTTTTTCTCTGTCTTCCTTTTTGTGTTTAAAAATGGAATAGATCAAATAAAACTATCTTCACAACTACTTCATCTACAGAAAGAGAATTGGACCGAAAAAGCGCAACGTTTTTTCACAGGAATTTTAATTCAAAAAATACTGTTTATGAGATAAGTTTTCGTTCTTCTCAAATTTAAATTCCTCTTTATTGAGTGTTACAAACATGTATCATAAAAATACATTAACTTTTTACTATTAATGTATCAAAATGGTTTCTCTTCGGAACATCCACACACATACAATTTTATTAATTTTCTATAAAAAAATTATACGAGCCTGCTTTTATGCCGTGATAATCACAATACCATATTTGAATTACTTTAAGTCTAAAAATTTTAAAGACATAACTTTTGATGAATTTTGAAGACCAGAATTTCAAAATCTCTTAAAGAATATAGAGATAATCAAGCCCATGGATAATTTCAAATTCAGATTCTTTTCGACAGCATGTTGCAGAGAAAACAGAAACTTACATATTACCCTCGACAAATTTGTAAAACAGAGCTTAAGATTTATGCTTTATGCGCAATAGCGATATTATCTTCAATTCAATTTATGTGAGATTTTAAAGGATTTGTGAAGACAGTTTTCCACAACAGACTAAATGTGTTTTGATTCCTTAATATGTTTGTTATTTATTATTTCATGGATGATGGATCACTTGGTATGGTTAGTAATAGCCAGTGGCACACACAAGGGAAGGGGTCCCTTGTGGTCCGGACACTCCCCCCCCCCGAAGCCCGTGAGTTTTTTTCGATTGATGATAATCCTATATATATATATAGTAAAATTTAATTAATTTCTTGTAATTAACAATTTATTTTATTAATTAATGCTAATTATTAATTCAATAATTTATTTTATTTTTTACTGTTTTTTGTTAACAAAATCGACAAAATCAGAACAATCAATTGGTGTTATCTTGAGGAAGTTGTTTCGGGTTGTTATACGAGTTGGGGAACTTTCAACCATAGACTCTCCCCTTAAAAAAATTTTCTGTGCGCTACTGGTAATAGCAAAAATAGAAATTGACAGTATTAGTAATAACAAAATTTAATGTAATTAAATTTTGTATGTATGACAGATAAATAAAATTCATTGTATAACACATTTTTGTTATGAAACATAATTAAAGAAATGTATTATATGAAAAAATATGACACCCAACAAGTAGTAACAATTACTGCTGTTCAAGCAGAAAACTGCTATTTAAAACACACTTTTTTTAGCCATATTTTTAATGTAAATATAAGAAAATAATGAATAAACAACGAAATAAACAAATATAAATTAAGGAACATTAATCCATTATAAAAAAATCTGCTTTCGGTACTAATAACGATTTTCGTAAGAAATAGTGTCTTCCAGGGACGTCTTAAGCCTCTTTGAGGCCCTGGGCCCTTATGCAAAAGTAGGCCCAACTTGAAATCTTTAAAAGTAGACAGTATATTGCGTGCATTGTTACATACTCGTTCAAATGGTAATTTTATACAAATAAATGTGCACCACTCACAATCTCAAAAACCTAGGCACAAACTGGTTCGACCGATGACCGACTGATTCGGTGATGAGTTGAATGATTGTTTATAGTATTAGGCCTAGGCCTAGACACGGACAATGGGCATCATGTAATAATGCAGTATTACCACTTTTGCCAATTGACATGCAGTTTGAAATTCCCTGTTTTTCGGAGAATATGTACGGGTATAATATTTGACCATTAAAATTATTCGAATCATGATCTTACTAAAACAAAGTCAAGAACGAAACGAGGCCCCCACTTAAGGCGAGGCCCTGGGCCCAGTTGGCCCATACCTTAAGACGTCCCGGTGTCTTCGCAGATTGCATTACATCCATCAGCCTTTTGAAGAAAAATATTTAAAAAATAATTAAAAGATAACCTCACAGTCTTAAAATTTTTATTTATCTTTCACTTTATGTGACTTTTATAGCCCTTAATGTGATAGCTGTTTATATCAATTAAATCCTTCACGCGAATGGTTCAATTTATTTTCTAACATCAAATTTATCATCACGAGATGTAAAAAGAATTCCAATTATCAAAATTTTCGCGAGACACGAAGTCTTCAATTTATCATAAAAACAGAAGTTGTACAAGAAAAAAAAAATGAGAAAAACGGCAGGAAACGGAAAGGGGGGAAAAGTAAGCTCAAGAACTGAACAAAAATTGGAATAAAAATAGAGGATTGAAGAAGAAAAGTGTAAAAGAAAGAGAGAAAAAAGTGCGACAATTATTTGGCTCCCTCTGTTGGAAAAGCAGATCTGTCTCCTGATCGTAATGAACAACTCCATCACCCATCTCTAACTCCACGGCAGACTGAAAATTCAGACATGAACGACTAATTGCATAGTTCAGAAGTAAAGCGTCCCTAACTTTAGAAATCCAACTGGATCGTTAGACTAATGTCAAGTCGAAAATTACGCTGTCAAGATCATCTAAGTGAAACCGAATTCCACAATCTCTTGGCTGTAACTCCCCCGATGACTGTCACATTTAGGTATCCGTGACTCTTCTCTTCACCTTTAACTCTGCTCCCACACTGTGTGGAGTGAGTTCGGCTGGCGGCACTCCAGATCATCTTGCGTGAGGAAGTTGTGAGGATGTTTTTGTTTGGAGTGTCGTTTTTATTTCAAGTAGAGCTGGAAGTAGCTTCCAAAGTACCGAAAATCCCTACTTTTCTCATTTTCCCTCCTAACTCGGAAATAAAGAGAATTCGCTTGAAGTAAATCAATTTGCTGCAAACGTCGAACATCAAGCAGGATTGAAATCGCCAGAGATTAGATCTTACAAAAAGTCAACCCGTTTTGTACTACGAATGCATGACAATTGATATTTAATGCTTATGTTTTTATTTTCATTTACTTATCTCATCGGGAAGAAAAATTAGTTTATTTTATTATTTGAAATGGTAAGAATTTTCAGAAAAAACAAAATATTCTCCATGAAAAAAAAAAGAATATAAATAACACGTGAAATGAAAATAGAAACTAATTGATGACAGAAAAATTCTAACTGATTGATTATCTATTCGTATTAAATAAAAATTACTCAAGTTATTCATTGTGAAATAATCGCGTTTTTGATTAAATGTGAAAATAAACTGCATTCGGAGTTTTTGGAAAACAAAATAAACTATAATGATTTCATGTTTTATGTATACCCCCCCCCCTCGCCCCATTCCCTCTCCTACAAAAAAAATGTGATTTTTTCATTCCTTGGAAAACATGTTTGTATGGGTTGATCTTACAAATAGGATTTAAAATTTTGGATCATCGCAGAAGAAACTTTAATTTTCTATTACCCACAAACTGCACCACTACGTGAACTAAATATCAATATTTTTTCCTACAAATAAAATCATTTTATAATTATTAATAATAATTTAACGTGATATTTAATCAATTGCAAATTTAAATAGCGAACAAAGTTTTATCCCAAGTATTCCTTGTAAAAAATGAAACTATAATTTATTTAAGTGTAACCTAATTTGAAAAGAAAATTCATTAGATCACAATCATTTTTAATTTGAAGTAATATTTCTTTCCTTCAGTATTTAAACAAAAATTTAAAAAGTAAAATGAAACATATAGATAAAAAATGAAAAGTATGAGAAAAATGATAAATTTCTGTCAAAGGCTAGCATTTGTATTGAATTTGTATTGGTGTGAAAGTTTGGAGAGTGGAGTGTCATCTCAGGGGTGTCGTCTTCGTCACTTGGTTGGGAATCAACATTACGAGGTATGTCGTCAGTAGTTCTCGTGTTGCTTCATAGAGTGACATAAATAATCAATGAAGGAATCTACCCACAGAATTTGAAGCCCTATGTAATTAATTCTTTTTAAGGAATGGTTTTTTTCCTACTCTAGAAGACCAAGCTTAGTACTTCTAAGCTGGTTCCTCGGGAAGACCCTCAACCAGTGGCGAACACAAGGGAGGGGGTTCAGACACCCCCCCCCAAGCCTTTGAATTTTTTCTGATTGATTATAATCAATAGGATGCAGCAGCTCACACAAAAAATTTTCAAGGAGGGGGTCCATGGTCGAAAGTCCCCCAACTCCGTACCATACCTCAAAACAACACCAATTAATTCTTCTGATTTTGTCGATTTTGTTAACAAAAAACAGTAAAAAATAGATTATTGAACTAATAATTAGCATTGGTTAATAAACAAAATTGTTAATTACAAGTACTTAAATTAAATTTTATGTTATATATATTTATATAGAATTATCATCAATCAAAAAAAAACTCAAGGGTTTTGAGGGAGGGGTCCGGACCCTTAGGACAGTCCCCTAGTGTGCGCCACTTATCGGACGTATCGGAATCCTTTGTATATAGGGCGTACAACTTAATAAAGTATTTGTTATTAAAAATTAGTTTTATTAATTAATGCTAATTATTTATTCATTAATTAATTTTTTTACTGTTTTTTGTACCCGAAAGTCGACAAAATCAAAAGAATATGTTTGGCAGCGTATTGCATGGTACAAGAAGGGTGAACTTTTGGCCCTGGACCCCCCCCCCCCTCCCCTTGAAAAATTCTTGTGTGCGTACTGCCCTCAACTCAACACATTTCATTGAGGCCATTAGCCCACTGAATAGAATTTTAAAATTCAGCAGTGCTGAGAAAAATTAAAATTTTCTCATGTTCATCTATAATACTTTTAAATGTCATGAAACATTAAAAAAAGTATATGCCTTTTGTTTTCAAATTCAGTCTTAATTAGATAAAACATTTCTTAAAATCCCCATCATCCCTAACTCTTAGGGAAACTATAGAGAGCTGGCAATTTACCCATTTGCTGTTTATTTTCAGTTCTTCGCTGCCTTCATAACATGTGTTTTTCGGAGCTTACTATTTGTCACGTTTAGTGATTTATTGCTCTTCGAAAGTCGGTTCTCGCCTGTTAACAAATTGAAGACGAGTTAAAAACCCCTCACGCCAAACAATAGTGAGTTTCTTTAACGGACAGCAATCCTACTTGATTTTTTTACAGCATTAGTAAGTTATTACGCTCTTTTTCCACTCTCAATTTTGTAAAGAGCACCGAAAAGATTTCCAACAGCGTTTAATTGAGCACCGTAATTAATATAATGGATAAAAGGAGAACAGTTGGTGAATGACTAAAAGAGTGTGACACTTTAAACGAATGGAAGATTTTTAAAATGATTCATGAATTGGGCACAGAGAATGTATCATTAGTTCATCAGCGTTTTTAAAGGCGCCGTTAAATGAGAACTAACATTTTGATTAATCGCTTCAAATAACAGAGACACCGTAATCAAGCGAAAAGCAAAATAAAAAAAGCGAGTAATTAGCTGTTCATTAGTTTACGGTTCCTAAGTCTTTAAAATTTAAATATGCTTTTATGCGTTCTTACAGTTCTAAAGAAAGAGGGAGAAAAAAAAAAGCAAATATATATATATATAATTAAAATCCTGTAGAAAATTTAACGCATAAATGTTTCTTCGTGATAAATTAAAGGTCGATTTCATTATTGATTTCAGATATAAAAGTAGAGTTTTGTATTATATTTATATGAACATTTTGATTTTGAATTATTGATAACATTAAAATAATCGCTCCTGGAATTTGAAATTGGAATTTTATGTATTAGTCCAAAATATGAACAGGTAAATTACAGATCTACACTTGTTTCTCTGTCCATGTTTTTTCGACACTTTCAATAAATAAAAGTACTCTTAATGTTCTAGCTCATGTGGTTTAAAAAAGAAAAGAAAAGAATTTTTTTTTTTTAATTACCAATCACTTTTTCCTACAGACAACTACGTAAAAAGTATTAGGAAAATACTTGGACTGCGGGGTTGCGACAAATGAAACAGTTAGCCTATATATTAAAAATTGTTCAAATACTATAGGTGCGCATTTCCGATTTTTTTTTCATAAAAGTTATTAATCACTTAAATTAAAGCGAAGAAATATGAGTTGATGATGCACACTTCGGAAAAAATACTGTACTTATAGCTGTACTCTGATTATTAAAAGAACAAAACAGCAGCAATCATTTTCATCATAAAAAAAGTTAAGTATTTTTGTTTTGGAAAGAAATTAGTCTTAGAAATGGAATGATCGATTAATCAATTAAATATTAATGATAAATGAGTTAATTTTATTAGAGTTAACATTTCCTTTCGGCATGCATTAAAAAACAAGCGTAAAATAGTTTCTCAAGATGAATATCAACTCCCCCCCCCCCTTCCCTTTGCAAATTATGTATAAGTAATATTTTTGTTATCAATTTAAAGTTTTAACAAGGAAAAAAAGCGCGTGTGTTAAAGTACTAATTACAAACAAGTTATATATCTGGAAAAAAACCTCTCTAATTTTTTTTTCAAAGAATAAACATGACTCATTGTAAAAACTCATAAAAAATTCTTCCAAAACCCAAGAAAAAAATATTTTATAAAAAACTAAAAAGTTCCATAAAAATGCTTTAAAAGTTTCGTATAAATATCGAGTTGTATAAAAAAGGGATATATAATACTTACAAAATTGTAATTATCGCAACCTTTTCGATATTTACCAATGCTTCGCAAAAGCTAGAATACCGTGAATAAAATACAGTCCTTTATAATAGTTGATGGTTGGCAAGCATATTGGTGGAACTAATAGGCAACGCAATTCATAAAGAAACAAATAAAAAAAATCTATATATACAGAGTTCTACTTTATATACTCTTAAACACCAATACCCGACCCTTCCCCTTTTACTTTCCAGTGATACGTAATTATCGGCTTTTAACCCGGGCAAATTTTCCGGTTGCCGCAACGATTCCTAACAGATGAAAAGTTAGTGACAAAAGTAGTCTAAAAAGGAAGCGAGCGAAGCAAGTATTATATTATCTCCCCTAGCGCCTGAAGCTCTGGAGATAAATCCCGCTGAGCCGTGGGTGCCACAGGCCCCATTGTTTCATGGATAATAAGGATGAAAGCCTGCCTGCCACTCTTATGGTTGGGTGCAGGCCGCCGCTTTGACGCTTCACTGAGTTTAATGGCGTAATTTTCCTTAGAACAACACACCCCCGGCGGCCCAGCAAAGACTGAGGGATTGGCGTTTATCTAAAGAGAGGACTTAAAAGCTTACTTGTTGACAGCTGCTGATCGTAAATGTGCACTCTAATGTGTCTGCAGCATCAAAATGATTGCGATCGGTATACCTGATGGAATCGATCAGAACTTTTCAATTCGCCTTTCTCCCAGAGAATCGCGTCAAGCTTTCGACTGTGGTGGCGATTTTTTGAGGTTAGCCGATTTGGAAAAGGCATTTATGGATCGAAACTTTGGCTTTCGTCAATCGCACTCGTGTTGCAAATCTCGCTGCTGTCGGATCGATCGCATTTTAGCAATCAAGGTTCAGAGTTTGAAAGAAATGACTTCTTTATGGGGATTCCAGTGTGTCAAGCCCACACGAAGTCCTTTTGCGAATCTGAAAAAATTAGCTCCCTAAAGAAATATTGGTAACATTATATATTTGATTACAGTATGAGAGATCTAATATTCAAACTGATATAACGAATAAATCAAGCTCGCGAAGTTCATTCAAATTACAGAAAGATAGTTTCGTTAAGAAAAATTGCTGCTTTAAATGTTAGGTTAATTCATTCATCAATTGGTTGTTTATATACATATTAACACTACACTACGAAGCATTACGAGAACTGTTAGAGATGGACCTCGTAATTTTAGACAACAGTCACGTGACGAGAACGACACCATTTACTGTTGGAAATACGAATAAAAATCACAAGAAGGAAAGAAGGAAATGTAAGGAATATATACGCAAAAAGAAAAAAAATACATATAAGGATAAAAGGATGATGCACACTTCTTCTTTAAAAGAAAGTACCATATTTATTACTGTAATTAGTATGAGAACAAATTTGCAGCTATCATTTTTATCGTAAAAAGTTCATTCAGTCTTCAAGTAGTTGTGTCTTCAATAACCCATAATGCAACTCAGTTACAATTTTAATACTTCTCTGAATGAAAGAATTTGTCTTTTCAGTTTCTTGTTCACCTCGAAGTTTTTTAATAGGTGGGAACAAGAAACATAATACATAAATTGAAAAATATAGAGATCACTTAAGGATTTGTGGCAAAATTTGAGAACTTTTAGATTTAATCTAGGCGAAAAATTTCTTATTTAATCACTCCGGGGAATATTTGTGGGGAGCATTCTACCATTTAGAGAAGAGGTTTGCTTTTTCTCTCAAATACAACCTAGTATTTTAACGAAGTAACAATATTCAGAAATGTCTGTCCAACATCCCTTGTAAGACAAAAGTTTTTCATTTTTCAATAAATCAAATAAAAGGACAATCTCGTCTTGTTCAACTCATAAGCACACTGATTGATGGAAAGTATCTCATCTAGACAGAAATTTCAACTATGCATAGACACATTCATTTCGTATAGAAACAGGGCATTGAGAGAAATTGTGTCTGTGGAATGTAATACAGTAAGTCTAGACATTACTGTATTACATTCCACAGTAATGAAATGAGGGTTGCATAAAGTCATATAGAGGGCATGTTGGCGAGTTTGATAGCCGGAGACATTCAAGAAAGTCTTGGATTCATCAAAAGCACTTTGTGTAGAGTAAAAGGAATTTTTTTTCCTTCAAGTTATAAATCCAATATTCCTCAAATCCTCATTGACGGTGTGTGAAAGTCAAAATATAGTGATGACAGCATATACCGAATAGTACCTCAAAATTTCAAGGAACTTTGCCAGTAGCTCTCCTATAGCAATAGATTGATGTCAATTCAAATTGAAAGCAATATAGAGAAAAGTAAAATTGCATACTTATAATTATTCAGAGCATTGTTGCTGTATTATTTGTTTCTAGACCATTAGCGTCTCTTGTAACAGAAATGCGTTCGAATTCATGAATTCGCAAACTATTCCGACATTTCATAATTGGATAAAATTGTATTAATAATGAGATTTACTACTCTTATAAAAAATCAATCAAGTTTGGAAAAAAACGAAGGAATAGATTGTGTTTTTGCCTACATATTCTTTTAAGCTAATATCTCCGTAGAATATTTAATCTGCAAATAATGAAAGAAGTTTCTATTGAGAAATATTATGCAATCTTTATCCTTCAGTCTGTTACCTTCAGTTGATGAATCGATGTAATTTTG
The DNA here is from genome assembly GCA_019973975.1 of Trichonephila clavata. Classification (NCBI taxonomy): domain Eukaryota; kingdom Metazoa; phylum Arthropoda; class Arachnida; order Araneae; family Nephilidae; genus Trichonephila; species Trichonephila clavata. The sequence continues at coordinate 399,529 of BMAO01035587.1, read as the reverse complement.
AAAAGCATTTCTATATATTACATAGTAGAAATCTTGTTCAAATGTTACTTCAACGAAAATAAATTGGGATATCAAAATGTGCACATTTCCCCCCATTTTCTATTTATAAAAACAATTATCTAAATTTTAAAAGAAATAATTAGTAAATTATAAAAGTGAATAAAATATTATAAAAATATTTTTAACCTTAACTAACAAAGCCAATTTGAAAGGAAAAAGAACTAATGAAAATTATTTGTTTCATTAACTGAAAAAAGTATAACTTTTTCTTGTGTTTTATTTGAGTAAAAACTTAAAAACAAAATCATAACCAAATAAAAGGCAAATAAAAACAAACTTTTAATGCATTAGTTTTGATAATATAAGATATACTGAATAAATAAAATGCTTATGAAATGAAAAGATGATTTTTAAAAAAAAAAAATCGGTTGGGAATAAATGTATTGCCTACTTTTTTAGAACACCAGATAAAAAATTATTGATACTGTAATTTATTAAAAAGTATTTTTAATGCTTTTTATTCATGTTAACATTTTATCACGTGCAATTGCATCCCACTCAGAAAGTAATAAATCTTTGTTACTATGTCATCGATGAGAGCGTTTTAAATTCTTCGTCAGTGATGTGATGTGGATATTATATACAGACAGTGGCGCACACAAGAGGGGGGGGGGCTGGGTCTGGACCCGCCATAGCCCTTGATTTTTTTTTTATTGATGATAATCTTATGTATATAGTTCGCAAAATGTAATTAAATATTTGTAATTATTTATTTTATTAATTAAGGCTAATTATTAATTCAATAATTGATTTTCATTGTCTTTTGTTCCTTAAATTGACTCTACTGAAAAAATATGTTTGGAGGCGTATTGAGGTATTTTTAAAAGAATGGAGGACTTTCAATCCAGGACCCCCCCCCCCCTCCCCGCTCCTTGAAAAAAATTTGTGTGTGTTCCGCTGAACACCGATAAAATATGGTTCAATAAAATCAGGGTTCTCTTCGGAATATTTTAGAGATGTTTCTTTAATGGGCTGTTTAGAAATCACTACTTAATAGATTGGCTCTCTCTACTCAATTTTTCTCATTCAAATTATTTTTAAAATTTAGGAAAAAATAGCATAGCAATTCGATCATCGTGCAAAATTTGTAAAGTATTTAAATTCAATTATTCAATGTTTAATTATTGGTAGTATTACTAAGAAAGTAGTTTCCCTTTATACAAAAGTCACGTGTTCTATTACTTTATACAATGGTAAACATTTAAATGGAATTTTATAATACTTAGTTTAAGATTTTTAACATTAACTCTAAATTATTTATTTTTGATTTAAATTCATTTTGTGTGAGTATCTGAAATGGAACACATAATTACAAAAAAATAATTTTTGTCCTTTTTCAACTTTACAACCACTTGAAAATCAAGTATTTGTTAAGTTATCTCAAGCAAGTTTAATACTTTTTATACACAATCTGATAAAGCCCTTGAACGTGACTAAACACCTAATGCAGAAAAACAGAATCTATAAATTGATCTCTTTTTAACTTTCTGACGTTGAAGATTTTTCTCATTCATTGAAATTTCGTAAACATACTTAAAATATGTTCTATGAAACATTAATTAAGAAATCTTTGTTACTATGTCATTGAATCAAATCAGTGCTACGTCAGTTTCTAGATTTTCTTAAAATTTAAATATCAAACATAAAATAAATAAATGTCTTCCTTTACCAAAGAAAAATGAAAAGACTGAGATTGTTTTCAAAATTGTAAAAATATTTTGTTAACAATAACTAACGTTCCTCACAGATTCGGTCTTCGAATATTTTTTAATTGCGTAGTTGTGATCACCCGGGGTTTAATATAGGTTTTAAAATCAATGCTAAAAAGCCATAATAGCCATTATAACAATACTTCTTCAGCAGCATTATGACCCGTCGCAGGCCAAATCTCTGTGTGTGAGACTCCTCCATGTGACTCTTTTTGGAGCGATAGATTGCCTACGGTTGAATCCAAGATTCCTGAGATCTCCCTCAACAGAATCAGCCCACCTTGGGGGAGGGGAGCTTCCTTTTTTTCACGTACCTGAAATTTTTGAAAATGTCACTAATTTAATTGGGTTTGAATCAATACATCTAAAAATGTGTCTAAGCCATCTATTACGGCTAGCCTATATAGCTTTAACAATGTCCGGTTCTTTAAATCTGCTGCAAATTACATACTATATTTTATTCTATAGGCATCATTATGCTTAACTGAACCCTAGATCTTTTGGACTATTTTTCTCTCAAAAATCAGCAGCTTATCTTTTTTAGACTTATTTAATGACCAGCACTCGCAGTAATATATAGTAATTAGTCTAATTAAGGCTTTGTATGAGTTGACTTTTGTTTTGACTTTAATGAATTTGGACTTAAATTGGTTTCTCAAGACATTCAAACATTTGTTTGCCATAAGTAGCCTATTATGTACTTCAATAATAACACTAGCTTTCCAATAACAAAAAAAAAAAAAAAAAAAAAAAAAAAAAAAAAAAAAAGAGTTTAAATCATGGTACATAAAATTCTAAACAATAGTACTTGTTTAGAAATTTACATTAAAAATATAAAATTGTAGAAACTACTAGAGAATTTGCCACCCAACCATTCATGATTTCTATTGAAGTAAAGCCCTTAGATTTACTTTTTTTTTTTGATGAACCGTCACGTAATTGTTTGGGGATTATTTTTAGATCATTCTGTAGTGGAAATAATCTGTTGAAAAAGTGGCATAAGTGAATTTCAAGTCATTTACATACATTTAAGGGTAAGTTGGTTCCATAGAGAAGATCAAGTATCCAAAGTAGTACTAATAACCCATATTAATGCATAAATCATAATATTAGCTGAGTCAAAAGCTCCAAAATAAATCTTTCATACTTAAAAGAACAAAAAGTTATTATAAACGTACTAATACTATGCATTTGTAACTTAATACTTAGAAATTTTTTTTTAAATTTGTACCAATGATCTGTTAAAGTATAAAAGAATAATTGGCTGTGTATTAATTTTTATTCCAATAATTGAAGAAGCAACGGAATTCCATAATTTTTATCAAAAATATTCTTTTATTAAAATACAAATATTACCATGTTAGTTACAGTTCTTTTCCAAAATTGTTATTAAGTTGTTTTTATTTTTCTTTAATTGGACACATAGTTTTCAAAGCGGTACATCGACTTATTTTTGTGTATTATTAATATCAGCTTAGAATAAATGAAATTTTAAAAAATTACATGAAACGTAACTAAAATAAAAATGATCTAAAGATAAGGTATTTATGATCGTGTTAACTAAAAAAAAAACGTTTTATTTTTTCTAAACGATAAATGAAATCTATTTTTTTTAAAAATATTAATTTATTACAGCATTATATTGATTCAACAGCTAACAAAAGCAATTTCTTTATCAAAACAAATGCATTAAATAAGTACTAGGTTAATGAACTGGATATTAATGCATCTCGCAACGCTTTTTTTTTCTGTCTTACATGATGAAGCAGTGCCATAAATTCACTTAAATAACGGCGTTAAACCAGCAGCATTTCATTCAATGAGGGTATATATCTGCTTCCTTAGATCTTAAGCACTATTCTTGGCAGAGTTTAGCTTCTTTTGATTGTGTTTTTCTTTCAAGCAATCATTTTTTTTCTAAACTCTGCTGAGAAAATGAAAGTTGAGAGTAATAAATTCAAGTTAGTTTCTAAGAAATGGGGTGATTATCCATAAAAAGGTCACTATGATATCTTAGTTGCTCAATTCTAAACAGAAGGGCAAATTTTTTGTAGCAATCTGGCTCAATCAGACATATTTCAATCTAAAAACTCTTAACATCTCAAACATCTTCCAAATATACGGTTTGTTTATCTAAATTAAAAGATAACAAAGTATAAATCGCACTTAAATCGTATGTAGACTCTTAGAACATAAACGCGTTAATAACGATGTTATTTCTAGATATTTGATTAGTATATCTTGGTGTTGAAACACAATAAAAATAATTTTGTTGCGAATGGTAATGCAGTAGGAACCGTATATCCGAGAGGCATGGTTTTAATTTGTTTTACTTATTGTAAGAAAATTTGAGCTTTAAATTTCAAAATTAGCTTTAACAATACTGATCAAATAATTAACGGAAAAAAAGCTTATTAATTTATTCACAAAGGCTAGCTTGATCTTCTGAAAAAGGTACATTTATAAATCTAAAGGTATAAGATACAGAAATTTTCAAAGACAAAACAATCCCTTTTGAGATTTTGCAAATAAATTTCCGCTTTCAATAGGATATCACAACAAAATCAAATATCATTGTGAGGTATATTTTACTAAGATATTTCTTGAGATAATTTGCTTAGAGAGTTAGTTTTCTTATGCTTCATTCACAGTTATAAAAATACCGTATTTATTCGAATCTAAGCCGCACTTTTTCCTCGAAGTCAATGCTACTGAAAATCGGGTGCTGCTTAGAATCGAAAGCGGAAAAATTCACTGAATGGGGAAATTGAACCTGATATTCTGACAGGTAGAGCAATTATAGGTTAATGTACATATAAAAGTTTTTAGTACTGGCAAAATAAATTAATTATTCACTTCATATTATTTCTTAATAATTTTGTTTTAAATTTTATAAATATCAGTCATTTATAAACTTTTTCACACTATTTTTTTCATTTTTCACAAAAACGCGTTGAGAACTTAGTTTGCGGCTTAGATTTAAATAAATACGGTGTTTATTTTTCCTTCAAATTTTTCAAGTTTATTATAAAACTGTTCATTAAAATGAAAAGTATTCTTATATTCATGTTTATTTTGTACCTTTTATGCGTCAGCTGTATGATTTGAAATATATTCAAATTTGTAACAGAAATTTCTGTACTAGCTTAAAGAAAGTTTTAAGCTATATGATTTTGCATGAAAATAATGTAATAAACGTGAAGGAATTGTTTAAATCATTTTTGTTTGTTTGTTTTTCGCATTTCAAACGCAAAATTTTAGGTAATAATCTTGATAATTCATCGAAAATTAATTTTTATCTCGTTTTCTCTGATTTAAATAAGAAATGTCGTAAGCAATTTTGTTTAATTTTATTCATATCTATACTCCTCAGATTTTTATATTAAATAAAATGACAAAAAATCTCATTATTATTAAATTCTAATAACTTCCTCTATCCAACAGTTTTTCTGAGCGTTTATATTCTAGTGTAACTTGCCTAGCTTCTTTAAGCTAAAGCGTGCGTAGTGTGTGTGTGTGGTAACTGTTCGTAAACTTAAAAAAAATAGTAACCATTGCTGCTTAAAGAGAAGTTATTCAATTTAAGCAAAACTCATTAGAAGTTGAGCAACGTTGTAAAGAAGTACCGCCGTCTGGAAATGAGCCATTAACTTGCTGCATCAGATATGATTCTGCGATATCTTGATGGCTGAAATATATGTGAACAATCGTGCATCATTATGCTACACACATATATAAAATTTTAAAATACATTTCTAACAATAGTTATTTTGATACAAAGGATAATAACATTTTGTGAGGTCTAACTAAAAACGGCAATATGAATCAGAAATATATATTTCTTAATTTAGATGATTGCCAAATTATTTATCGGCTTCACATATATCCTCACTGTAAAAAGTCTAATTCTTATAAATATCTATGTGTAGCTAAATGTTACGTAATCTAGTACATGTGTTCAGTAATCAGTTCTATTGTTTCTATTTTGAAATTTTCTTTCTTGATCCAAACTCCGTTTCCTTTTATTCTTTTTTCTCCTTTCGAATTCTATCTTTCCATTTTTTAAAGCTTTGGGAAGCTATTCAGATTTACTATGAATGAAATTATCGTAAATATGTTTGTTTTAAACACATTTATTCTAATTATTTCTTGAAGTACATTTTTCTTTAGCGATTATAATGCTAGCATATGATCCCACACGAAATGGAAAAACGTTCGTAACTTTAACCAATGCACTATTAAGTGCGATATAAAACAGTAATAGTTTTCAATATTATATCTTATTATAATGAAAAAAATTCTGTTATTTGTCTTATGATGTTTTTGTATTATAAATGTAAATATTTTAATCCTTTAAAATAAAACACGTTGAATAGTATGAAAAAATGCTACTAATAATTTATTTAATATCTTAAAGCAAAAATTGTAAATAACAATCTTTATGTATCAATCTAACTGTTGTATTCATATAAAGATTAAAATTTTAACAAAATGATACTACAATATTAACTGCTACTTATCAAAATTGTTATAGTTGTTTATTTTATAATTTCATATAGATCCTTGGTTTGATGCATCTATTCACAAGAATTTTTCAGAATAGTATTTTTATTGTTTCTGAACGTATTTCAGTTTCTCTTATTGTTATGAAAAAATGTTTTTGCTTATCTATTTCAACATTCAATTTTATATTACTCTTATATTTACTAGTATGTGAACCTTTTTCCAATCTATTTGTGTACGCATTTTATTCAATAATTAAAAAATTATTTATGACAAATAACGAAGACATTTATTTTGAAACTAGTTTTACAACTTTTCTTTTCATAAACATATCGTAAAAAAATTTAACAATTCAGCAAAAAAATATCGGAATAATTTCCTGACTGAAATTCATAATATACAACAACAAAAATGCATCAATATTATAAAAAGTTTTAAAAAATATTTTAAGAAAGCTTGTTTTTAAATTTATAGTATCGTAAAAGGCATGAATGATGGGTGATGCTTCTGTCATAAAAGCAACATACCTAGTGAAGTAAGTACAGCCTTTTTGTCTCAATATATTTTTTTAATAATTTATTCATACTTTAAAAATTTTGAGTGACTTAAATTTATTTAAGATAATAAAGTTAGTTCAAAGCAACCATTATAACAATTTATAAGACCTTTAATAAGTAAGTAAAATATAAATGTTTTTCGAAGTTATGTTTAAACACTATAAAATTAATCATATTGTATGATTATCAGCACAGCTGGGTAATAAATAAAAACATTTACAGGAAATTAATTATAAATCATCATATCTTTCACGAAAAATCTTATCACTGGAGATTTTCATGCATTTTATTATCTTAAATGATAAATATATATATATATATATATATATTTTTCGGAAAACTTCATTATATTAGCTTGTTGAAAATTTATGTAAAGTTTAGGAAAGCTTATTACCCTGTACAAAGAACGAATTCTACTCCCTGCTCTATACAGCGGAAGAAGACTGATACGCTATTATAAGCCATTACCCATATTTAGTCGAAAAATCGAATATCACATTCGACTTAAATACTTAAGAATGTAATGGCTTTCTTTCGACATTTAGAAGATCACCAGGATGAATGATTTAGTCAATTGAAACTAAAATTTAATAACACAAATGGTCATCAATCATTACTACTTTATAAACTATTGACATTCTAGTAAATTGCTGGAAATTATAACAGTTCAGGTTTCAACATTCAGTAGTTTAAATACTGCTCGTGTTATAGATTAACTATCTAGGTATTTTATTTTCCGTATGGTAAACAATTAAATTTTATAATTACTTAGTGAAGAACATTTTAATGTATATCGTAATAATATTTTTTACTGTCAGCGTTCACTTAAAGTTGTACGTCAGGCCATTAGAAATTTAATATATCTTGATAGGAAACCCGAGAATGTACCTCATAAATAAGAATTCCACACGAGTGTAAGGGATATTAAATAACATTCAGATAACGAGAGGAATTTCCAAAAGAACGCGATAACTTTACCTAATACTCAACGCCTCCAAAAGTCAGTAAAAATAGTTCCATTATATCCCATTTAAACCAACAACTTAAGAATAAAGGAGCTCCATTCATTCCTGAAAATGAACATGAATGTATCACCAGCCGCAATCTCCCCTTTAAAAAAAAGGAAGGGAAATTTAGAGTTCCTCCGAGGAGCTGGTCGCATGTCAATAACATCACTCAGAGACATCCTATATTTAGGATGTCTCGAATCAAATGATAGGCCACACTAGTTATACACTTAAGCTTATTTTAATGGATGCCAAGACACGTTGCGGCTTACAACAAGTTTTCTAGAAATAGTCCCCCTCTCCCTTCCCCAGCCATATCAGCAACAACAGTTTTTCTTTCGGAAATCGGGTTGTAAGGAGAGGAAAGACAAGAGGGAAGATCTGAGTAGTAGTCAACAACCGGTAACTTTTACTAAAATTGTCTGAAAATGGTTCTAAATGAATGACTCCGCAACGGATGCGGATTCTGATTCTCGAAGCGGAAGACTCGCCGTTGGCAAGTAACTTGTTTTTAGACTGCGGTAACAAACAGTGAATCTTTTTAAGAATGAATCTGTAGTCCTTGTTCACTACAAGGAACACATTTTACGAGACTTAGGTTCTTCCTGCGAGTGAACAGACAGTAGAATGTGGATTTTGTGTGCCATTTTATTCTTATTTCTTGTAAATGCGTACTTTTATTCAATAGGATGCCATCACGGCTAGCGAATTCTGATGGTTTACTCACAGAAAATGGAAAAAAGGTTTGACCGTTTGCCGGGATAAAGACGAATTCAGGATTAGGAAAAGCAGAAGTGATTTTACCTTTTTAAATGTAGCAATTCGAGCGCAGAGTGGGTTTTCTCTTCTTTTTGTAACAGTTAAAGATGTAAGAAATGGGAAGTTATTTCTAAGCCGGGTATTTGATCTGAAGGCAGTTATACGCTCTGGTAAATAATTTTAAAAACAATTTTATGTATAGTGTTGAAAGATAAATGCAATACATAAAAGAATAAATCTACCAACTCTAAATATTTTCTTTTATCAACTTGCAGCATTATATATGCTGCAAAAATAGAACTTAAATATTTTTAAGAGTTTGAAAAAATTATATGATTAGTCTATATATTTTTAATCCTTTGGATACTGTAAAAAAATATAAACTGCATTACATGAATATTCATTTTATTAATATAGCTTAAAAGTTTTTATTGATTTAAAGTCACGGAAAACTGAATTACATTTTAAGTAAAAGAATATAGATTTATTTTTTTACTGAATTCACACACACACACAACTTCTTAATTGATCACCTCTCTATACCGGCTATGTTCTTGTCTAAATGTTACTTTAAATTTTTTGGTTTCTATCCAAAAGTTTATTTAAAAAATAATTTTATTTATGCATAAATTAAACATATTAATTCAAATACTTACATTATTTATTATAAAAACATACCCGCCCCCCTCCGGCGTGCCTTGATGTCTAATTTAAACCGAGAAATTGATAACGTAGCATTTTTTATTTTTATTTTTTTTTTTTTTCTGGAACTCGCAAGACACATTTTTCTGACCGACACATACAATAATTTTATTCGGTGTCTCTCATTTTCAAAACCAATTTAGAAATATCCCTTTTAGAGGAACTTTTAAAAGCAGTAAATAAGCTCCATTTTAGCTCCCCCACTAAGTAATCTCTTTATTTACAATTTTTTTAATTACCAAATAATTTTATCTAATTTTTTTTAATATACGATAAAAAAAATTATATATTTTATAAAAATTGCCAATGCATTTTTAATTGTAAAACAAAAATTTTGTACAAGTTAAAGCATTTTTCTATAAACTCACGTAAGAAATCTACGTATATAATATTTCTGTAAAATACACTCACAAACGCAAATAAGAAAAATGTTTACTCATAATATATAATCTTTTAATATATAGAAGAAGCGATTAGGTATCCTATAAAAAATTTCGTGGGAATAAATGTGATTATTAAATATTAAAATTATCTTTCTTATAGCTCAAAAAATTAAAATTTTAGCAATTCCTTTATGAAATTTCTATGAATAGCTGATCAAGAAAACTTGACAAAATGATATTCTCCTCCATTCAGTGGAAAGAAATATTATTTTTCACATCCATTCTCCCCTCGTTTGGCACGTGCTACATCTAATTGATTCAAGTATTGGATTACCTTGTGATATATCATGAGGTAAAACAATACTGATTGGTGAAATACTTTGTGATTATAGATATATCAACTTATACGGGGTTACCTATAAGTGGTAGTAATAGATATGCTCGCTGTGTTTCACAGTTGTCAATCAACTAAATGAGAGATGGCAATAGTATTTTCACTTGGAATGATGCATTAAATCTGAGGAATAGTATTTAGAAATGAATTTCGTTACCACATATTTGTTTCCCTCTCTTCTTGTAAAAGGTATTTTTCCTTAGCATGAATTGGAGAAATGGAGTATATTTCTTTCCTAACTGAAAAAAGAATAGATTCTTCTTCATTACAAATTCATTTCTTAAGAAAATTATAGATATTAAAAAAATAACTTTTTTTACCTAACTTTTTACAAGTACATTATCTATCTAAGCAATGAAGAAATCTGTATATAATTCTCCTCGTACTGAAAACAGATTTAAATACATTTAAAAGAGAAATTAGGAGTTTAATCATAAATACAGCATATCACTTCATTTCAATTATATTTCTATTATTCTCCGAGTTGTCTAGTCATTATTTATTAGCACCTCCTATATTCTTACTTTATGATTGTATTTTAACCTTAAGTTATAATTGAAATGGGAACTAATGGAAAAAGTTTCAAACTTAAGGGGTCTCAGGGTTGTTAATTTTGAGACAAAACTAACACCCCTGAGACTCCTTAAAGAAGACTGAAAATATAAACAGTCTTCGATTAGATGCAATTCTTTGAGGTTAAAATTGTGGCCACGATAGTCTAATAGTCAAGGTAACGGACTCGTGGCTGGCATGTCATGAGTTCGAGCTTAGTACCGTTGAAGATCCGCCGTGTAGGGGAGCGATGCACGAAAAACCATCAAGAGCTCAAAAGTCCTCCCGTTGGAGGGGTATGGTAGTTAGGAGAGGGGTGCCAGCTCAGATGTCGTCCTCGTCACTTGGCCATGGCTTAAAATTACGAGGACCGTCACCAAAAGACCTCGCGTAGCTGATCAGTGCGACGTTAAAATTCACTCACTTGAGGTTAAAATTAAGTAATTTGACTCTTTTACACATCACTTATAAATAAATGAGGTTTCGAAAAAGTGTAAAATTTTTAAAATATAATCCTAATTTTAGAAATTATGAGCATTTGAAAATCAGAAACATTTCTGTAAGGAATATTAATTAAGTTTTACGTGGCGTATAATATTTCTGAAATAGTAGTTTTTACTATACTAAAAATAACTTGATTTATAAAATTAAATGAATCCTTATTACACTGTAGTTTTTTTTTATGTAAATAGAATAATAAAGTATATTTTTTAAAAAATAAAAAAAAAAATTATATGTTCCATTTTTTTTTTAATTTTAATTTTTTTTAATACTTTGAAATACAAAAGATATATGATACTAAAATTAGTTAGGGTTTAAAGAGTATGATACGTTTTATAATTCTATAAAGTTTTATATATCAAAGGCTAATATTTTAGAAAATAGCATGCGCAACGTAAAATGTACTTAATATTCCTTACAAATGTTTCTTATTTTCATATGCTTATAATTTCTAAAATTATTATTATATTTTAAATATTTTGCCCTTTTCAAAAACCTTCTCCCTTTATAAATTATATGTAAAAGAATCGAATCATTTAACTTTAATTTCAAATAATTATATTTATTTGAAAATTATATATGTTTTCAGCCCTCGAGACAAAATTAACACTCCTGAGATCCCATAAGTAACGAATACGATTGATTCATAGAAGAAAAGGTGAATGATTTGGCTTAGGATTTAACTCTTCCAAAAAAAAAAAAAAAAAGTACTCAACTTTCAAGATCACGTCTCAAAAATGCGAATGAAGTTATGAATTTGAAATAAGATTATTTTATATAGTTCTTCAATTATTTTACTGATTTTATTTGTTAAAAACCAAGCAATATGAGCAATGATATAGTGAAAAGAGGTATTTAGAACTCTAGATTAACTATTCCAATTTAAGGTTTTTCATGGGTTTATTTTATACCCTTCCCCTTTCCCTTAATTTCAAAAATCTTAATGTAAAAAAATGTATTTTCAAATTCATAGTTTAGCTACGAAATCCTCTTCCATTAGAAACCAATGGATCCAAATTCAAAATGAGAGAGGAAAAGATAGGTATATATTTATGAGTAATAATTGGAATAAAAAGTTGCGTTACCCTTTACAGTTAAACAACTCAAAATTTTCTTGCTAAATCACATGAAAAGCAAAAACTTTACTCTATTATATTAAAATGAAAATTTTATTCTTATCACTTTTTAAATAAACATCATCCAAATCAATATATTCCATTCCATAAATTTTCTATATAGCTGCGGTATTTTGTTCCAAAATGAAAATTTATGAAATAACATTTGATATTTTATTTATTTTAACATTTTGATATAATTATTGATATTTCATTTGACTCGAAATTAAAAAAAATATCCCATCTGATCTTCTCGGCCTCACACTTATTTTTAATATTTCGAGGATCGTTCACGTATAAATGGCGAAAGCCGTTGAAATCATGATAGTGGGTTCAGGTCAGCGGTACAGTGACGGGGAAAGAGTATGTGGGGTTGCACATAAAGATTTCTAATTTTCAACATATCATTTCTAATAAAAAAATATTTATATATATATCTCCTTTTCAGACAAAATTAATATTCGAATTCATTCACTTCTTGCGAAAATTCTTTTTACATTGAAATAAAAAAACCAGTGAAATTTGAATTTAAATTTGAAAAAGCCCTACCCCCTTTAATAATTTCTCACTACACACCCTGTTCTAATAATTACCATAGGAAGATTCTCAAAATAGTGAAATATTATAGTTCTTTAGCTTATAAAAAGAAACATATATATAACTGAGTTATACAGTTCATAGGAGTAGCTTATTAGTTCCTTTCATCCGAATGAATTTTAAATTATAAACTCCAGGATGTTTGTGTATGAGATAAAAAAATATTTAATTTTTAGCGAATCGGACTTTTTAGTGAAACACGCGCAGGCAATGATCTTTCTCTCTTTTTATAGCCCAAAATATATCCTTTTACTATAATGCATAGCATCGGAATAGAAAGCTTCAAAGGTAAAGACATGACTATTTTCAATCCGCCCCCCTTCATTAGTGGCTTGCAAACTATCTCTGATACCAACCAGGAAACAAATTATAAAATATATACATAAAAAAGTGAAAGTATAATCTAAGAGAAATTGCTCTAATGAAAAAAATCGCTCTTTGAAAAATATTACTCCTTTCATGAATTTTCATCATTCCCTTATTTAAAAAAAAAACAGAAAAAAAGAAGATATTGAGGGGAAATTTAATAATTTTTTTTAGTTCTATGAATAAGATTAGCATTAAATTAGGAATTTAAGCAAAATCACCCCCCTCAAAACCTATTTTAGTTGTTATAACTTTACCAACATATATGTTGAGAGTGTTATTTGTATAATATAGGGAATTTTGGGATAGAGGTAGCCGAAATTGGCTCTTGCGCTTCTAAGCCTCTCATTAATTCAATTCATCTTTGTGAAAGTTGAAGAAAGAAAAAAGATTTCAGCCAAAAACAAAAACAAAAAAGAAGAATTTAAGCGATCGATTAGGGCTTGCTCGATGATAACCACTCTAAAATGAAACAGTATTTCATTACTTATACTATTAAAAGGAAGAATTTATATATATTTGTGAGTGTATGCTTGCTGTGGTTGAAGTTATATGTAATAATAGCGTGCACCCCTCGAAGAGAATTTTTCGAAATTTGAAACGATTTTTCTTAACTCTGGCGATATGACGTCATTTAAAGTCACGTCTATCTCTGAATTCGATAAATTTTTTTTCATTTAAGCTTTGGTTGTATTACTGATTTATTATTATCATCGAATTCTGAAGCAACCCGAGAGTTATTGAGACGAACCACATAAATGCGAACCTCTGTCATGCGACGATTATAACACCTGAGCTGAAACTCTAACTCCTTCTTCAAACTCGACAGACTTAACCTGCATCAACTCCTCCGCAAGGTGAGCCTTTAAGGGCACCAGGATTCTACAGAAGCACAATGTCACAAATACATCTTTTCATACTCATGCATATACATATTTTCATATTAATACGTATACAATCTTCATATTAATAATATACATATCTTCATATTCATATATACGTATTTTCATATTCATATATTTACATATTTTCATATTAATACATACTTCCCACTTTTACATACGTTCATTAGCATTATATTTATTCCTTTACTTGTTCTTTGGAAAAGAATTGCAATTGTTCTTCAGTAGTGCTCTTTGCTACCTCGATATTGTTGTTTGTAGTATAGTTTTGATCACACACACACACAAGGCTTAGTCTATTTTACCAAGTTTTTTTAATCACAAGTTAAGATTATTGTAACTTCTTTTCCAATCGAAGATTATCTGTGATACATGAGATTTGGGTATTATATACCATTTACACTTCTAAAAATAACTTGACTGGTTTTTGATAACAGTCTCCCAAATTATCAGGGATACATACTATAAACGATTGCAAGGAATTATCACAAGTTAAAAAAACTACTATTTATTTTATTGTTATAAAAATTTATTGTAAAGGAAAATTATAAATTGAGGGTATTATGGAATTAGGTAATATGGAATAGGTCGTTTAAGCCATTAGAAAACTAAGACTTCATAAAACGTAGTTATTTTTAACTATACAAGCCCGTTTTTAAGAATACCTGAAAGTCATTTCTGTTTCAAATGTATTAACGAAGTCGCAGTTCATTACAATCAAGGTGAGCTCACAGAAAACAGCTGAAGCATTGAATCCAAATTTTCCCTTGTTGATCTTCGGAGAATTTTCCGTTACTGTAGATATATTCAGCGTCTTTGTTTTCTGATTTTCTGATTCTTTAGTTGTTAGCATGAAATCTATTACAAATGATACATCAAAATGGAACATATCGGGTATTATGAAATATCTAGTATTTCATAATACCCGACACGCCATCTTGTAAAATGAGCCTTTAAACCAGAGGTTTCCAAACTTTTATGTCTCATAGACCCCTTGCTATGGTTTTTCGGTTTTGGGTGGACCCCTTTTTACCTAATATTAAAATTTTGCAAATTTATCAACTTAAAAATCTTCTTGACAGCTGGTACTACTGCTTACTTTAAAAGAATTAAATTTCTAACTGTAGTGAAGTATAACGTTTAAAATTTAAAGAAGCATATGTTAATGAATTAAATTAAAATTAAATTCATACAAAATAACATAACAGAAAAACAAACAAATGCTTTTAATGAGAGGGATGAATCTGGTGCTTCAATAAAAATTGTTCAACACATTTAATATCAATGGTTTAACCCTAAACCTCCTTTGTTGGCAAGTGTCCAGTTTTCTTTTCCTATCTTTTTTTTTTTTTAGTTTTTAAGATTGGCAAACTCACTGAAACTCCCTCTCACTAGAAGAAGCAATTAAAAATGTTCTCATGATATTCCATAATTTGTGACAAGTAATAGGTATGTCTTTTTAAAGCCAAAATTGTTGATATCTATTTCTAAACTTTATTTTAAGATCTTCGTTAGGGCCTATTCTGATCAGTTCCTATTATAATATGACATATTTTTTCAATGTGACTATATGAATTCATTGTCTACTGTGCTATTACTATAAAAAAAAACAATTCTAGTAAAAAGCATTTAAATATTGAACGAAGGTTAAAATGTCCTGAAAGAGTGTCTTTGACAAATTGAAAAAATTTGCCATGTCCTATATTATACTTCTTTAGCATAATTCTGGAAAGGTCCTTGCTGAAAATGGTCCTTGTCTTAGTAAAATTTATGCAATCACCTAGTAACCACAAATTAACCTCACTAAATTTAATAAATAAATCAAATAAATTGGTAAAATCTGGTTTCACAAGTTCCTTTTTTAAGTTTAAAGTCACAGGTTTAATGAGAGTCACTATCATAGACCTCCATTTACACCTCATGGACCCCCAAATTATTTTTTCGCCGGCGTGGACCCCTTGCCAGTTGTCATAGACCCCTGGGGGGTCTATATAGACCACTTTGGGAATCACACTGCTTTAAACTGAAGGACAAAACACATTGTCAGTTAAAAAAAAACGACCACAGTATTACAAACTACAATTCTTTTAGTGTACATTACGCGCATAACTTTAATGTTCACGTCCTATGTGTAATAGTAGGCTAAAATGTTTGAAACCTTAATAACAAAAATTTTGAAAGTCGCATAACAGATTTTGTTTTGTAGCGAATGATGTGGCAATAACAAGTGGTCAACTCTCACTGTAATGCACTTGATAGTCTTTCTTCAGTACTCCAAGGTTTTTCCACGCATTAACAGTTACAAACAGAGTCAAATCCTTGGTATTCCATATTATCCAACTATTTCATGATACCCGACTCATCAATATTATTTATGATAGTATTTTATGAAATACTGGTGTTTTCATGATTACTAAGTTGAATTTTGGTTTGTCTTTTTCAATTTAATTATTTGAGAGTCTGCAGTGCTAAAACTTACTAATGCTATTTTTATTTTTCTGTTACATTTTGTATTCATACTTTTATTCATTTGTTTCTATATTTTTGGATGTTCAAGATTTCAGTTTAGCTTAAAACGTATATTTTTATTAAATCATTCTTACATTGTAAAAATAATTTTAAACTAAATTATATATATATATATATATGGAAAGCTCTATAGATATGTTGCTTTGAACCGTGTTTGACAAAAACGTTATGCAACTATATGGTTAGTTGCTTTATTTTTAAAAAATAAACCCGTGCTATTAACATGTATTAAAAGCTGGTAAATTTAATAAATTACAGTAAATTGTTGAACATTCTGAATTTCAATTTTTTTTCAGTTCCTTTTTATTCCCCAAATTCTCAAAACCTTTTTATACATTCCATGGAGAAATTAGCAATGAAATTTCTCTTTGGATTCTTTCTATGGGCATTGAGTAAGAGTTCCATCGAAAAAAGGGTAATTATCAGAAACAATAGAGATCGAAAGTAAAATTTTGTATATCGCAGACACATCCCCCTTTAGCCTTATAAAATAAAGATTTTGCAAGTCCTTGTAATCAACTTACATTTCATTTTAGAGGCATTCGTTATAATTAAGAAAGCATTAATGGTTTTTACATATTTTTTAATATTACATTAATAATCATTATATATCGGGATAACTCCATTTTTAACACTAAAATAATATAATTAATAGGTTTTGACCCTATTATTATAAACAAATTGGAAATATGATATATATTACCAAAACAAGTATTATAATTATATTAATCATTATTCTAAGTTGAAAATTCTGGCTTCGATCCCAATTAATTATTTAGCGAGGCCTCTGAATTAAAAAAATAAATACAACATTCTTTCTCTATGATTTATTAGTTTTCAATGACAACTTAATTGAGCGATTTCATTTGAAACTATTTCAGTTTAATGGGAGAAAAAATACATTTTACAAATAAAATATCCATTATTATAATATTTTTATTGCTAGTTTATTTGAAGAAAATTAGCTATCTTGTATTCAAGGAACATGTAATGGTGTCTCAAAATATACTATAAAACTAAAAAGCTCCTTGAAAAACCCTACTACATCAAAATATATTATAAAACTTGTTAGATTTAATGTCTCGGAAAATCCTTCACAAGTAATAACAAATGAAAGGGGTAGCGAGTTAAATAAATAGTTTCGAGCATGTAGCAAAAAGGCTATCACGGGAGAAAATTATAAAAAAGCTAAATGTTGACATAAATACGGGGGGGGGGGATTTTGCTGACGTTAATTTCGTCAAATTTTCAAGGCTCTAAGGGATGTAGAACATTTCGGTTGAATGTGGTGAAAAGACATTTCACATGTGAAAGAAAAACTCAAACGTACCGATATGAACGGTATTATACAAAAGTAAGTTTGTGAAAGACTGCTGAGAGAGAGAGAGGAAGAAAAAGAATACTTCTTTCTCGCAAGCTAAAATTAAATTTCTTCATAATTAGTATAAAAAAAAAGAAATGCAAAAGTTGAGAACAATTTAGAAACTGTAGAAATGAAAATGCTAAATGAAATAGTTAAACCTGAAATTGTATATGCGGGAACTGTTAATGTTACCAATGATTGCGCACGTGCAAAATTTTTTTATCAGTGACCTAACAGCACAATAGAAAGGGTTATTGGGAATGCTAGTAACATAATGTGAACGTTCGTTCGGAAATATGGTTGTTTGTGTAATCAATGAACTCATGTAAAACTTTTATAAAACATTTTAAAAATGTAGCTTTTTACAAAAATACTAATTATTTCCCTCAAGAAAAAAAATTTACTGGTTTTTAAAAGGCAGAATCATAAGAATTTTATGAAGAGGATGATGATAGAAGTGTCTAGTATCGTATATCGTATATCGTTTGCCCCCTGCGTAGTTTCGAAACAGTGAAAACTGTACCAAAAACCGTTGCAAATGTTTATAAAGTTATAAAAGGTTCATTAAGGTATCCAACTACCCTAAAATTGTGAATTTTACCAAAAATTGACAAATTGTTTTATGATTTTATTTTATAGGCTATCTTATTAGCTTTATAAAAATACCAAGTTTATTATTTTCCGTTCACTAGAAAAAAACTGCAAGTGTTTTAGTAAAAGCAGATTCCCTTACTTTAAGCAAGATGTAATACTTTAAAGCGCGTTTTACTCGAAATGTGTTTTTTTGAAAATACTCAACCGAGGTCAGCGCGATTACTAAAACAGTTTTGAAAATAATTAACTGAAATTTTGTGTGTATGCTCTGTAATGTAATAGAAGTGTTTTAACCTTCAAATTTATCAATCATTGTTTTATTATAAAATTTATAGCCCCTTATGTTAATATAATCACTGTTTTTTTAAGGAATTTCATATAATAGCAAAGATAAAGGGCTTTAGTTTTTGTAAAAATTAAAATATCTCTTATCCTGAAAGTCATTTCAAAAATGAATAACATAGCAGTACATCAGAATTGAAAAATTGAAAATTCGTTCATGAACTTTTGGTACAGAATGGGACACGTTTATGTTATGTTTTTGCCATTTTTACCCATTTTAGTAATAACAATTTCTTTTTCTATTCTTAATTTTAGCATATTTTTCTTAAAATGTACTAAACAAATCTAAAAACAACAACAACAAAATCCCCATATCTTCATTTTTTTTTTTAAAGTTGTCGCGAGTAGTTGGATACCTTAAGAGTAACAACAACTAAACGAGCTCAAATGAGCGACGTAAGTGAATGATGTGTGCCAGAAAGATGTCTTCGGAATTTGTTGCAACTACAGGAAGAATTATTTCCCAGCATACGGCTTAGAGAAGACTCAGAGAGAGTAGCCTGTAAATAAGCTTTTCGTGTGGCATTGACTTATGTGCAAAAAAGACCAAGTTCACTTGAGATGGAGACAAGAACATCTGAACTGGAAAGAAAATAATGAAAAAATGTTATGGCGATGAGTTACCACTCAGTTTTTAGAGTGATTTTGTCTCAGCGTAATCTGGAGAAACGAAGAATACGTTAACACTCTCACATAAAACGAGACCAGTATCACAGGAAGTTCCAAAAGTTAAATAAGGGAAATGCGAGTGAGAATCTTGCAACCATAACTGATCCAGACACATTCATAGCATGAAACATTTCTACGATGTTCAAATCAGCCCCAAAGTAAATACTCTAGTTAAATGCAAGAAAAAAAAATCTCACTAGTTTTTTTTTCTTTCTATGTATACATAATCAAAAGAGTGAAGCTTCTATATAAATACACTTTGTCATTTCATATATATGTATATATGCTAAAAATTAATGTAATAATATTGTAATCTTCACTATTATATCTGAGACCACCAATACTTACATTTTATTAAAAGCTCTACAAAATATAAAGTAGTAAATAAGAAAATTTAATAATTTCTAAGATCATCTCTCCTGAAATATATCTTAAGTTCAATGGCATATGTTACATATTTCAACTAATAAAAATATAAGAACAAATATATATTACTTACATGCAAGTCATTACTATTTATTGCTGATTTTTAATACGATATATTTTATTGAGCTGTTGCTTCATAAATGCAGATTTTTTTCAGGTAAAAGAAAACCAATCTTTTTTCTAAAATAAGTTTTGTTTCTCTGATATTGTTGCATTATGTATATTATTCAGTTGCCAAACACATTAATCATATTGATATAAAAAAGGGATTCCAAATATCTTTGATGAATAATAACATACTTTCATAAACAGAATGCTATAAGATATGAATTTAAAAAAAGTATTTTATAAGAGAAAAATAATTCATTGAAAATGTCACAATAATTTTTATTGTGAGAGTTGTACAAACTTAATGTGGACATTTTTCAAAACAAAATTTTACAATCAATGGTGTACATCAGAAATTACAAATTTAACTTACTTTTTGCCGGTGAAAATTCTAGCTAATTATTATTAATCAGTATGTTGTTATATTTATTCTTTATTTACATCCTTTGTTTTAAGGTTTAAAACAATGTGTTTCTCAAATTAATCTCTATTTGATCCCAACACCCATCCATGCAACTAATCGTACCTTTTTACGAAACCTTACAATTACAATTTAATTACTCTCATTGTTTTAACAACTTGATGTGCCTCAATGATTCGAGTGGGAAATAAACCTTTAGAATTTCCAATCCACCGATCGCTATTTTATTCACTTCCCGCGCAGTAAGCAGGAAAATGTCGAAATGATCTCTACGAAATCCTAGACACCTATAGATACGCAACCCTACAATCGAGGCTGCTATAAACGCAACGCAGTAATACCCCGCCACACGCTACTGAATTCAATAGCTAATTCACATTTGAGAACTTAATAAATAGTTCTTCGCAAGGATTCAATCAGTAGTGAGTTAAGAGCACGCAGGAAACGACCGGCCTGTCAAATCGAATGGTCCTCATAGACTTTAATTGAGCAAATTACATCGCCAGTCAAAGGGGATAGGACGCATTGGAGATGTAGCGAGTCATCATCAAATAGCATTGGATCCGGAAGGGGGGTAGGGACGAAGCTCCAGATTCGCCTAATTCATGCCTAATGATAAAATCAATGTCAAGTGACGTTGTCCCGTCGGCTTTGCCTTATATGATGAATGCATGTGCGAATTAAATAGTCTGTACGGAAGTTTCTCATTCTGCATATCATCCGACTGGCGACAAAATGTGTCGTTTTAAGGAGGGGGTATATTAAAGAGTTAGGTCAATTAGATCCATAGGTGTCGCCCTGCTAATCCATTCAAGTCGGCACATAATGTTAGTTCGAATGAATTATAGGATAGAGACAAGGGGGTTGGGACTGGGATAATGCGCTAACTTTACAGTGATATCGAAGGGAATTTTACCTGCTTTTAGGTAATGAAGGATAATGACACAGCTTCATTCGTCTGAACAAAGTATAATCACTGCGATGTACTTAAAAATAGTTTGATCATGATAAAGAGAAAAAAGATGATTATATTCTTGTTCCAAATTTTCTTCGAAGAATTGAACGACTGATTGTATATTTTCCTTCTATATATAATTCAGATATAATCATATACATAGTTTAGACGTGATTTGTCTTTTTTCTTCATAAACGAAACATTATGAGTCTAAAAATAGTAATTTTTCAACCTGGGAGAGGAGAGGAGAGGAGTTGTCATTTTTAAAAATGAATGAGATTTTCAAGGTATAGCATTTTAACACGATAACTCACTGTGTTAGTCTCTTTACTGCTTAGAAATTCATTTACTACTTTATATCTTTGGTTTTTTTTTTTTATCGTTTCCTTTTCGTAAAGTTGGTTTCTTACATACCTCTAGCATATTTCATATATATATATATATATATATATATATAAACAAAAATATATTCATCATATTTTATTAAAAAAATACATCTGAAGTAGAGAACTCTAATAATTTTAATATGAATTTTCCGCAAAAATAAACATTAGCCTGCTGAAGATCAGTTTTAGGTGGGGCTAAACCAGGTTTTAATGGTCAATTAAGCTTCCATCTTCTGTTGATACAACACAAAGAGAAAATACAATTAATTTATTACATACTAATTTCTAAATCTATAAAAAAATAGGTAAAATAGGTGTATACTCAATTTTACACAATGAACAATGAACAGATTGAATGAACAAAAACAAATTAGTTCTAACCCAATAAAAGTTATGATTATTTTTCGAATAAGTATTGAAGTTTTATTAATTTAGTACGTAAATCATTACTCCATTTACTGATCTCACTAGTGATTTGAATTTTGAGTGAAATATTATGTGTTGAAATATTACAGCCAATACTGTATTTAGTGATATCTTTAGTGATTTGTATTCTGTGAGTGAAATATTTAACTTAAAAAAGCTTAAATTAAGTATGAAACTAGATTAAAATTTCCCAGAAATTAATTTTTTAAAAATAAACTGTACTCTGTTAGTTTTAGAAAGTTTAACCGTTTTTAGATAAATCCTTTGTTTAATTTTGAAGGATTAATTATAGCTCACTCATTAGTAAAAAAAAAAGGTTAAAGCTTTTAAGTATACAAAATAGGAAAGGCTACAGAGAAAAAACGCCTTTAAAGACAAACAGAAGTTAAGCTGAAAAGACGTGAAATCTTTAAAATTCTAGGAACGAAACTGGAAAGAAAAGAATTGTGTGCTCATACAAGATCATTAAGAAGTGTATTCTGAAAGAGGTGAGACAAGAATTAGAAATGAGTTTATAGTTACAGTAATGAGTTTTGTACGTAATTTGAGCTTCAGTTCGATCCTCTTACATAAATCTGTATCTAGGTCAAGGTACTGTGCACATTTTTAGATAACTACTGTTTCACCCTTAAATTATGTTCGATAATAAGTAAGAAAAAATAATAAATTTGATTTTGCATCAATTAAAGAATTAATTTTTTGTCAAGCTTTTTTAATATACTTGTTATGTATTATATTAAATTCTGTTAATGTGTATTGTTTGTATAAAGTTATATAAAGCAGTAGTAATTCTCTACCATAAATTTCAGAAAGAAATAAAAATTAATATTGAAGATTTTTTTCTTCATAAAAAAATTTACAATTATTTTAATTTTTAAGCACCATTTAAAACACAAGTTTTATCCTTTCCCTTGTAAAAAAAAATTAAGGTTTTTTTTAAAATTCATATTAAAATATGTTGGACTTAAAAAAAAAGAGAAAAATATTCAGTTCTAAAACAAAAGAATGTTAAATAAAAAAAACAGTAGAAAGTGTTTTAATATAATAAATATGTACGTTCATTATTTCATTCGATGCGACAGTTCAAATAAAATTGCTTACTAAGCTATTATTTTCAATATTCTATTTTCTTTATATTACCATTTTGTGAGGGAAAGTCTATGGAGGTTAAAGTTAAAAGTACTAAATTGAAGTTATCCTTTTTCTTTAAAAAAAAACTTGAATAAACTACGTTTTTAATGGAATTTTTAAATTTTTTTACAAAAACTGCATTTTTTATACCGGGATTTTTTATTTCTCTCACCGTTCATAATATCCTATTTCAATCCCACAGAAAACATCTTTGAAAAAAATTCATTTAACCTGAAGATTTATTATAGATTTTTTATTGTACTCACACAATATTCTAAATTTGAGATATTTTTTTCTGCTTAACTCTTCCATGTAGTTAAATGCATTATTTCTTTATCATGTGTATTACAGCATCTTATTGAAACACACGCAAAGACGTATTTAATCAAATTTATTTGATAAATATTTTGAATTTTTGCAATTTTCTTTCTACTAAAATGTTTAAAAAAATTACTTTCTAATTCTAGATTTTAATTAAATCATTGAACGATTAACAGAAATGTCTTTTTAACTTTTGGAGTAAAAAAATTTCGAAGTTAATTTATCTTAGTTCATTTTTGGTAAATGAAAATATTCCTGAATAATAAATTAAAGTGATAATGCTATCATCATGCCTTCTTCAATAGAATAACTTCATTCTTATTTAATCAATATATATTTTATTAAATATAGAAGAGAACGGAAAAGAGGGAATTATTAAAACTTGATGTATCATGACTGTTTTTTTTATTTAATATACATATCATTTCACTTTTGTTTAATGGATACTTTCTTTTAAGTATCTATTTAGTTTGTTTCTTTTAATTTTCATTCTCTAAAATATCTTAAAGAAATTTCAGCAATATTTCATTTAGCTTAAGCTTTTATTTTTTAAGCTTTGATGCAATCGATAACTTTCTTATATCAATTATATGATAATTTTTCGAATCTCCATCGCAAGAATCACAATAAATATTAAAGTGTGTTCTTCTAATTTGATAAATAGTTTTCAAATCAAATGTTAAATCTTTAGTAAATATCAATATTTTATACAATTGATATTTTGTAAAACGCTGTATATTGTATTGATTTTGTATAAAACACTTCTTTTTGAATGAATATTTTAAGGTAAAGGATTGCTGAGGAGAGTGTCAGGGACATTTTTTAGTAAAACATTACAAAACTATCATTTGTAATTAAGTATCTTTAAATTTACTGAAAGAAATTTTATTTGAATCATTTTTGTATAGACTAAGACATAACATAATATTCCAAAATAATTTGCGATGAGGTTTTTAAATAAACCAATATATAATAAAAATGAAGAATAAAGTAAACCCCAAATTAGTGTAAACAATGTAGTGCGAAAATATAAATTTCATAAGTATAATTTTTAAAAAAAAGCTAAGCCCAGACACTTCATAATACAAGATTTAAGCTAATTTTTAGATTTGTGATTTTTTTTAATATTAATTTTAAGACAAACTTATTTTGTTAAAAATATATTAAATATGAAACAGGAATTATTTGAGGAACACTTTATATGCAATGAGCTATTTGTGTTTTTAAAGTTACAAGATAAATAAATATATCTATATTATGGACGATAAGTATTAAAATAAATCTGCAATTAATTTCAAGATTCAAGACTTAAGAATACTTGAAAATTCCAAAAGGCTTGTCAAAAAGAAATTTATTTAGCGGAGAGTAAAAATAAAATAAATGCACATGGCTTCAAAATCCGCATCCATATATCTCATCTTGCTCTTTCTCAAAAGTAATAAATAATGAAACGTTCCTTGTAATTTACCACTTAACATAAGAACTAAGTAAGTTATATATATATATATATATATCCTAAAAAAATTTCTCGAAATTAAACCTAAGAACAAATTCTGTTTTCATATCTTACTTTACAAGGGTTCTATTTTAAGGGGTTTAAAATTTGAACTCGTCCCTCTGGAAACGAGTCTCCTTCTAATTCGTTCGAGTTGTCGCTGTTTCATCAGAGAATTTTATGAGTAATGGGTGTCGAAAGTAGATTTGAGACCCTTAATCAGAGAGCTGTGGAGCAGCTCCACTTATTTTACTGCAAGATCTAAACGAAGCCTACAATTCTGGTCGATCAAACATTGATGGGAGCGAACAATTGAGCCATCCACTTCCGCAGGCCGTCAATCCCCTAACTTCACGCTTCAGTTTACATCAGTCCTCTTCCCATCTTATTCCAATTTGCCCCGAGCACTGCTAATCGCACAGTTTGTGGTGATGGTCCTGGAGTTACGTGAGTGAGAATCAAAGGGATTAGGTGAGGAGGTGAACGGAGTTCTCGTCTAACTGCTAAATATGGTTCCTATCTGGTTAATTGTTAAAGGGATTCGACAGTTGGCTGGTAATTAGATGAGAACCTTATCTGCAAAGAGGAGGCTTTGATGGACAGCCTGAAAAAGGGTCGAATATCAAAACCACGCATTTTGATGTCGAATTGGCTTCCCAAGTACAAAAAAAAAATAACCAATTACCTTATCATTTAAACTTTATTTCATGTGAATGCTTCCTTATGAAGTTATTAAAAAGAGAAGTAAATATAATTGGAAAACAGAGAAAATTATTATATTAATTAGATAATTTCTAAAAGCAGTGTTCTCTCTCTCAAAGAAAACAAAGGTAAAAATTGCTAAAATAATTTTTTTTTTGGCTATTGATACCACATTTTCTTAATTCTTCTCCCCCCCCCCTGCTTTATCTCTCTGGATGCCCTACTGAAAGAGTCTACAAGTTGACTGACAATTTCATGAAAGGATATGAGAGGAAAGTATCTATTTCAATTTATACTATTATAGTTCACTCTCTCCCTATATATATATCTTGTTCAAATTTTCAATCATTAATAAACTAATTTCTATTCATCTATTAAAGTTAAATTACATTTTTTAAAACCTGTAGTGGATGGCACTTGATGTTAAGGGGCTCTGGCGCATGAATTTTTGAAAAATTATCGATTTTTGCTTTTTTACGTTTTCTAAAAGTTCAAATATTTCTGTTTAAAATGATACATATATGAGGAAATATACAATAATTAGAAGTATTTTTATTTATTTTTTAAATCAAGCTACTCCTTGACGAGCATCAAATGAGCTCTGCTAGGAGCACCTGTGTTTTGCCTTGCATAAGTTTCTGATGAACGCGAATCCATATGATGTTCAAGTGGGAAAATTAGAGTGTATTGGGTTTATCCAAAGGTTTATGAGGACATGCTATGGTGTTAATAACACCATATGGTCAGAGATTCCAAGATCAACATTTTCGGAACTAAAAACTCTAAAATTAGGCATAAATATGGCTACTGCACAGTTCAGTGTCAGTCATGTAGCAAAATTAATGATTTTAAAACATTGTGATATTGAACCAAGTTATGCTTCAAAAAACTAGGTACACGTAGGATTCCTGTACTTCAACGAAAGCATCTTGAGATCCAAAAAAGGCAAACTTGTCAAAAATAATAAAAAAATAATTAGAAGAGTCTTTTATAGTCGCAGAGGGTAAAGAAAAGAGTTCATGTGCTTTTGGAAAGTACTAAAAAAAGTAAATGCTCAACAAATTACAAATTTTTACTTTAAAGCCTGTTTTCTCAAAATAGTAATATTTTTCACTTAATGTACTTTTTTCTCAAAAACTACTCATTATATAATCCTCAGATTTTCAGTGAACATACTTTTAACATGTTTACACATTTTAATGGAAGGAATTAGACATATCTAGCAAACTTTTTTAGATATGACCTTCTTAAACTAAATTTTAGGGAAAAAATTGGACATTTTTTTAAAAAAAACTATAATTTAATTTTTAACAAAAAGGCAAAATCCTTCGTTAAAATGTTATTAATAGTACACATAAACTACTGTAAAAAATTTATCCAGTAAGTCAGTAGTTTATGAGAAAAAGGTACATAAACTACGCAATTTAACATGGGCTCCTATGAACGTGCCGGACCCCCTTAATAATTTTTACAAACATTAATTCATTAGTTAAACTTAATTAATGAATAAATAATAACAAACAAAAATAATAGTCCAGCACTATACGTAAAAAGGAAAATCGCTCGTTGTGTCCCTATAGCGCAATGGACTTCTAACCTAAAGCTAGTGGGTTCAAATCCTCTCTGGGATGGCTTAATTTCTGATAACGGGATTTATGTATGAATAAATAGCAAAAAATTAAATAATAGTATAACACCATATATAGCAAGGAAAATGGCTTTCTATTTTGCCGCTTAGTATCGTGGCTCTGTCATTTGTATACACATATTTATATTAATTATAACTATTTCATAAAAAGTAACTAAAATGTAAAATTTTTCTTTATTGACCTAAGTAGGAATTGACTTAAATTTTTTTTTATATTACTTGCTTAAAATAAAAACATTCAAATCGAAACGGTACCAGATATCAAAAACATATGTCTCAATATTTCATTTGTTTGTGAGTAGAGTGAAGTTCTAAGTAATTTTAGTTTATTATTCATAAAAAATATTTAAAATATATAAATATAACTGGAATAAAAAAAAGGAGAGAGATTAAAGTATCTAACTATTAGAATAATGTCCATTCCAAAGAGAAACAACTAAAAATAATCGCATACGCTTATGTGCAATACTTTAAGACATAATTACACATATTTTGAATGGTTTTTTACTAAGTATCAATTGATTATTTTTTACTTAAAAGAATTAGATCATGAAAACATTGATGTGTGTTTTTATATCTGTATCTTCGGTAGAGAGTTCTGAAAAAAAAATCAGGTATGAAAAATACTTGTGCAACATGCAAAGTAGATATTCATAATGAATTCGCTGGCTTATCTCTCAAATCTGTTATATGTGTGAGTATCTTTTTGTGTGGATTACTTGAAAATCTAAAAATACCATAAAAGCAGAAAGAATAAAAATAATAAGTAAAAACACTTAATTCTCATTATGAAAAAAATAATAAATGTGAAAAATATATAAATTAAAAATTTACTTAATAACTAAATTAACAATGCAGCGTCTGATCGATTAGAGACATATATTATCAAGTCGCAGTTTTTAATAGGAAACAAACTGAGTGTTTCGAATACCTCTCAGCATGCATTGTATTGACTGTTTATCAAATGAAAACATTGAAACTACAAAATTGTCTAAAAGTTATAACCTATGCCGAAAGAAGCATGTATTGATTGGTTAAGGAGATTAATAAAAAAAAATTGCTTTGTATAGTTTCGTATTTTAAAATGGTATCAGACTTCGTTTAATGCTCTATACTTTATAATAAAAAGAAATGTTAATAAGATAGTAATGAAAATACAGTAGGTTAATGTACGTGAAATAAAACAATATACACATGACAAAAATAAAAATACCCCGCGAAATATATAGTAGGGAGATAAAGACAATCATCAATAAAGTTTTCCCACGGTACATAAAATTCGTATTTATGTGCTTGAAATATTATTAAGCACTTTTCACGTAAAAATAAATCGATTAAAAATGCACAGAAAGGCAGTCATTAAAGATGTTAGCTTTCATGACAACACAAAACCAAAATATCTCTTGAGAATTCTGTCTGAAGCTTTGAAATCAAGCCTTTTGAGAGAGCTCGAGTTTTCTAATGGTATTCAGTGCAATAGACACTATTCAGTTATCGCTGGTTAATTTATCAAACATTTTTAAATCGCATCTTTTAAAAATCGCATAAAAGATCAAATATTATTTCAAAACCTAAATGGAATTTTGGGGGTACATGATTTGAATCACAAAAGAAAACAGAAGAAAGATGTGATTTGATTAGGAAACAAGAACACATCCATTAATACTTTTATTTAAAAAATTCTTTTTAAGATAGTTGAAAACTCTTTTTGTCTTCCTTTTTGCAAATGCATTTAATTAAACAAGGTGTGTTGAAGCCAAATTATGTCTTTGAAAATAAGTAGCAGGAAAATAATGTGTTGAAAAAATAATAGAAATAATTTTTTTTAAATGAGGGTTATTTAAAAAATTGCTTACGTTTTTTTTTAATTCCTTCTTAAATTAAGAAGGACAAACAAAACTCACCAGGTTATTAAAAATTCAATCTTTATATTGATTAGTAAAAGAGGAAATGATTCACACATTTGAAACACATAAAAAGAAAAGCTAATTCCCTTAAATGTGTTAATTTTTTTCATTTTTCCAATTACTTCAATACACGTATATTCATGAGAAATTATATTTTTAAAATATCCAAACCCCAAAATTTTTCCTAATCACTTATTAGAACTATTGGCCCTAGAGTATTGTGTGAAGACTTTTATTTATCTTTTAAAAGAAAGTATCTTCTTAAAAGGAGCATCTTTTTAAAAGAAAGAAAGAAATGTGTTTTCCTACTAAGTCACTCTGCGTGCGGTAAAAGCAGTTTTACATTTTGAGTGTGGTCGTAGAAAGCACAGTGAAAATCGTTTAACACGAAATTGAGAGGACTGAAATATTTTTTAGTGGAGGTCTAGCACTTCCATAGGAACCCATGTTAAATTGCGTAAATTTATGTACTTTTTTCTCAAAAACTTCTTACTCCCCTTAAATAAATTTTTTACAGTAGTTTATGTGTACTATCAATAACATTTTAACGAAGGATTTTGCCTTTTTGTTAAAAATTAAATTATAGTTTTTTTTAAAAAATGTCCAATTTTTTCCCTAAAATTTAGTTTAAGAAGGTCGTATCTAAAAAAGTTTGCTAGATATGTCTAATTCCTTCCATTAAAATGTGTAAACATGTTAAAAGTCTGCTCACTGAAAATTTGAGGATTATATGATAAGTAGTTTTTGAGAAAAAAAGGTACACAAAGTGTGAAAAATGTTACATTTTGAGAAAACAGGCTTTAAAGTAAACATTTGTAATTTTTTTAGCACATCTAATTTTTTAGTACTTTCTAGAAGCATATGAATCATTTTTTTTTTATTCTCTGCTCATACAAAGGGCTCTTCCAATTTTCTTTTTCTTTAATTTTTTATCACTTTATTATTATTATTTTTAACAATTTTGCCTTTTTTGGGATCTTAAGATGCTTTCGTTGGGCTACACGAATCTTGCATGTATCTAGTTTTTTGAAGCATGACACACAGTTATAACTTGGTTCAATATTACAATGTTTTAAGATCATTAGTTTTGCTACATGACTCATATTGACCGTACAATAGCCATATTTATCCCTAATTTTAGAGTTTTTAATTCCACAAATGTAGATCTTGAAATCACTGACCATATGGTGCTATTAACTGACTCATTTGGGGGTTCTGAGTCTTTCCATGTAAACATTTCCTTAATAACATAGGATCACCTAGATCTCTAAATTTGACTTCGTTTAATTCATTGTGGTATATGGTATGTGTTTATGATTATAGTACCTTTCGTTACATTTAGCTTCTGCTGTTTGAAACTATGAATTTATACCCGAAGGAAACAGTCCATGCTGAGGGCTCTCGTTTGAAGACAGAAGATGAAAATAAACATTCCAAAGAGCAATTTTCATGCTGTGTAGATTTGATATTATTTCTAATAGCCATGCCATCATATCTTTGAATTTTTGATAATAAAATATCGGTGAGTCGATGAGTCAAGGAGTAGCTTCATTTAAAGGAAGAATGGAAGAATATCAGCAAGCATTTAATTACATTATAAGTTAGGAAATTTTAGTGAAAGAATTTCATTACCTTGATATAGTTTTCAGGATTATCATTTAAAACGGACATATAAATTTTTCATGAGAAAAAATCGAATAGGTTAATAAGATTGAACATTAAAATTCAGCTATATTATTCCATCAATGAAAATTTATTAGAAATTTAAAATAATTATTTTAAATCCATTAGGTATTAGCAATATAATTATCACGTATCATTATTTTGCTTAATGGCTCTCGAGAAAGGTTCTTGTTTTTGCATATAATAATTTTAGTCAAAGAGTAAGAAGTTCCAATTCCTGTTCAAAATTAAAATGTTTTACCACTTAAGCAAGCAGTATTATCAGTTTTATACAGCAAACTTTTTCCCCGGCTAACACCAAAAAATATCTTCAGTCTTTCAACAGGGGTAAGTGGTTAGACAAACTTCATTTTAGGTCCATCTAACATTAATAGAGACAAACATTTGACCCTCTCGGCCTCTAGGAGACTGTCATATTCTGAAATTTCACGCACCAGTTTCCTCCCCAATTCCCAAAAGCTTCTCAGTCCCGTAATCGCACTGTTTGTGGTGGGCTATAGTTACTTTGAATGAATCAAAGGGATTAGGGTGTATGAGGGGCCTTCCGTCAGCCCCCGAGGGACTTCTCCCATGTTTCCAGAGGGGGAGTGGAAATTAATGTTGTTCTTCGACTAAAGCAGCCGAGATCGGCTATTAACTAGAGAGTTATCGTCATTCGCTTTGCTTTATCAACTGGAAGTATCATCGCTTGGACCTTTAGTCCTACGTTACGGGATGACAGGGATGAGACCTAATGACGTCACCACCGAAAGACCTCGTTTGAACAGGGGCCAAACAAGGGGGTGACAATCTACGTGAAATGTCCAGCTGTTGGGGAATACGCCTTCAGCAACGGTACGGGAGATTGAGGTTTTGTTACTGTGACGCAAGTTGGTACATTTTTAATTCACCACGCCATTAATACAAAACGGTTTTTTCACGCATTTCTTCTTTGGGACTTCGGGGAGTTGCGCGCCGCAGAATATGTATTGCAGAACTAATAGGGGGTAAATTGATCAAGCTCTATTGTTAAGAATGTTACTGTGCAACCCCATTCAGGTTTATATGGAGCGTGTTTTACGATATGGAGCTCTTGATGATTGAAGCAGTTGGAGCTTTTAGAATATTTGACTCAATAGTGATATTTTACTTGTATTTTTTTTGTTGAGTTTATTTCAAATTCTGCAATACATATTCATAGATAATTTTTTTTTTTTTTAAATATGCTTTAGAATTTGGTTGTATTTTACATTTTCCTGTGTGAATCTCACAATTTTGTTTCGCGTGAACCAAATTAAAAAAGGTTTTATTTTTATTTAAATGAAGCTTATATATATATACATATATATAAGTTTGTTTTTCTCTCTTAAATAACAAATTTGTGCTAAAAGTACTTGATTTCAGTATACGTGTTCTGTTATACTTAATATGAGCCTGTTTTATGTTAATACTTATTCATCTTGTTTAATGAATTACTCGAAATTTAAAAAAAAATAAAATGAAATTTCAATAGAATATTTTCAAAAGTAGCATTTAATGGTTTAAAATAATTTTTTAGAAAATTAAATGGACTATTTTGTTTCTTCCACTGTCAAAAATATTCGAAAACACACACATACAGTTAAGTAAAACTGTGTATATAACAATCATAATGCGATTATTGTAAATATTCTAATCAGACATTTTGATTTATTTTTTTCTTTTTCATTTAATTTCCATCTTAATTAAGAGTAAACGTGTCTTAATGTCCATTCTTCTAAATTTAATGTCATAACTTAGTTTACATTTAAAAAAAATAGGGAAGTATTATTTTTTGTAACATTTTTAAATCTTTGTAAAGTTCTTTATTTTTTTAAATATATATATTTTTTTCTTTTTATTCTATTTATGTCAAAATACTTTATTTTAAAAAGGGTACTTTTAACTTTTAAAATCAATTAATCATGAGAAATTGGAGATAGTTTTGTAGAAAATATTCTGCTCGACGTAAAAATTAACTTAAAATCACAGAAAATTTCCTGATTTTCATAGGTTATAGTTTGAAAAGTTATAATTACATCTTAAGCAATATTTGAAACAAATTTCTTCACACACGAGCTGTAAAAAATCATACCACTTAAAATTAACTTCTATGAATTAAAGCTAAAAGAACTGTTTACATTCTCAGCTCTCAAGATAAAATTAATACTTATGAGACCCTTAATGACATAAATAATTTTCCGTACTAAAAAAAAGAAAATTCTGAGCTAAATTGCTTTATACATGTGTCATCATAGGATTGCAAAATATGTCCACGTATCAATAGTGTCATAGATCTAATTTTAAAAATCATAAATTTTAACAACAATTTTTAGTGTAAATCATTGAGAGTCAACAAAGTTAGTTATTCAAACTTAGAATTATTTTACGGCAATAAAAAAGTACAATGTTTAAAGTAATCAGAATGTATTTTGGAGACAAATATTATGATAAACATATGATTAAATATAAGCTTCACTTATTTAATTTTTATATAACTTGCAGCATTTTAAGTGTAGTTTTTCAAGCATAAATGTGTATTATAAAAACTCTTTCTTGAAACCTTCGGGCTATGTAATAGCTGAAGTTTCAAATTTTTATTTTTTTATTTGCTTATTCCTTTTTTCCCCTAGCATTTACGCAACATTTTATTAAAAATTAGTTTTTCACACTTTAAATTTTTTATTCGAACAAATTCATTAAAATTATTATGTTTAGAGATAACGGTGTTAAAAGTTTCCGTCGTTACTAATTAATATCGTACTTACTTTAATTAAACGTTTGAAGTTTAATTACCGTAAAATCCGGTGTACAGCTCGCACCCATACTTTCAATCTGCATTTTTTTTTTTTTTTTTTTGGTATATTCGTCGTACAAGGCACACCTCCTTTTTACAAAGAATACTGAAATGTACGTGTGTAATTGTCTTATCTTTTGAAGTAATTTATTCGAAGTGTTATCCCAAAAGCTTTAGAAAAAGTAATATACTTCTAGAACTATACAACTCCTTAAATTTTCATAAATAATGTCATTTCTTTTGAATAAACATATTTTGATATATGTAGAAGTCAAACTTTTTTTTAAACTCATTTTTTTAAATTTTTTTTTAAAAGCTTTCATTTTCATACCCAGCATATAACGCGTACCCGCAAATTTCGATCTTATTTTCTTCGTGTTAAAAGTGAGCAATATACGCCGGATTTTACGGTAATTCTTTTACATTAAAAAAGTGTTTATCGTAAAATATTGCATATAACGAACACTTTTAACACCAAAAATAAGATCGAAATTTACGGGTTCGCATTATACGCCGGGTATAAAAATAATAGCTTTAAGAACAAAAAGAAATGAGAATTAAAAAAAAGTTAGATTTCTACGTATATCGAAATACTGCTTATTTAAAAGAAATGACACACACCCCCTTATGAACTTAAAGAGTTGTAGTTCAAGGTGGACATTATATTTTTTTTTTCAAAAGCCTGGGATAATACCTCGAATAAGTGACCTCAAAACATAAGAGCATTGCATACATATTTCAGATTTCTTCATAAAGAAGTGTTATACGAAGTGTACCTTAAAATTAAAATAATACAGCTTAAAAGTAAAGGTGCGCGTTATATGGAGTTGTGGGTATTATACATCGGATTTTACGGTAAAAGTTCGAAACATTGTCAGTATTGTTTCCTGATTTTTTTCTTTTGTTCTTTTTTTTTAATCTTTAGTTTTGTAAGCTACGAAACTAAATGTATGTTATAAGTTATTTGTAGTTTATCAGAGCAAGTTTATTTCCAGTCTTTCAGAGTTCTTTTGGAAATGTGAATTCTGCATTCGCCCCATATTACATTTGCAACTTTCAAACCTTCTTTTTATTTTGTATTTCCTGGTTCTTCTGGAAAAAAAGGTCATTAAACAAAAAAATTCCATTTAGAGAAACTTCTTTTATTATTATGTCTCATATATATATATATATATATATATATATAAAGGAATATATATTCTGATCTTAGGATGCTTGGGATTTATTAGTCTTCTTTTGAATTATTTACTGCTATATATATATATATATATATTAATGTTTCTTTTTATATAAAATTAACAGATTAGATCAAGACATTCTAAGGAGAAGTTATACAAATATATTTGTGTACCAAGTTCATTGATAAATGTACATCTCAAATACTACCACTTTTTTTTTAGATTTTCACTATTGGAATGTTTAAAAAAGTGTTTCATATATTTTTTTTATTCCATTTTGCGAAAAACTAAAAAGTCTTCTCTTACTACGTATTGTGATTCAGCATACTGAATTAAAAATTTTATTTAATAAAAATCACAAATTTAAAACTAATTTATGGTTAAGAAAAACTTTCCATTGAATGAAACAAATTTTTTTAGATCATTTGATACAGTATTTTTTTAAATATAAATTAAAGTTTTAAATTGAATAAAAACTATTAATTATTTGAAATTAAAAAACATATTTAGGGATTAAAATATTTATTTAACTATAATGTAGTATTAATAAATAGTTATGTGCAGCAGTTTTTAAAATATAAGGTTTTCAGTAGTTGTGTGTGCACACTACTGAACCGAGCACACAGTTAGAAGTTGTTATTTTAACTAATTTTTTTTTTAGACAGCAGTTGTTTTATAACTACTTATCTATTCCCAATTATCATGTTGAAAATACATTCCCTAAAATATATTCAGCATAAAACATATTTTAGTAAAAAGATATAATGGCAAAAATTATTTGCAAGTTATATTTCGCGTGAAGATTGCATGCGTGTGTGCCCCTTAACGTTGATTCATTCTAGAAAATTGTGGATGCTGTAAAAAAAATTTTAAGTTTATTAAGTTAAATTTGATCTTTAAAATTTAATTTTCTCTTTAGTACAATAACATCTTTACATATACAAAAATTTAGCTAAATTTTTATGTTTTCAAGTGAGCATCTGAATTCAATTTAGGATGCGTAATGCAATCAACTACAGGGAAAAAAATTATCTGTTTAAGATCAATTTCCTACTTCTTCATTCGATCAGTAGGGGGCCCAATTGGCGATTATTTCCAAAATCATTGTACTTCCCATGAAAAGCCCCTTACTGGGGAAACGGAAACACAATACCCTTACGATTAAACAGGAAAATAGAAAAATGCGGATATGTTGAGCGAACGTGGGACGGTGTCATATTGTTCAGATTGAGTATCCCCCCTGTGTGTCTGATACAATTATAGAGGAGGGATCGTATTCAAATCTCTCAATTGAAACAGGGTAGGAGCGATTCTTATCTTAAAGGGAGAGAGAAAGATAATTGGGCAATTGGTTTTGAATTTCTTCGATAATAATATGAGAAGCGATTTGGGAAATAAGCAGTTTTCGAGATGAAGGATTAGGAATTGATTCTTATTAGTCCAGATCAAAGTGTAGATTTACTGAAAAATGGACGGGATTTTTTTTTATCCCAACAAAAACCTGGTAGGAATGAAATATGTTGTAATAAAGATGGTACAAATAGTGCCTAAAATAGGTATATATCCACTTTAAAGTTTTATTTTTAATTTCGGAATGAATCAGCATCTAAAGATCTTACGTAATTTGTTTTTGAAGGGTTTTTATTTAATAAGCTCGGATAAATTTAGATTTTAAGCTTCGCTATTTAGGTAAAGTAAATGTATCTTGAAGCAAAAGGCTTTCATAAATACCATTGCTAACGGGATAGTTGTTGTAGTTTTTAAGTTAGCTTTTGACTAACAGCATGTTTGGCTAGCTGCATGTTTAATCTAACCATAAATTCGTAGCATTTAAGGGAAAAACCCAAGAATACAATGATGAAATAAAAAAGATGATATTCTATCAGGATTTTTCTTAAAGTCGAAAATGTGCGATAGCATGCACAACTTAATAGTTTGCTTAGCTACAGCTTAAAATTAGTGCGACTTAATAGTCGGAGAGTAATGCTTTTGAACTCTATTTTAATGAAATAATGGGATCTATTGCAAGTAAAATCTATTGGGGTATTTAATTTTTCGTTAGGAGTGGTGTTAGAATTTGAAAAAATATCTAAAATACAGCTTTTACAAAAGATCTATCATTCATAATACAGCTTATAAAATATGTTTAATCCCTAATACAGCTTACTTCAGATAAGTAGAACTGTTTTATGAAAAATTAATTATTACTGAATATTATGTATTACTTTTATGAATAAAATTATGATAATTACTCAAGAATTCATAACTGTTTACAAAAATGCGTCATATAAAAAATAGCTATAAGTTTACATTAATTTGATTAAATATCATTAAAATGAGTCTTAATCACGTCATAAAATAACAAAGAAATAAAATATCAATTTAATAACAGAAAAGTAAAGAACGCCAAAATATCCTTTCATTTTATAGCTATAAAATTTTATAAATTGAAGTAGATTCTATATTCGAGTATAAATATTTATGAAATATTTGTTTTCTTAAAATCGAGATAATGCATCCCTCTCCTTGCTAATGTTGTAGAAAATTTCGAATGAAGTTGGAACCTAAAACCGATACTTAGGTAAGTATCAATGCTTTCAAGTATAAAACAAATTTTTAATTGAAATCTGATTCTGTTAATCAAGGGATAAAAACATTGACGAAACGTACCCCATCGTGAGGGGGGTCTAAGGCCTGACTGATGCCAAATATGTACTTGGGCTTAGGACCCGAAACTTGACTTTGGAAGGGGCCCTAATATCCTCCGTTATGCCATCGGATAAAAAAGCACAGTTTTTTAATCTAAATCAATTAATTTTAGAAAAAAGATGTACAATAACATTACTAGCGTTATATCAAATAAATTTGCAAAATTAATATTCAGAAATTTAATCATTATTTTGGAAATTTTACAAAAGTCAATTTTTAAAATTTTTTAAGCATTATTTTCATAATTTTGTCATTGCTACTTAGTTCAAGAAATTTAAATCATACTTAAAACTTCGATTATCAGAAAAAACAAATTCATAAAAGTAACAGCTTTTGAGTGCTTCATCAATTTTGGGTTCTTTGAAGAATTTCGTTAAAACCAATCAGTAAAAAACTAGTTTTTTAACCAATAAAACAGTTACTTTGTGCATCATGTTTGAGAAATACTTATCTTAAGATTTCTGCAATGATTCTCACAAATGAGTGAGATAGTATAGGAAATGTCATCAGCATTACTTTGCAACTTTCGTATCATTTACGACGGCCACAGCAGCCGAATGGTCATGGACACAAACTCGTGGCCGAGTTCTGGCGCCCCTAACAATCCACCATGTAAAGAGACTGATTCACGTTAAATCTGTCGTGGCTCAAAGTCCCCAAGCTGGTGCGGTGTAAAAGTTTGGAGTGGGGTGGCAGTTCAGGGGTCATCCTCGTCACATGATTATGGCTCAAAATCTCGAAATCCACGGCCAAAAATCTTCTTGCTCCTTTGACGTGCGACGTAAATAAAACATCAAATAAAATCATTCAAAAAGTTACAAAACACTGATGTCTTTTTATCAACCGTTCAAAAAGAGTTTATCATAAATAAATTTGTCCTTTTTCTTAAGAAAAAGAACATCTAGAGCAGCGGTATTCTCTCCCCCCCTCTCCCCTTTTCTTTTCTTTTTTTACTTTTATTACCTCCACTGAGAGTTTTCTAAAACGTTGTGTGTTCTACGAGCTCTTTCATTGAGCAAATAAATATCGAATTAAAAAGTATAGCATGGTATGTTAAGAAGAAAACTGAATAAGAAACACGTTGTGGCATTTATGACAATTTTAAACTTAGTTGTATATCAGGCAACTTGGATATGGGTTTTTGAATTTTGCTAAACTTTTGAAAAGATTTAGTCTAGATAGAGAAAAAATATATATCTGAAAGTTTTGAAAATCATTCAGCTTGAATTCCCTTGAATCAAAATTTGTAACCTATTCAAAGCGCGTTTGAAGAATCTTAAAAAAATGAGCATCATAATAAAGTTACATAGGACACTATATGATAACAATACTAAGAATAAACATAGAGTTTAACATAAAACAAAATTAAAATGCATATCAGTCTTCCAATTAAAATTCGTGTGATACGTAGAACCAACAATGTAATTTTGCTTCTAAATCAAAATAAAATTAATGATTGTAAATATGTTAAAAGTATGCCAAGCATGCTTTTTTCAAGAATTGCCTTTTTTTTCTTTTATTCTTCCTTCTTTTTATTTTACGGTTTAATGGATAAATTTAAACACGATTAATTGGAAAAAAACAAGGAAATTTTTGGTATATTAATGAATTATTTAATACATTTTTAAACCCAAATTTATGTTTAACATTCTAACAAAGACTTTTCTGTATTTCTTTCCATTTGTTTAATGAATGCAACACTGAAGGAAAATTTGTTTCAAAAATCAACAATATTTTACTATATGTACAAAATTAAATATTTACATTTGCAACAAAAGTAAGAACAAAAGTTTTACTAATAAATATTAATTAAAGTAAATTACTAAAAAAAATAAAAGCTATGCTAATAAGCATTAATTAACACAAAAGGCAAAATAAGTATTATTACAGTGAAAAAAGGTTTTAACTTAAAAAGTTGTATTACATTAACTAGTTTCGTGTTGATTCATTTAGCCAAATTTTTTTTATAACGATTTAACACATCTTTATTTCATGGGTAGGATAATTATTTTACATGTATTTTTAATAATCATTTTAAAAAATGTATCAAAAAAATTTGGAAATCAAAACGAAGTGAATGCTACAATGTTATTTCATCTAGTCAATAAGAAAACTACTAAAATCATTTTTTACATCTCAATGCAAATAATTTTGGATATAAAAATATGCGAATTAAATAGTAGGCAAATAAATTTCTACCGCAATTCTTCTAAAGTGACATTTTATGAGATTTTTTTAATAAATAATATGAGGTATTTTGAAGATAAAATATGAACATTTATTGATATCGATAAAAAAATCATTTTACGAACTTAAGCATACGCGTGAGTTTATAAATTACACTAAAGAAGTTCTTTCGTGTTAATAAAATACTGCTACAAACATACTTTTAAAAAGAGAGTTATTTCTAATAGATTAACTTTACAGGAAATATTTTCTTGAAAGTTTTTATCACTCTAGAAGTAAAAAAACAAAGAATACATGTTCTCATAAATCCCAATATTAGACGCAGGCTATGGAGAAAACCATTTAAAATTATTGTAGGAAAATAGGATGGTAAATGAGATGAAATCCGGAGGGGAAGGGATCGGAAGTGAATTAAACTTTCATCGTGTACTCACCAAAATACTCTTTAACTCACAATATCAAGATATCTAGCTGGTAACTGATTGATTGATTATTGACATCTTTCTTAGAAGCAACACAAAGGTTATTGGATTCAGCAAAAAAAAATTAATTTTCGGAGCAAAAAAAAAGCTTTTATTCTGTACATTCACCAGATTTTCAAACTTAAATTACACTTTTTTTAACACTAAAGCTTATTTCAAATCCACATATGCACCACAGCCTTCAATTATATATTAGCAATTTACACAACCGACAAATACTCTACAGAAAACACAAATGTCTCCAACTAAATGGTTAAGCAGATTAAAAATGTCTGTGAATTAAAACACTGGTTTCTTTCTGAAAAGAAACGTTTTCGTTTAGAAATAACGCCACGGATGTAAATTACAATTAGTCTTAATTATCATAACGAGCACACAACAGAATTTTAAAGCTTCCAGTCAAGCTCTTCCCAGTAGGCAGATGCCTCCGGTGAAAAATATAAATAAAATGAAAATTTTAGCAGCTACGGAGTAAAAATGGCTATTATTCTAATGGCAGTAAAGAGCGTTGCAGCTATCTTTCCATTTCTCCCTTCCCATACCAGGTTTTCTTTTCCTTCGTTACGTACATGACAAGTAACGTTCTTCTTCGTTCTATCTTGCGTAAAAACTAATCTGCCATCTGAACGTTTCAGTTGCAGACGCGGTCGCTAGAAGGGCAACTAATTAAGACTAGAAACGGGAAAGATTAAAGAAAAGTAAACATTTTTCCTGGAAAACGGGAGAACTCATGTCCCTCTGAAAGGGGATAATTAGCGTTTGCTTATGTAACAGAATAGAAAAGGGGATAAGGAAAATGTTGCTCATACAGAGGGAATGTAGTAGTCTCGTTACATCAACTGCTTTGCATCGAAAACAAATTTTAAAGAGTGCAGCGCGATTCTTGAAACAATACAAATTTTTAGCCGACACTTAAAATTTTTTCCCCTCATCTAGACATGTTATCTCTTTAAAAGATAGCCTTTTAAACTAATTTTCGAAAGGAATAATTAGTGTTGTCTTGTATAAATAAAGATGACAAGTCTCCACTCAGGTGTATAATAATATCATTGAATCAAGAATTTTCCGCCAAAGTTTTTAGAAATAAGTCGTTTTATAAAAGTTAAAATGGGTTTTTAAAGATGAGTTTGTTTTAATTGCTCATCAAAATTCGCTGCTTACCCTTATGATAACAATGCCTTATTTTTGAATAGAAAAGTCTGAATTTATAATTTATGCAGAAAGAATTAAGTTGGTTCTTATGCATTAGCAGTTCATTATATTATTTTATAAAAAAATGTTCAAAATTTGATATTTTATATGTTTATGAAATGTTGGGGCACCAATGAATTTTTTACATAACTTGTATAATTTCAAAATAACTTAAGAAATTTTGTATCTCCATTATAGAGTAGAATATGCTATTTAAATTTTAAATACATCTATTTTTATTTTTTTAAAGCCTAAAAAACATATTCTTGGAAATAGATATGTTTGTAAAGATATATACTTGGCATGGTAAACATGAATTTAAAATTCATTTGTTTTTTTGTAATATATTTCATCTATTCACATATTAAAATTTATTTTTAAGAAGTGAAATTTGAAGCAGTTAATATTTTCTTGTAAATAAATTAAAACATAAAAAAAATGTGAACTTTTTAAAATACTTTTTATATTTATATTACGATTCTTATTTACAAAAAAAAAAAAAAACCGCCGTGAAATACTACATTAGAAAATTATTATTAATTTGTAATCACTGTACCTATAAAATACAATTTATGCCATTTACATATAATAGTGACAATTACAATCAGAAGTAAAAATTATAATTTACGACGCAGTTATCTGTTTAAAACACATGTTTTAAAAAAGAGGATGTATTTAATTATTTTATTTAAAGAGTTTATTATACGCCTCATCATTCAAAAGCATATCTTTAAGAATTCAGAAATATATTATTAGATCGTTTGCATTTATATTATTATTACTAAAACTGGCAAATATTTGAGCGCAGAAGTTCAACTGCGGTTAAAGTTTTATTTAAAGATTATCTTTTTCATAAATAGGTTCACATTGTAAGCTAAAAACAAAAGGTTACAAATTTCTAAATTTCTGATGAGAATTAAAACCATTAAAATTATACCGACTTATTAGTGATTCATTATGCAAAACACTTTAATAGTAGAGACATATTTTTTTTCTCAAACTATAAAAGAGGCGTGATAGCATTTTAGAACGTGCGAAAAATTTGTACTATTGCTCTCATTTATTCCGTCTGGCGTGAATTTTAAAAAAATGTTTTAAACCGATATCTGTCCTCACTAATTAACGCGTTTGCTTGCATAATAGCGATATGAAACGAAATATTCTGGAAAAATGCGGATTCCGGTACATTAAACGTTACTAAGAGAAGTTGCATATTTAAGCGTCCTGGAACCGTGTACAAGTTTTATAAGAGGGGGAAATACCACAACTCTCTTACTTTAATTAAGAAATTAAACCACAGGAAGATGACGAAAAAATATCTCCAAGGTTACTAGCTGCAATCTCAATTTATCCCACTATTCTTTTGACAAAATAAGTGACGCTTGGCATGA
The DNA here is from genome assembly GCA_019973975.1 of Trichonephila clavata. Lineage (NCBI taxonomy): Eukaryota > Metazoa > Arthropoda > Arachnida > Araneae > Nephilidae > Trichonephila > Trichonephila clavata. The sequence goes on along the minus strand of BMAO01035587.1, from coordinate 356,384 downwards.
AGAAAAGAAATCCCCTAGCACTCGCCAGCGTTTAAGACAACCATTAAACCTGTTAATTTACTGTAAGTTTCTTCACAGATGCAATGCAAAACTGGTACCTAAAACCAGGCTTGACGAGTTATTCTATGTATATGTTAATTGGTGTCTCAAGCGGATGCATATGAAACATTACGAAAATGCGAAACATATTAGATTGCTAATTAAAGAAAAGCTACTTTTTTTCCATGCCTTCTGTAGGGATGCATAATCCTAGGCAAAAGCATTTTGATTGTGAGTCGTCGGAAAAGACGATTTTCATCATCCCTTAATTATTGTAATTTCTTCTCCTGAATCCTGTCATAAGGAAAACAAATTAGTCGTTCTTTTTTCCCAAGGCATAAGCCTAAATGATAAATTAGCATTCTGTCAGCTGTGAGTCACCTAACAAGCTCTTGCTTGCGCTTTTCTTTTCTTAATCCAATTAAAGTGTCGCCAAACACGCATTCTGGTAAGATGAATAGTTTCTTCGTTAAACCTTAGACGAAGAGAAAGTTTTTGAGGAGTAGGATTAAAAAGTTCTTCCGGGGTAAATTTATCGTCTTTTGGAAATAATTAGGATTTTTTTCTTGCTGCTCTTATGAGGTGATTACTGGAAAAGCGTTATTTGAACAATGCACTGCTATGCGATTTAACGTTCTTTTATTTCCCTTTTGTTTCATTGAAAAGAATATACATTGTTAACAATTTATGACGCCACATGGAAACCGGTGTGGTTCTCTCCCCAGACGAATAGGATTCGTAATCAATTATTTCCTTATGTCTTTTATGATGAGTACCTTTAACTTAAGTACCAGATAGAATCAAATCGAAAATAACTCTCGAACTATGTAATCTTAAATTAATTGCCGGCTTTGGATCGAACCGAGATGTAAAAACTATACTTAGACACTTTATCATTCCCGGCTGTGATCTAAATTTTAGATTTGTATTGTTGATGAAGTAGATGAACATATTTATTTAATAATTTTCAAGCTTAGAATCGGTTACCAAAAATACATCATTTTTTTTAATATTATTAACGCTAAAAAAGCGTTGATTTATTGTTTGTACTCAGAGTATTTTTTAAAGTAACGGGCGGGAGAATCTATAATAAATTAGAAAGATTTATTTTAATTAGCTTATGTTCTACTAACATAAAATGATTAAATATGTAATTTAAAGAAAATCTATAGTAAATTTATACTCGTCCGTACATAATTAGTTAGCATTAAATGTACGCAAAAAGATAATTTTTTTTCGTTTGGTAACACTCCGACGAAATTCTTGATAGAGTTTATTGCATTAATTTCGTGGAATTATTTCTGAAAGTAAATAAAATGATCTGTATCTTAAGCACAATAATTTTTAATTATAATTTTAATCAAAACTTTGAAATGTGCTTCTTTTCGGAAACTGGTGAACAAAAAAGATGACAGTAAAATGATTTCCTTACATAAAGTTATGTAAAATTGTTCAAATTGATACAAATAATACTTTAAGATCTCCAAATCGTAAAAAGAAAAAATTTTCTAAAAGAGAAATACAAAGATGAAAAGGAATTATTGAAAAATTGGCTTCTGCACAACCGGGGGACAGAAAGCTGAAACGTCTGTGTCAAGTATTTGGAAAGTAAAATCTAGCCTTTAGTAAGGGATGTGATCACCCTTGACTATTATCCTTGCACATCGTCCATCCAAGAATGATGCTGAAGCTAGAGTTGTCAACGGGTTGTTGAGAGAAATTACTTCTATTCTTTTTATAGCACCAATTGTATCTACGAGATCCTTGCTAGTGGCTTGTGATGTGTTGTCAAGTATCTCCCTACAGTGTCCAATACCTATCAGATTAGATTTGAGTCTGGATATTTTACTGAGCAGTTAATACATTAAATATCTTCATGCTCCACTAGCTCTTTGGCGGCCGCTATGAAATGATATGTAGCTTTGTCTCTCATAAGAGGAACTGAAGACTCATAGCACCTTTAAAAATATGCAAATGAGGGAGGAAAACTTTGATATAATAGCGGTAACCAGTGACTGAAATTTCTTGGTAGGTGTAAATGTACGGTTACCTATCTTATAATAAGTTCAATGATGCTGAAAGAGCTATTGCGTGCTTCCTAGAAATATAAACATCAAGAATCACTAATTAAATTATTTATGTTCTCATCTCTAAAGAATACTCGATTCATTGCTGATCTTTCTAATTCTTGTATTTCTGGTGTTAGAAAAAACGCCATCTTAGATAAGCAAGCGCTAATTGCACACACTATACTGACCATCTTGAAAATCGAATAACGTTGTATATATCCTGTTCACAGCAAAGCGATAATCACGGTCATCCAATAATCTGTTTCATGCCTCTTGCGATTTCTTTTCTGCTGTCTGCCATCAATCCCTTAGTTCCGATAAGGCAATATGCAGGTTGCCCGCTGCCGTAGTCGCTCATGAATGACTACTACTGAATCTTCGGACAGCCTTTTTTGCAGTATGAAATGTTCTCCAAACACGTGAAATGATGCCGATAGAGCTTCGCAGCCGTACTAGTCTCCATTCGACCCTACTTCATCTTCCTAATTATTTTATCCAGGGTAAGGTCACACAGATGCCATCTGAATTAATTACATGACAAATATTCTCTCCGATTAAATCATTTTTTCTTAAATAAAATAAAAATAGAAAAAAATATATGATATTTATAAAAACTTTGAAATGAAAAATAATTTTTTATTCGATTTCCTCCTCCTCTTTTCTTAATTCTGCAAAATCTTAAGATTTTTCTTGATTTGAATAAAAATTGCTCTTATTTTAACTGATGTTTAAATTATCTTATTTCCTTATAATCGATGTACAGAGGAGAAAGCCAAATATAATATGGATATATCACATTAAGGCAGCAACTCAACGTTGTTTGACTGATATACACCACATACAATAGCTTTCATAGAACATAGCTTGTACCGAGAAATAGCATTCACTTTATTCTAGTTTCATGCAACGTCTATAAATATTAACAAGGATAAATTGTAAAATAATACATTTTTTTCCATCTAGGAGTAAAGCAAGCTGACTTTTCAATTAAAATAAATGTTTTATTTTATAAATAATGATTTTAAAAAACTCAAATATACAAAATACACTCTGAAGATTTTCTTTTACGTAAAAAATTCTGTCCGTATAAAAATAATTATAAAAATATTAATATCCTATAACGATTGTTGTAAGAAAATGCTACAGCTAAATAAAGCAAGTTTATATACATAAAGTAGTTTCTATTAGAGAAACAATGAAACCCACGTATGTGATTTCCAGTAATTAAAATGCTATGTTTAGTCTAATAGATCCTATTTTAATCAAATTTTTCTTAATCGGATTATTTAATAAAGTATATTAGGAATACTTTTTAATAGTTAACTTAAGAGAGGTATGAAATTTTAAGTTACAAGTTATTGTAATAATATATGTAGGGTGAAATATACTAACCATCGAAAGGTTTTATCTAATTAATGTATTAATTTCTTAAATGAAACTCAAATTATAGAAAAAATATATATTTATAAGAAAACTTTCAAGGGGAAAAAAACACTTTATTTGAATTATTTTTTAGGGTCTTTCTTGATTTTAACAAAAGCTGCTCTTATTTCAACTTCTGCTAAAATAATCCTATCCCCTTACATTCGATATCCAAAGGAGAAAAGCTAAATATAATACGTAGAATTATTTCATTTTATTATTGTTACAAAATATTTTGATTTTTACATTTACCATTTTTTGATAAAAAGAATTTTTTAACTTTGATATTCAAAGAAAAAAAGTTACCTTAGAAAAATGGAAGTATTTTTTTAATTTTCTACCTTAGAAAAATGGAAGTTTTTTATTTATTTATTTATTTAATATACTTCTTACAGAGAGAAACTTTATGAGCTGTAGCATTCACGATTAATTATTATTATTATTTGTCTTAAGGAATTATTTTATATCTATTTAGGAATTAAAGTTGAGAAGAAACTCGTGGCTGCATTTGTTTCTATCATACCGTAGGTTCGAACCTTGTGCTACTTAAGACCCGCCGTGTTGGGGACTCATACCATTAAATTTGTCGAGGCTCAGTCTTCGCAGTAGTGTAATGTGGAAGTTTGGGGAGTAGGGTGCCAACCAAGATGTTGACCTTGTCAATTGATTAAGGGTCAAAGTTTCGAGGTTCCTCTTGAATAACCCTCGAATTACTTATAAGTGCGCTGTTAATAAATTATACCAGTGGCGCACACAAGGGGGAGTCCTCGGGTCCGGACCCCCCCCCCATAGCCCTTGATTTTACCCGATTTATTTTAATCCTATGTACGTAAAATTCAATTAAGTAGTAGCCAATAATAATTAATTTTATTAATTAATGCCAATTATTTATTCAATAATTAGTACTAATCATTAATTAACTAATTTTTTACTGTTTTTGTTCCCGAAAATCGACAAAATCAAAAGAATATGCTGGGTGGCGTATTAGTGCATGATACGAAAATGATGAACTTTCGACCCTGAGACCTCCCCCCCCCCTTGAAAAATTCCTGTGTGCGCAACTGAATTATACTATAGAAATATAGAAGTGCGCTGTTAATAAATTATACTATAGGAACCATTATAAGAAATTACCCTTAGATACCGACTACGCTCCAGTACCCCCCAAAATTTCTGATTTTTTGAGATACTGTCCTTGACGTTATGACGAACATTTAGTTTTTCCTTTTGACGCTGACTAAGGCGCACGTTCGTTCGTGTTTTCTTTCACTTTCTAAATTTTGTACAATGATTTTTGTTGTTTGTTTGTACTTTTTCTTGCCAATTTGGCATCGTCGTTGGAATAGAACGAAAGTGATACAGAATGAGAATAATTGCCGAAAACCGATGAATACCAGAGTGACTCTGATCCAGATTTATCTATTTGCGATGAATAAGATGAAGAATGGAAAAAATGACAGTACACTTATGTAAGGCGTGTGGAAAAGCTTTTTATTTTAAGGAACCTTTTGAGCAATTTCACAAACAGTTATAAATTTAATTTTAAGGTTTCCAACTACCCCAAAATTGTGAATTTTTCCAAAAATTGACAATTTTTTTTGTGATTTATTTTATAGGCCATCTTATTACCTTTTTAAAAGTACCAAGTTTATTATTTTCCGTTCCCTAGAACAAAATCTACAAGTGTTTTAGTAAAAGCAGATGACATTACTTTAAGCAAGATATGTCACACTTTAAAACGCGTTTTACTCGAAATGTGTTTTTTGAAAATGCTCAAAGGAGACAGCAAATGCTAAAAAAGTTTTGAAAATAATTAACTGAAATTTTTTGTTCATGTTCTGTATAATAGCAGAAGTGTTTTAACCATAATACTTAACAATCACTGTTTTATTACAAAATTTGCAGTCCCTTATGTTAATATAATCACTGTTTTTTTTTTAAAGTAATTTCATATAATAACTAAAATAAAGTGCTCTACTTTTTATACAGATTAAAATATCTCTTATCCTGAAGATCATTTCAAAAATGAATAACATAGAAACACACCAGAATTGAAAAATTGAAAATTTGTTCATAAACTTTGGGTACAGAATGGACCCCGTTTATGTTATTTTTTGTAAATTTTTACCCATTTTTTAGTAATAATAATTTATTTTTATCTTCTTAATTTTAGCATATCTTTCTTAAAAAGTACTATACAAATCTAAAAACCACAAAAAAAAAAAATCCCATATCTCCATCTTTTTTTAAAAAAATTGTCGCAAGTAGTCGGATACCTTAATTTTCCAATTTTTAAAAAATTTTGCAACCCAGCCATTTTGTAACTTAATTTTTGTTATTTTATACAATCCCAATAAAAGAAAATCTACATTATAAAGTTTCCAATGCTGGTTGCACTGGTTATATATTTAAATAAGCTATGTGTCCTAATGAGGTTACAATGCGATTTTGCCTTTATATAGCATGTATCCACTAGGTACGCAAAGGGCTAAAAACCTGTTTGTAAGTCTTCGTTGCTTATTAATATTATATATTTGTACCGTTTATGATTCTGAGAATAGCATATGTTTATTCTCAAAATAAATTTAAATAGATCAATAAGTGAATGATTAACACTGTTCTGAATTAAGGAGTTAAAAGCACAGAAAAATACAAAACGTTAGAAAAAATGTTTATTGGCCTAAATTTCTTAATAGTTTTTTATATCTTTTATTTTATTCAAAAATATTCCTAAAGAACTAAAATTTCTAAGAAGAGAACATGAACTTCTTTAATTTATGCGTCTTAACTCAAAACTATTCACTTTCCACCCTCAAACACATGCGAAATCCATTAACAAACGATTAAATAAGTTATTTTCAAGAGTCAAGATTTCCTTTAATGAAGTTTCGGGACTAGTATTTAAACTGAATAGGACGATTCTGTCTGCCTGCTGACTCAAATATCTTTCAAGCTTATGAAACAAGGCTTTACTGTTTACTTTGACAACATTGTTGCGATCGTCAATGTTTAAACTGGAAATCGCGTTGAATCTTATTAACAACACTGATTCATCGGTTCATCACTTAGCCAAATTCAATGATGAAAATTCCAAGTTAATAAACATTTTGATTAATCTACAATTAAATAAATCAAAGGCGCGTGTTTACTCCATGTATATGAGATTAAAGATAATAATGAATTTAGATCCGAAGTTTACTTAGGTTAGGAATTGTAAAAGTTAATTATAAGTATGCAGATATCTAATATATTCCTTCTCAAAGAGAGTATAAGGTATTAAAAAATTAATGAATGAATATTTGGATCAAAATGAAGATGTAACAGCTGAATTACATAACAGCATATATAAGTACTTTTAAACATACATTTTATAACTTTAGCATTTAGTTTTCAAATCGATAATTAATCTGTAAATATATTTATAAAGTTCTATACTTTTATTCAACTCAACTTGAAAGCATTAATTAAATAACAAAATACTCTTACACATTTTATACTTTACCTAAAGTAATTTTGTAAGAAAATGTATGTTTTTTCAGTTAGCCAAAATAATATTTACAAAGCCCATTGCTTTATGGATGAAATGATTAACAATATGAGAAAAAAATACTTATTTTTAAAATAAATTTCCATAAAGAACAGTAATATTTAGTTTTAAAAAAGGGATATAAAGTAAAATATATGTATTACAACTCCAAATGTATATAAAATTATTTTCTTTGTATCTAATTACATATTAATTTCGGTTTCTTTCAATTTTGAAAATCATAACTCTTTTTTTCAATTCAATTCTTATGAAAACTAAAATTTCCAGTGAATGAGTGCTTAAAATGATGTTTAACACACAAAAAAGACTTAGTTTACCTGCATAAGCTGCTCTCGTGCCTCTTTAATTATTAAAATGTCCTCATGTGTCCTTTTAACACATTTTAAAGTTATAATTAGTTTAGCTTTAATCATATTAGATCATAAAATCTATATCATAATCAACAAGCTTTTTTGTTTTTTAAATAAAATTTTTGTTTATCGTGTAATTTAAGTGAAATGAGGGAAAATAATTTTCTACGAAAAAACATTTATCCGAAGTATGTTAAATCATTGCTATTCAGTGATATAAAGTTCAAAATTATTATTTTCCCTTCAAAATATCAAATTTTCATTGGAAGGAATTTAAAATCTTTCTTCTCATAATTGCTTTAAACTTAATGGAAATCCTTAAAGCATTTGAAAAAGAATTTTTAATTTCTACTTAAAATAATATTTCTACAATAAATTAAAAATAATTTTAAGTAATAATCAAAATTACATTTTCATGGTATTGCAATTATACTGAAAAGAAACAAAAAATATAATTTCCATTCTTTCTTATTTTTTTCTTAAGTTAAACTTCCTATTTCTAACAAAAATACATATTAAAGCTTTCTCTTAGAATTTTGGTAAAATGAAAGAATACAGCTTATTTATGGCAAATATTTAGCTCTACAAGGAAAGAGAAAATCGCTTATTCGTTTTGTCTTCCTCGCTGTTGTCCCTTTTACATTGTGTATTAAGTATTACGTTGCACATATATGAATATGAGACCTTAAATGTTGCATATTTCATTTCAGTTTTGAATCATTCTTTTAAAGTAAACTTTGAAAAGCATGTCTTTTTCAATAAAAAGTGTTCCTAGTAATTAATCCTGCAATATGTGGTTTTTTTTCTTCAAAAATATAATAGAGAAGAATCATAGATTACCCTCAAAGTAAACTTCAGCTCAATATTTTTTTGCTGAAGTTTAGTTAAAAATTAATTACATTTATATTAAAGTGATATGATTTAATCCATTTGAAATAATTAAATACTCTTGGTGATATAAATGAAGCATAATGAGAAACAGAATTAATAATATTTTATTTGTATTTAATTAATTATAAGAATGAAGTGAATCAGCTCAATTTATAATGTTATTAATTTGTTATTAATGAAACTACCCATGTTTCAAGATGAAGTAAAATTAATGAATTTGAAAGTTACGAATCCATTGGAAGCTTTTAATTTAAATGCGAAAAACCCGAAGCGAGTTTTTACTTTGCGAAAAAACCACTTTATTCCTCTTTGCGGCTTCGCGTCTTCATCAGAAAATGGAATTTCTTTATTTGCCAGGCAATGAATCGCGAAATATATCAAAACCTCGTTCTCTTTCGGCACACCGAAAAACTTTTATCCACTCCATTTCCATATCCACCCAATAAGAAAGATTTCGAATTAAAAGTGAGGGGCCACAAGCTAGAATGAGAGTGAGATAGAAAGAGAAGAAAGACAAAGAAAGAGGGATAGAAACAGAAGATCTTGGTCTAAAGAAAAAGAAAGTGCACGCTGGAAAAAAAAGATACAGACGCAACATCAAAAGAATCTACATAATCATACGCAAAAGCGAGTGCATTCGTGGTTTTCTTTCACGGTGTGCAAAAGAAAAAAAACAAGACCAGCAGAAATAATAATAAAATAAGTAGACAAAAATAACAAAATGAAAAAGGGGAGGCAACAGTCAAAAAGCGAGGGCATGGGGCCCCGTTCCATTACTTTGGATAAAATTAACAAAGGACAAGACGTACTGTAGAAAAGGAGTGTCGAGGGGGTGTGGGGATGAATGTACCGAAACGAAGGTAACTTTTCCCGCTCTTTGGAAATTAATTTTCCTCGGACAAGCAGTTTCGGGTAAATAAATTATTCATCGCGCGCTCTCATCAAACTTTCATTGCGCAGCTTTCACAAAGAACGCCGCACCCGGAGAAAGTTTACATCCCCCGCAAAACTGGATGCCAATTTCGCCCCTCACGTTCATTTTCTCCTCTCTTCATCTCTTTCCCGTTTTCCTGGAATCTCACATGACGAAACCCGACTGCCTGGAAAATCACGAGAAATGAGAGGAGAGAGAGAGAAAGAGAGATACCTCCCCACCCCCAACCTAAGTGGAAAAGGGGGGTTGGATTGGATTAATTGATTAGGTATACATCAAAACTGTATTTACTAAGGAAATTAAATTCTCCCCTTGATTGTATCCTTCAGATTAAATCGCCGGTTTCGAAATACGGCGGGATGAACAGTTGGAAAAGATCCTCCGCCGTTCCGCTGACTCCTCTCTCCGCCGATTGTATAAAGAGTTCCACCCCTGCCTCAACCCCTCTCTCTCTCGGATCTCTTTTAATTTCCCTCAATCGTTTTCGAGTTAATCAAAATGAGAAATTACTCTTTTTTAATTAATGCGGGTAAAAACACCCTGCGCCAAATAATCGACTGTTAATGAGCACCAAGTGTCTAATCGGAGGTTAAAAGTGCCAAAGCCTTTAAGAAAATTGCCGACGCTCTTTACTCAGAGCCGGAAATTCAACGGACTAAGATTTAATTAGAGAGGAAATCAATTAAAACAATTAGCGCTCCAGTTTTGCTCATTAACTCTGCCTCTGTCTTTGGGCTACGGCCTTTCTATTTTTCGTCATTAAGGTGACTTTTTTTCTCCTTTTTTCAATTAAAAATTATCTTCTTTATTTCTCTTATTTCTCCACTCTGATAAAGGAAAGGTTTCGCCTTTTATTTAAAAATTTCTTACTTCTCAATTTGCTAGAAAAAAATGTAAAAACATTTGTAAAAAACGCAACTATGTATAATGATAACATTGTGTACCCATAATTTATTTCGCAATTTCGTAAACTGCTCGGAAAATTGCGAAAGAATGCCTCCAAGTTTAATTGAATGTACTTAAAAAGTAAACAAATTTAAAAGTGAAAATCGTGCTTTTCTCATTTGAGACAAAGAGGGAGGTAAAACAAAAAAGACTAATCACCTCATTAAATATTCATTGTGCGCATTTTATTCGTATCCTAATTCTGGAATGATCACAAATGAATAACCGAAAGTTATTCCTTTATCCGGATAATTATTTATCAATCCTTTTAATAAAATGAATAAAAATTCATCTTCGTTTAATGCGTATTTAATGTATCAAGCTTTTCATTAGTAATTATTTGTTTTAATGAAACAATATTTAATGCAAAAAGAGTATAGTTAGTTAATAATATTAAGAGTTATCATAGATATATTAACTTAATCATGGAATACCTGAATACGTTACATTAAAAATTCATGTCAATACATCTGTTTTTCGAATTAAGTTTATTAACAATTTAAGACTCGAAATAATTGTAATATATGAATAACTTTGAGATGCGATAGTTGTTTTGGTTAAATGATGTACAATTAGAGATTTATAAAAATGGTTCTCTATCTAGAATATAACTTTTTTTATTTTGTGCGTTTTGCGTCCAAAATGTATGTATAAATATTAATAATTCAAAATTATGCTTTTTGGTTAAAGATATAACATTAACCCTTAGGGTATAAAGTTCAAAAAGTTTATTAATATGTTTTATGAATAATTAAGAAATGGATGTGATACAAAAGCATGACATTAATTACTTTCGTTTATTTCTAAAAAAGACTTATTTATAATTTACATGCATCTTGAAACAATATAATAAATTTAAAATTTCCCATAAGTATAAATGGCATTTAGGATGTATTTCAATAAATTAATATAGTTATTTTAGAGCCTCCATTCACTTGAAAATAAAAATAATAAACTTGTTTTTATAATGTGTTAAAAAAGTCAAAGTAATACTTATTGGTATTTTTACTTTGAATTAAAATGTTAATAATTGTGTGTTTATTTATGAAATGCATTATGCATTGAAGTCACAATAATTAATTTTCTTCCCACTATGTTTTATAAAAAGACTTTTTAAAAAACATTAGCAGCAAGTTGTTAAAGGAAATTAGACAAATAAAAATACTTGTACTATTAAGTTCTTAAGTATATTCGAATAAGTAAAAAAGTATGGTCTACTTTTAATTGAAGTTTGTGAAGTAGACAGGTATAAAATAATTTTTCAATTGTTTATTCAGTATTCGTTAAAGAGTATGCAATATCAATGAACTAAGAAAAAATGTATCAAATCTAATCTACTTTAAGAGAAGTCAGTAAGGTAAAAATCATGAAATGATCGATTTTGAGTTTTTGATATTTCTGAAATCTGTATTTCATTACCTTTCTAGGGATATAACATTTATGCCATATTTTCAATTAGAACTATGTCAAAATGACTTTTAAAAAATCATCAACTGGTGGGCCACGCCCCTTTTTGACAGATATTTGCCTTTTAAATATCCTGAAACAATTGCAAAGCCTTCTTTTTGTTTATTCAAACGCAATTAACTTTAGATAACAGTTGACTGTTCGATTAACTGTATTAGTTTGGTGGCGGAATTTCGAGTTACAACATGTATCCAAGTGTTTTAAAGTATTATTTCGAAGAATTTAAAAATTTACTTTCACAAGGTATGATTTTTTTCAAAACTACTATTTTCATAATTTATAATTTTAAAATTACTTTTAAAAAAATAAAATTTTCTAAATTTACTGTATGTGAAAAAAAAGCTGCAAATTTACATTATATATTTCTTATGCATTCTTGTGAATACTGAAGTGATATTTTGAAAATATTACAACAAAAAAAAAACATTTAGCTAAGAGCACATGTGTCAAAAAACAAACAACTTTGAATAAATTCAGTGATGATAAATAAAAGTCTGTTTTTAAAAAAACTAAATTTTTTTTAAAAAATATCACTTCAGTATAAATATAAATGTTACTTTACTGTACAGACAAGTTTTTAAGCTTAAATATTCAAAAGTTTCTGAATGAATTGTACATACAAAAATTCAGATGTGTAATACCATTTGTCGTTGCAAGAAGCAAGAACATAAAAATACCTAAATATCATGTTTAAAAACATAAAAACAGTTTTATTTTTGCTGTTTAAGAAATCATGTGTACAGTTTAGAGAAACTTCTGAAATTTAAAAGTCTTAGAAACTTATGTTTGCATGTGAACACACAAAACACATATGAAAACTTTCGAAATGACATAAAATCATGTTTTTTCAAATACACACCAAAACCATATAGATAAATTTTTTCCCATTATATTTATGATGATATATGCTCTACTTTGATATTTGTAATACATAAATGCTAAAATTCTTCTAAAATTTATAGAGATTTTGTGATAATAGATGTAAATTTTACAAAATATCTCGTTAAACAAAAACTGAAAATTATTATGTATGTATTTTCTGAGAATTTGAAAACATTTTTGATGCTTTTTTTACTTAAAATATATTTACTTGATGCTAATGTTGAATAAAATGTGGCAAATACATGTTGGAAGTCATAATTTTTGTGATAAAGTGACATTTCATGTTAAAAATGCATTTTTCAAAAAGTTTGTTTATAAAAATGCATTTTTCAAAAAGTTTTTTTATAAAAATTTATGTTCTTTTTTCTCAGAAAATAATGAAAGGATGCTCATAAAATTTCAGTAAAACATAACTCATATGTACACTGAACATAAACATGTACACTGAAGTGAGCCTTTATAAATTTTCCCAAAATATTTTAACATAATGCATTTATCGTAGAAAAAAAAATGAACATTTTCAAGAAATTCATAGTATTATTTTTATTTTGCATGGTTTTGAAAAAACTTAACAATATATTTTAAATATCTCATTTCAGCATAAATATTAAAGTCTAATTAATATTCAGACTAAATCAGAAGTCTTAATATTTAACAGTTTCTGAGAAAAAGTACACATAATATGTGATGATACGGGATGATTTTTGTCGTTACCTGTAAAGCTTGTTATACACATAAAATTACATAAATTTCGTTTTTAAAAACATAAAAACAGTTTTCTTGTTGTTTTGGATATCATTTATGTAATATTTAAAGAAACTTTTTAATTCTGATACTTTAAGAAATTGTGTTTACATGTGAATATACAAAGCACTAGTGAAACTTTTCGAAATGTCATATATTCATGTATTACTGTCTTATAAAGATTATATTTTTAATTTGTGTCTTCTTTTTCTATAAATTAATTGTATGCATGAACTGGAATTTTTTATTTTATATTTCATATATATTGTGTATACTGAAGTGAAATTTTTGAGATATTCCTCAGACATTTAGCTAAAAAGCAGATGTCGTAACATAGAAAAGGAAAATTTTTATAAAATTCATTATTCTACTGTGCAAAAATTACATTTTTAAACAGGCTGATCAATTTTTTAAAAAAATTTCACTTCTGTATAAAGATAAATGTTAATTTAATGCACACACAAATTTTTAAGCTTTGTTTTCAATAGTTTCTTAGTAAAATGTACATAAATATATCCTAAAATGCAATGCCCTTTTTCGTTGCACACAACTTGTTACATACCAAAAAATACACAAATTTCATGTTTAAAAACATAAAATCAGTTTTCTTGTTGTTTTGGATACCATTTATGTAATATTTTAAGAATCCTTTTAATTCTGATACTTTAAGAAATTGTGTTTACATGTGAATTTATTCTAATGAAACTTTACGAAATGTCGTATAATGATGTATTACAAAAGTCATATTTTCATGTATTGACACACTTTCACATGGTATTTATGATGATTTATAATAATCTTGGAGGACAATAATGTATCAGAACAGAAAATTCTTCAAAAATTGATGCATAATTTGAGAAAAATGATGCAAATGCTATAAAATATCTCGATAGATTAAAAGTGAAAAATGCTATATATGTATTTTCTGAGAAATCTAAGTAAAAGAAATAAGTAAAAAGTCTTAAAAGTAATAGAGAATAAGCTAATATTTAAAAAAATAGTGCAAATACAGATTGTAATGCATAATTTTTTTGATGAAGTGACATTTTATAATAAAAATGCAATTATCTCAAAATGGTGTTTTTAAAAATGCGTGTACCATTTTCTCAGAACCTATTCAACGGAAGCACTTGCAATCTTCACTGAATATTACTGATATGTTAATATATATACTAAAGTGAGCTTTTATTAATATACCTATAATATTTTTGTAAAAGTCAGTTATCGTGAAAAGAAATGACATTTTTCAAAAAATTCATAGTGATACTTTACGATGAAAGTTTTTGAAAAAACTAAACAATATATTTGAAAAAATCACTTCAGTTTAAATAAAAAAGTCTAATTAATATACAGACAAAATTTTAAGTTTGTACATTTAATAGTTTCTGAGTTTCTAGTACATAAAAATGCTCAATTTAACATTGTCGGGATAGGGTGTACCGACTACTCTTAATGTACGTTTTACTTAATGTTACGCAAAGGGAAACTTAAATGCAACTATTACTTTATTGGATTTCCAAGAAATTTCAAAAGTGTTTTAGTAAATGTTGTATAAAATTTACATGAGTTTCGTTTCACATGATCATTATTTGATTTTCAATATTTTTGGCGATCAAAATGGAAAGTACAATAGTTTTAAAAATAGATTTAAGAACTGCTAAATTTAATAACAAAAAAATATGTTTTTTTTTATTTTTCATTAATTTCTAACAGCTGTAACAACAAAAAGATATAAAATATTCTATTTAACATTTTCACGTATAAGACTATAAATTCTAAGCAAAATTTAAAAAAAGAAATGAATCAAAATAAAATTATAAAGAAATTGAGGGAAAAAAATAGAGAAATATAATAATACATAAATAAACATAGATGAAAGATAAGAGTAGAAATAATAAATATAAAAAAAATTTGAATAAAAAATTAAGTATATTTAAATTAGTTTGTTAGTAACTATTTCATGATTCTAATAGCTCTGTATTGTTTAGTAGCTGTTACATAACTAGATATGTATTTTGTACTTTAAATTGATTTTTAAAAAAAGTAAAATACTTTTTTATACATAAGTTGCAAAAATGAAATAAATAATTGACTTTCGAGTTTGTCATGCTTGAAGAACTCTTCCAACTAAGCATCGAAAAAAAGAGATTTAAATTAATCATTATAAAACGTGTCCGAAAATATTTTTATATCGAAGCTGTAAATAGCTGAACGTATATGATATTAGCAGCAAAGGAAAAGTAATTATTTCTCTTGAACTTTTCAATTCCATGTGTCCATGTGTGGAATAAGTTCTTAATCTTCAAGAAAAAAAATGCTCTTGCTGATTAGATGGCGAAGCTTTTCCAAATAAAAAGAATTGGCCAACAATCTAGTGAAAGACAATCCAAAATTAATTCCGAACATTTCGAATTTAAATTAGCACTTTTCGTGCTCTTTTCTTGGTCGTTAATAATATCAATTCTTTGTTAGTCATTCTTTATTTCATTGAAAAAGGATAAGCTTCATAATTAAAGTTAAGACACCTTTATTTAATATAGCACAAAAAGATTCCTCACTGTTATGCTTTATTAAAATTAACGTTACATCTGAAATTAATGAATAAAATATTATACAGAACGTTAATTAAATTTAAAATAACTACTGCTAAAGTTTTGTACCTGGTTATATGTGTTTGTTAACAACAGAAAAATAATGAATTACTAAATTAACAATTATATCTTAAATTAAGATATATCTAAAGGGAATCGTTATGTGAGTGTGTGTTTTTAGCGCTCTTTTGTCATACATATTTAGAACGTATTAGCGTGTTTTTTAAAACTGTTCTCTGAATTATTATTTTCTTTAAGTTAAATAACTTGATAAAAACTGAGATATTAATACTTGATGCTATTTTCTCCATAAAATCCCACGATGAAAACTTTTATTAGAAAAAAAATCCCTATAAAACATTATTAATAAAAATTATTATCCCTTAAATTAAAATTGAATCAATCCCTTGAATCTCGAATAAACTAAGAACTTCTATGAACTAAAAATCTTAATCTTTAGCTAATAATTATTTTATGCAATGTCCTGAATTATTAAAAAACAAACATTTTTATTAAGTAAATACTTAATACGTCTATTAAAAAGTCTATTAGTAATAGTAATGTAAAAATCATTCATGTATTAAAACGATAAAAATAATTATTTTAGTTATACGAAACGCGTTGATATGAAATTCATAAAAGTAATTCAGCTAGAGCTCTTTTTTTAAAATGTAGGGAATAGTAGAAATCGATTAATGCTGTTATCTGAAATCCCCCAGGTTATAGCTGGAGGCTCGACCAGTTCTATAAAACGGTTTAAGAAATATGGTTATGGGGATAGTTTTGTTAGTCCGAAAATATGGATCAAGTGAAGCTCCATTTGGTTTTAGTCTGTGTCTAGTAGATTTCCATTAAATTTAACAAGAAGCATCCTATCTACATGACGTATTTTAAGTGGAATCAGGATTCAAACCAGGGGCTGAACTGAAACCTTGACAATACACCAGCCATTACCATTCAATCTCCTCAGTCGAATAATCTACCGGTTGATTCAAAATTAATGTGACCATTTTCAGCGTATCATACATTTTTATTGAATAAAGTTATTTACATGAAATTTTAGACGTGGCTTCCTTTAGCATAGTACCCTTTACGTAAACGTATAGCCAAGCCAAAAGAGCTTTCTCGAATATTTTTTGGGGAATTATTCTAACTTCCCCTTTGATTACTTTTTGAAGCCCTGAAGTGTTTTTACTTTACATCTATTTAATTGTTTTCTTAAGTGTCCCCATCAAAATATTCACAAAGAGCACAGTAGCAAAGAGAATGGTAGCTATTTCTCATAAGGAAGAAAATTTGCTTTTTTTTATGTTTCAGCCATTTTATAGTTGATTTTGCAGTATGATATAATGCAGAATCTTGGTGGGGAAAAAAACTTTCTTCGAAGTTAAAGGTGTTTTCTTTCTTTGCTCATGTGCTTCAAAACTTTTTGCTGATAGTATATAGCATCAATTTTAGCCTTTGGTTCTACAGAAAAATGGTTTTGTTAAGACTTGAGAGGACATTCTCATTCATACCATAACTACTAACAGTTATCTTGCCTTTTCCAAAACAGTTACGTCTTTGCGACGTTTTTCACGTGAAATATGTTGTATCTTCGTGCTGCTAGATCTGGATGGCAGATGAAACAGTGCTCTATCCGAAGTTATCCATGTTTTGTATCTACCTTTGCGTAACATTAAATACGGAGGCCAAGGGCGTTTTCTTCGTTTTTCTATGGTCTTTGTAGACATTTGATGGCAAACTGGTTTATTCATTTTTAATAGCCAATTTTCTTTATCTGACGACAAATTGTCGATTGCGATACTTGTAGCTTCTTTGCCAAAGTTCTTGGAGGCAGAGGATTTTCTACAGCGATAATTCTTTTCAACTTCTTCTTTTCTTTTTCATTAAGTACTTCTTTTCGTTCACATTTTTTTTTTTTTTTTTAGCTTTTGATTGCGGGGCAAATTTTATTTCCTTTCGAAATTTAGATAGTAATACATTAGAAAAATGTCTTTTTTGGTTTTTAAATGGTTTATTTATAACAGAGTTTGAACAACTCTCCTTTAAAAGCTTTAAAATTTCCGTTCCGGGGTTGAGGATCTAATTTCCGTACAATAATTTACTCCCACTAATAAAAATGGTTAGATTAATAATTTAAATGTTTCATTTTTAAAATAAAGCCAGTAGCAAAACGATAGAAAATCACCCTAAATAGTTATATGCTTTTAAAACGGTCACACTAGATTAGAATCATCCGGTAGTATTGAAAATTCGGACTGTTTATTGATCATCCAATAAAAAGATTATTCAAAAGAAATATTTCTCGACAGTATATTTTATTTGACAATGTAATTAATTGTGATCATATTTTGCACCTGAAGTTGTTTTTCATATGATTTTACTATCTAATAGTTCTCATTTCCTTCACTGCAAACTGAATCACAGTTTAATTTGTTATTTTAACAAACATTTTATATCTGGATGATAAAAATTATTTATTTAAGAATATCACTGTATTCTACAGTTCTGAAGATTTACATTTAGCTATTCAATGATGTCATTACGAAATCCTCCCTCTCTATCCAAAGAAATTACATACACATTTCTACTTTGAGTTATTTTCTATACTTGAAACTCGAAGATTTCCTCATCTTATTAAAAGTAATAAACACAGCTTAAGCAAACATGAAAAACAATGGCATCACATGTAAAAGAACCTGCAAAATATTCATTACTAATAAGGAGAAAAATAAAATAGAACTTAGAAAACTAAATAACGATAATTCCTTCTTCTGCTTTTGTTTTTCTGTATTTTGAACTTTAAGACGTCTTATTTAATTTTATGTTTAAAATAGATTTGGAATAAGGAAGAAAAAAGGAGTCTTCAATTTGTCTTGTGTGTTAAACGGTTATCAAGGTCTAATGATAAAAATTATACATTTCTGTTTGAGTGTAAGAGTAGGTTAAAGTCCTGATTCTACCAAAACCGTTGCGCAGCGTAAACAGAAAGGGCTCTCATGCCGTAAGTCTCCACACACACACACAATCATTCTATTACTCTACCAAACTCAAAATAATGGAAAGGGGCCTCACAGTAAATCAACCTGGACCTCTAAGTTTGTATGATAAAATGCTTGTGTGATAAAATGCTTATAGAGAAACAAGGAGAGTGAATTATCGATTCAGGTGACGACATTCTCAAGCGACCGTTTTCAAAATTTTAAGGTCATCGTCAACACTCCTTCCTGTAGTTTCTTCATTATGCGATGTTCCATAAAATCCGGCGTATAAAGCGCACCTATACTTTCAAGGTTCAATTTTTAAGATTTAAGTATATTCGCCATATAACGCACGCACCTTTTTTACCAAGGAATATGAAATGTAAGTGTACAATGCTCTTGTATTTTGAAGTCATTTATTCGAGGTATTATCCCAGGCTTTTGAAAAAATAGCATACTTCTGGAACAACAACGCTTTAAGTTTATAAGGAATGTCATTTCTTTTCAACAGTATTCCGATCTATGTAGAAGTCTTAATTTTTTCTGAGCTCATCTTTTTTTCTATTTTTAAAGCTCGCGCTTTATACCCGGGGTATAACGCGCACCCGTAAATTTAGATCTATTTTTTTGTGTTAAAAGGGAGCGTTAAGTTTGGCTGAAAACCCGGTTTTCGACGCCAACGTTTTGGGTTGCATTGTTACAACAATAGAGACGAATCTAAGTTGGCGTCGAAAACCGGTAATGAATTAAATTTTGAAAAAACTATTAACATCAAGAGTCCTCCACTACAAGTTTAAAGAAATTTATTTGAACTTGAATGGATGAATAGAAAGTATTTTATATTGACGATTGAACATTTAAACATCTATATATATATAGTGAGAGAGTGAAGTAGGAATTGAAAAAAAAAACTTTTATATGCTTTGTTTTAAAACTAAGTGGGTTTTTTTAGATTTTATTATAGCTTCACCATCGTTGATATTTGATTGGCTGATTGTTTATTAACTTCTCACTATGGAGCAATACGAGAGTTACTAGGCAACGGACTTCATATCTGTGAGCCTCTGTCACGTGACTAGAACGATATCTGAGCTGGCACCCCACTCTCTAAACTTCCACACCAGCCCAACGTGAGGATCTTGATCATCAACAGACTTGCATCAGTTACTCTATACGGTAGATTATGTTAAAATCATGTGGAATTGAAAATTAATGCCAATAATATCGAAGGATATACCGTAAGACAGTTAAACATGGCCCATCTAACTTGTCTGCTACACGGCAGGTACTTTTGTTGTGAGAAAGTTTGAAATTCTGTCCTCCTCCATTTGAAACATAACTTCCATTTCCGCTTCTGTAAGAACGGGATTTTTTTCCTCTTCCATGATGAACAGAATCTCACGCACTTCATAATCATTCCTGGAAGAGATTTTTATCATTGATTGAACATTCGCAAATCGCTTTCAAAGGTTAAAACTTCCGTAAAGTAGATACTACGAAACCAACGTTTTGATAAAATAATTTTACCAACAAAGCACAATCTCGTTAACTTATAGTCATTGCGAATACTAAGCACATTGAAAATAAGATCTCCACAAATGTTTTTAAGTTTATAGCAGTTACTGCATGATGTTGGAAAAAAAAATTGTATTTGTACAGCAGATTTACAAATTAATAAGAGATAGAAGGAACTTAAGTCACTTTTTTTTCAAAGAAATTATCCTCTTTTAAATCATCCCCAAAACTTCACAAATTTCTGATGGCTGGTTTCTGCCATAGGTAACTTTAAAACATGTCTCTAATTATGGACATGTATATTCTGTTCAAAGAAACAAAGCTAGCTAATATTTTTTTTTATAATTCAGTTACAATTTTTTAGAATATTTTTAATTATTTATTTATTGTAAACGCAGAAATTTGAGAATTCCTCCCATCCAGGACCTTATCCTTGACTCTGAATTTTTTTTTTTTTTTTTTTTTTGTGCTAGAGAGTGATATTTTTCAATATTTGTTCTTATAATCTCCACAAGGTTGCTATTCAGAACATTAATTTTCCATAGATCAAAAAAGTTGGACGTCTTTGGATCCTTTATTAGAATGTTCTCTTACGTACAAAAACTATATTATGTTCAAATAAAGTTCCCAGTTGGAAAGCTATCCATTTCACCAGTGATAAGTGTATTACTAAGAAAAAGGTGAAAGATCTCACTTCAATTGAATACTCAGAGAGAAATTCCAATAAGATCTGGTGGAATAATCTTAAAGATCTTCCCATGTGGCCAAGACGTAAAGCAGTTGCCTAGTTTCGTCTGGCTACTGGACATGACTGTCTCCTCAAACATCTTCATCGAATTCATGTTGCATTGTCCCCTTTCTGCACGCTCTGTGATATTTAGGAGGACATGGGCCCTGACCACATTCGCCACTGCCTAGCACTAAAAGGCTCCTCTTTATTGGCAAACTAGGGATTTATTGGGTTTGTAGACTTTTCTCGCCACGTTTTTATTTCCTACTTTTTGTTTTGTCTGTTTTTGTTCCCTATCCTTTTGTGGTGTAGTGGTTTTTTGTAACCCTGGCTATTGGAAATAGAAAAAAAACATTTCCCAATTTTTTAACAGATAAAAAAAATATGAAGGAGAGAATTATGAAAAATAAAATAATGTGAAAATAAAATAAAACCACATAAGAATGTATAGAATTAAACTGATAGTTCAAGCAAGCTCTTACAATGTAAGGGAATAGACATTTGCTTAGTAATTCAGCGAAAGAGATGTCTATAATGTTCATTTTTCTCTATTATTTTATTTAGTTTCTATTACGAGAAAGATTTTTTAGAGTGGATGGAAATTTATTTACCCATTAAGAAACTACAAGAAGGCATATTTGTTGGATTACCGAATAGATTATATTATATTTATGTAAATACTAGTATATTATTACTGTTGTTTTGTTATTATTACTTTAAATTTGATTTTGTTGTTGTTACTGAATTTTTTAATGTAAAGTAGAATGCATGTAAACAGTAACATTTCATAAGATATATTTATATTCATAATATTTTAAAAAACATCACATTTCCGATAAAAATTATAAAATGAGGGAAATATCGAGAGTAAAAAAATTTCGGTCATACTTTTTGAGGTGAATTATGCCTTAATGAAAGAGATAAGAAAATATATATTAATTTCTATATAATATTCGAAAGGATTTTTCAAGCCTCAAGAAAAGAATACACGCTTTATATAAACTCTGCTGGTCATTAAAATAGCAACACTATGAAACAGGGATGATATAAACATCAAATTTGCATGAGAGGAAAAAGATGCTGGGATGAGGACAATCCAATGACTCAGGAGAGAGAAACAACATCTCAAACTCTGCATAAAAGAAAAATTACACAGCGGTTTTCTCACTCGGAAATATCATTTAAATGTTGGTTGTTTGTGAGTATATCTTGTTATTCCTCGTGTAAAAAGCAGAAACGGCTAACAACAGATGTAAATTTTCCTAGAATTTCAATAATATTTTAATCATATTAGTGAAATACTTAAATTAAATAGATGCTTAATTAATAGATACTTAAGTTTAAAACATTTACTATAATTAAAAAATTGGCATACAAGTATAAGTTCACATGAAGACCATTAAAATGAAATATTTGTCCATTTATCTAGATACAACATTAATGCAGTACATCAGCATTGTATTTAAAACATAAACTTGCACTTCAGGACAAGTTTCACATTTTGCTTTAATTCAATACAGCGAACGAAGCAAATACCAAAAGTGCAATTATATCGAAAACAGTTCGATTCGTCGTAGAAAATGTCCTGATTATGCTTCATTAACTAGTTAATACGACCCTGTTTAATGGCTTCGAAAATCATTTAAAATCTTTCCATCTAGCCTTTAATGTTTGTTATTTTACTTAGAATGACTTTATTGTAGAATGCAATCTCAGAAGGAAATTAAGCGATCAGCATCTCAATTAAGCTTGATCTTAATCAGTGCAACTATTTAAAGTCCACGCGTGTGTCGGTATTACCAAAATTAAATCTAAAATAACATTAAAACAAGACTTAATTTGGTACAGATGCAAGCTGATGAAACAAAGATTACGAGCGCATTATAAGGCATTTGGAATCATTCCAAATCATTTCATGTCTCTAAACTTCTTCATATGCTCATTAACTACAGCTTAGCAATTTTTTACTCCCTCATTTTTGATAGAAAGTGAGATTAGCTGAAGCATTACACTTCTGTGCAATTCCTAAGACATTCTGATTAAAACGCCAGCGAAACTTGATATGAGACTTTTTGAAAATTCATATCTATTTATATTCTTGTATATGGAGTATTTTAAAAGGAAATGTCAAGGAACTCTGTCTGTACGAAGTAAAATAGCCGATTTCTTAGCTGTGTTTCTAAATTAGAAGTTTTTCTATTTTATAAATTCTGCGATCTCTGTAATAGATTTAGAAGATTTGGGCATTTTTATTCAATTTGATTCGATTATTGGATCTATCATAGAAATTAGCAACTTATTTTAAGTTATCCCAGATTCTAACAGGACATGGAAATTTTAAGAGCTATTTATCTACGTTTAACTTAATTGGTAATGATATTTGTTCTTGTGGTCTGGACGCTGAAACCGCGGAACATGTCTTGTTGTATTGTAATCTATATTTTTGTAAAAGAGAAACTTTTAAAAAGGAGTTGAAAAGCTTAGGTATTTCCTGGCCACCTATTTTGTCTTTGTTGGTCAATTGTTCTGAGAGCCTTAATGTCTTGGAAAAAATTTGTTTACTGTATAGATTTTTAAAATTTTACAGATACCTTAATTGCTTTATATTTGTATATTTTCTACCTTCCTTTTATTAATATTTGTCTCTTTTATGTTTTTTTTCTTAATTATGTTTTATTTTATTATTATTATTATTTTATAATGTTGTTACCACTTACGTCTGTAAGCCTCATGTTATGCAATGTGTAGCATGAGGAGTTTTGCAAATAAATTTATTTAAAAAAAATATATTAAATTTGTTTAATGTTGAACTTGTGTCAGAGTTCCTCTATCTGCGTTATAATATTCTTATGCATTTGGAAACTTTTAAACTTTATATTTTGAATTTTGTGCAGGTATTTCATTTAACATGTTTGTGCATAATGTGATTAAACTTCTGTATGCAATCTACACTCTGAAGGAATAAAAGCAACTGAATGAATAACAGAAATGATGATTTTAATTAACCCTTTATGTACCGCATTATGATTTACTGCAATTTTTTGCATGCAATATTTTTTTCTGAATCACTGCATGAAAAATTAAGGGATATAC
This sequence comes from Trichonephila clavata, assembly GCA_019973975.1. Lineage (NCBI taxonomy): Eukaryota > Metazoa > Arthropoda > Arachnida > Araneae > Nephilidae > Trichonephila > Trichonephila clavata. The sequence goes on along the minus strand of BMAO01035587.1, from coordinate 332,181 downwards.
ATAAATAAAATACTCAACTTTTGGAAATTTAATACCTTAGGGCTAATTAACCATATTGGTATTTTAAAGTAACGTCAGTCCACCAAGGTCTAAAACAGAGATTCCCAAAGGGGTCTATGAAGGCCTTCAAGGGGTCCACACCAGCAAAGAAATAATTTTAGGGTCCATGAGGTGTAAATGGGGATCTATGATAGTGGTTCTCATTAAACCAGATCATGACATTAATCTTTAAAAAAAATTTGAACTAGTAAAAACCAGATTTTACCATTTTAACATTTACTAAATTTATTGAGGTTAATTTGCCGTTACTAGGTGACAGCATAAATTTTACTAAGACAAGGACCATTTCAGCATCTTCAATAACAAATTTTCAACATTTAATGTATATGAATCATGTCAGGTGTAACCTTAAATCCCTTATTGTTAGTAAGTGCCCAGTTATTTTTTTCTTTCCCTTTCTGTTTTTGATTTTGAGATTGGCAAACTCAGTGAAACTCCCTCTCATAATGAAAAGCAATCAAAAATTGTCTCAAGATATTCCATAATTTGCGACAAATATCAAGTATGTCTTTTTAAAGCCGAAATTGCCGAGATCCGTTTCTAAACTTTATTTTAAGATCTTCGTTATGACACATTCTGATCAGTTCCTATAGTAATATGACATTTTTTTTCAAAGTCTACTGAAATTTAAATTGTCTACTGATGTATTACTATAAAAAAGCAATCTCAAATCTAGTTTCAAAATCTGAGTAAGAGCATTTAAATACTGAACGTAGGCTAAAATGTCCTCAAAGACTGTCTGTGACAAATTGAGAAAATTTACGATATCCAATATTATACTTCTGTAGCTTAATTTTGGAAAGAGATTTTTTGCCTGAGTTTGCCAATCTCAAAAGCAAAAAAAGAAAGGGAAAGAAAAAAATAACTGGGCACCTACTAACAATAAGGGATTTAGGGTTGAACCTGACAAGATTCAACCATTAATGTTGACATAATAATACATTAAATGTTGAAAATTTGTTAATGAAGCACCAGATTCATCCCTCTCATTAAAAGCATTTGTTTGTTGTTCAGTTATTTATGAATTAGTTTGATTTTAATTTTAATTCATCAACATGCGCTTTTTAAGTATAAAGCGCTATACTTCATTAAAGTTAGAAATTTAATTCTTTTAAAGTAGCAGCACCAACTATCAAAAAGAGATTAAAGTTGATAAATTTGCAAAAATTTAATATTAGGTAAGTAGGGGTCTACCAAAACCGAAAAACATGGCAAGGGGTCTATGAGATAAAAAAGTTTGGGAATCCTGGTCTAAAATATTCTCATAATACGAAAAGACCAAATGATTTTTAACGCAGTTTTAACTCTTAAAAATTCTAAATAACTAGAGAACACTAACATTTTACAGCCCTAAATATTTATTTTAAAAAATTATTAAATTTTTAAAATTTATTTACCTTTTTACTCATAAAAACACCTTTTACACATCAACTTAACTTGATGATATTCAAAGAAACAGTTTTTCTTTTCATCAATGCACACAAATTCATTACACATTGTGCATTTTGAGTGAGGTTTCGATTGAATGTTTTTTAAGGCCTGCATCCTAGGATAGGAAATGCTGTATTTTCTTAACATGAGCTACTGCCTCTTGAGTCTTGTCCAGTCTCTTGATCGTCATCTTAAGAATCAATAAATATTCCAGCAGATTATTTTCTGGGACTTCTGAAAAATCATCTCTGTTAGTACAACACTAATTTCAGATGGTAGGTTCTGTAATAAATCCAAAGCCTCTTGAAGGCTGAGCTTCCTTTTTCCAGACGTTCTAAGAAAAGGAAATAATAATAATAATAATAGCACCTTGAAAATCTCCAATTATTGTTAAAATCTCAATTACACATAAAGAAATTAAAATGTTGTTAATTTTTGAAATAAGAATAGATATTTAATTTAATTGTGTTACAAAAACAATAAAAAAAATAAGTAAGTTAAGCTAAGAAGAAATGTCAAAAAAACCATAAGTCTAATTGCACTATGTAGTGATGACTCTACAAAACAACAAAATCCACAAGCACGAAAAAAAGACTTTCTTGCTCTAACGTCCAGTGTGCTGTCGGTACTTATAAGTACCACAAAGTTATTCAACTGTAAAATTAATTATATACACTGTTTTTTTAAATTAAATAGTCAAATCGTTTTCTAAGGCCTTCATTAACATACAAAAAAATAAGTTACTTACCTTTTGACATTAACTACTTTTTCGAAACAAAAATGACAATCTTCGCAATCCCATTAAAATATCCGCTAAAAACGCAACTTCTACTATAAAACTATATTCCCCTTCTCCGCTAAAATACTCGTCATAGAACTCATACTGCTGTATATCTTGGAAGGGTGGTTTAAAAAGAAGATCCCTGTTAAGTATCGTCAGAGTGTTCGTAAAAATGGTTATTCTGTGTAATTTTAAAGTGAGTAGTACTTATAAAGGGTTATAAAGAAGGCTGTGTGTGTGTTTGTCTCTCTACTACAAAATTTCTTTTGTTATTTAGAATCATAAGCGAATTCATAAAAAACAAAAATATTATCATATAACTTCTGAATAAGACCATCATAAATAAGAAAGAGAGAGAAAATTTCAAAATTTACTGTAACACCCCTTTTTAGAAAGGGTTCTTTTTTCGGGATATTTGCTTTTAACAAATTAAAATTAAACATTTGTTCATTCGTAGTAAAATCCTATCTAACGATTCAATTAACTGCCTTGTTTATTGTATTTTTTAAAATTAATTATTAAAAAAAAGGTTCTAAAGTAAATATAATCAAAACGACTCAAGTCAGTATTTGCGTATGGGTTATTAAGCTAAACAGGAAAAATAATAAGTTAAATAAAATAGGGAAAAAAATCTGAAAATATGAGAAAAGGGTGTAAAATATGAATTGCAATTTCAAAGGAAATTAATTGAAATTTCTTATCCAATTAAATTTTGATTTGTAATCATACATATTTAGCTGCAATTTCAATCTTCAAAAGTATTTATACATGCTAAATTTATTCAGTAATATTAATAAATACAAAATTAAGACCTCATATCTAAACAAATTCTACAACGTCTTCTTGCAAGTTACAAATCTCCCTAAAGTAGGGAAGCATAATTTAATAAATAATTAACACTAACAACATACAAAAATATGATCTACAATGAGAAACTAATAGCTAAATATAAGATAAAGGGCATAGAAACTAATAACTAATAATATAAGAAACTGTATAAAATCTAATTACTAATAATACCATAAAGAATAATTTACTATGTATTTATATCAAAGAAAGAATAATTTCCAGTATCTCAGGCTAATACTTTATAACAAAAAATGTGATCAATCAATAGGCTATTTTCACTTCTCTTAAGCCTTGAAAGCACTTGGATTGCTTGGATTATTCAGAAAGTCAAATAATTCTCCCATATCTTACTTTTTAACCTGTGTCTCAAGGTTTTAATCATTAAGTTGGCATGTGTTTGAAAACAGTAGCCGATAAAATACTAAATTAAAGTGCCCCGAGTATTATGCAGGTGCAGTTTAAATATCTAATTTCCAGTGGCACCCACAGGAATTTTTCAAGGGGGGGTTGAAAGTCCACCATTCTCGTATCATGTTCCAATGCGCCGTCCAACATATTCTTTTAATTTTGCTGAAATTCGAGAAGAAAAACAGTAAAAAATTAATTAATTAATAATTAATACTAATTATTGAATAAATAGTTAGCATTCATTAATAAAACTAATTATCAATAACAACTACTTAATTAAGTTTTACGCACTATATACATAGGATTATAATCAATCAGAGAAAAAAAAATTAAGGGCTATGGGGGGAGTCCAAACCCAAGGATCTCCCCCCTCCTTGTGTGCGCCACTGCCTCTTTCTAATTCGTTATTTTTAAAAAAAATCCATTAATAGTTCACGTGATATAAAACTAACAAAATGAAACTTAATACTTTTATCTTTTTTAAAATGCTTTGCACTTAATTTTACTCTGAAACTTTCTAATACCTGATTTTTAATCTGGAGAAAATTAAATTATTCAAGTATTTCGAGTTTAAAGAAAAACCGCTTCCACTCTTTTATCGAGTATTATTTTTATTTTCATTAATTTTATATGATATAAATATAAATAGATAAAAACATAAATTGTCAGATAGCACATAGAGTAAACATTTTAAGTATTTTTTTATTAACAGAATTTAAAACACACACACAACGTGCTTTACTCTAGCATACTTAGTGTCATAGGGAATGGAATTGCGTTTCCTACTCAAATACAAAAAATGAACATTGTCCAACTTGCATCTAAGTATTTCATTAAATAAAATCATTAAATGGTTTAGATTAAAATATATGCGAAGAACCTGGTAATTTATAGATATTAGAGGGTTTTGTTTTTTCACATATTACACAAATATGTTCCAATTTCTCCCGTAAATCTTGCTGTTGGTTTAGCCTTTTGTCATGTTGTTTATGAGTCCATCCCCGAAATTGCACAGAAGCTAGTCTGATAAGTACCAGTACAGCTCTAATGTGACATATATCTAACTAATTTAACCCAATCTCACACTATTATGTAGCAATTAGCCTAATTTGAAACCTTGATGATCATTGAACGCTTAGAGGTGTCCGGATTACGTTCATGATAAACGCTCTAAATTCTGAATAAAGATATTTTTTGCCTCCTTTTTGAAGACTTTATTCTTTAAATAATAATCGAATGTGTTAATTTGCATGGCATATGAATACAATAAACTAATTCACTTTATTCTAATGATAATTTAGATATGAATTTTAGTTCGAGTCTTAGTTCCAAAAATTTGATTTCTTATTTTACAGCTATACAGTTTAACGAAATAACATGTTTTAGATTAAATTATTTTAAATTCTGTATTAATATAACATTTATTTTGGCGTATTATTATTTTTTAAAAAAAAAAATTATTAATCCAAAATTGAATCGAGCTCTTTCATTATAAGTCATTACAGAGAATTTTGTATATTATATAGTAAAAAAATGATATATTATATATATTTTTCTGTTAATAAGGCATTACTAGATATATTATTTTTTGAAAACAAAGCCACATCCTGAAGCTATTTTGACATTTTATATCTAAATTTTGCTAAATTATTATTTAACTATCAATAAAATATTTTACTTTAAGAAAGTAATATTTTAACATCATACAGTCCTATTTATTCCTTGTGCGAAAATTATTTTATGCAAATAATAATGCTCATTAAAAGTCTGAAGCTTATGTTTAAATTGTTATAATGTATGGCTATAATTCTTTTAAGTTTTGCTTCTTTTTAAAATTTTATGTCACTCAAATACCTTTATTAGTTGTATGTTCTAGGTTTGTATTAAGTTATGATCGAAATGTTACCTTTTAAAATATACAGATCTAATATTTGAAGGCAATTTGACAATACCATATTTTCAAGAGTTGTGTGTGTGTGAGTGCGAGTGCGTGCGTACGTGCGTGCGTGCGTGTGTGTAAAATATGCAAAACTAAAATCACACACACACAAAATTAGAGTAAGATGAACTGCACTTATATGCCTGGCAAATTTGAAGTCTTTTGGTCTAATAGGCCCATAAAGAAGAATTTTTGTCTAAAACGCCACCACGGACCTCTTTGGGAATCGACTTTTTGCAAAACGTTCTTAGCGAATATTTACTCAACAAAAGATACATGCTTACCAAATTTTAGGTCTGTAGGTTTAGTACTTCTTAAATGGGAATTTTTCATTTATAACATCTCTGCAACTTTCGCAAAATGCATTCTAAGTGGATCTCTACTCAGCAAAATAAGCATGCCTGCCAAATTTGAAGTCTATGGTCTGATTGGTTTAAAAACGGGAGTTATTTATTTATAACACCCAAGTAACTTCCTCCCCCCCCCAAGGACTGAATTTCCGCTAAACCAATTATGTGAAAATTTCGAACATATATTCAAAATGTTAATGATAACAAAAAAATTTAATAAGTTAAAGAATCAAAATTCTGTACAGCCACTCGCTTTAAATGCATTTGTTGGATATATTTCATTTGCACGTTAAAATTCGTTTAGTATAATGAGATAACATTTTTCATAAGCACTGCATTTTTTTTTATTTATATATCTGCATTGCAAGTGTTTCAGAATTTTTTTTTATAATGGAATTCTTGAGGAAACTTTTGATATTTCTTTTCAAATTCTTAACGTGCTCCATCAAGTAGTAAGTGTATTCTTAAGGTCACAGTTTAATAATATCAAAAAGAATAATTTTTCAATTTTTTTGTTTGTTTGCTTATATATAAATATATTAAAATAATTTTATATATATTAAAGTACTCAATATACCCGTTAATATTGGAGTCTTTATTCAAAATACGCTGAAACTTTATTAGCAATCAAACACAATAAAATGCAGTGATTGACATCTCTTATATTCATATTAAGTATTCATGCAAAAGCAATTCAATGTACATAGTTTGATCAATACTAGTACGAGGGTGAGTTGGAAAATAAGTTTCCCCTGTCGACTAATGGTCAGAGTTGTGTATGAAAGTCAAAACTTAGAATGAGACTTTAAAGATAAGACATAACTTTACTTTGCCGCATAAGTACCAAGTACATTGAGACATTTGTCTTATCGCTTGGTAAGCTTCAAAAAGCCCTCCAGGAAAAACTCAGGGCTTTGCATATGGAAGAAGCGTTTGTTTGACTTCAGCGTTGCTTCAAAAGCGCCTTCAGGCCAGATTCTTCTTCAGAGCCGGAAACAGATGAAAGTCATTTAGTGTTAGATGATGACTGTATGGAGGATGGTGTAGGTGCTCCAAACTAATAGTTGCAATATGGTTTTGCATTGCCGTCTCTGAACGTTGTCTCGCATTGCCATCCAGCAACAGAGCACCAGATTTGAGAGACCTAGGTCACTTTTTCCGAATATCTTCTTTCAATTTCGACAGGGTGTCACAGTACCACGTAGCATTAATGGTTCCAACCTCCAAAAAGTACACGCAAAAATAAACGCTTCTTTCGTATGCAAAGCCCTGAGTTTTCCTACAGGGTTTTTTGAAGCTTATCAAGCGGTATGACAAATGTCTAAATGTACTTGGTACTTATGGGGAAAAATAAAGTTACGTCTTATCTTTAATGGCTCACTCTATGCTCTGACTTTCACATTCAACTCTGACCACAGTCGACAGGGGAAACTTATTTTCCGACTAACCCTTGTATTAATTGGAGAGACTATCAGCAGAAAACTGGTAAGATTTCAAAATGCCGAATTCAATTTATATGCCCTCATTTCCTTTTTAAATATTAATGATTTTACCTTTTCTTACTATCATACCTGTCGAAAATTGCTTACGTTCACATACAACATCAACATGCTAAGCATTTCTACTTAACAATTGTTACACATGTGATACTAATCACCATGATGAATAAGTCACAAAATATCAGAATTTGACTTTGACCTGTCGTTATAACACAGTTGCAAAAGATTTTCTTCCTCTAAATTGATTTCCTTTCGAGTATTTATATCAAATTTTTAAAACCTCATAAGTGCTTGATAATATTAGCTTCTGGAAATTATTCCTAAATCTATCAATTCGTGTAATTTCAATAAAAATGCTTAAATATTCCAAACACTCCAGATTCAATTAAGGAGAAAGCGATTTTATACGTTAGTTTCTATTCAGAATCAAATACAACGATTAGGGGAAGTCTGTTTAACTTTTTTACTGCAAAATAAGAAAATTTCATAACATTATCCAAAGATATTTTCGAAGCATATTTATAAATAATATATACACTTGATTCAATTTTATCTCGTTAAAAATCAAAGCAGTTTGAATTTTTGTACTGTTTATAACATATGTGTTTGATAGTTATAAAACTGGTCAGAGAAATCGTCAGAATCTCTACCGTAAGTCATATGCTGATATTGTTATGCAACTCCCAAATATTTTTACAATTTTATGATGCAATATTAACAAAGGTATTATTACTTAATAATATGTGAATCCACATTGACTTTAGGAATACACACACACATACTATACAGTTCGAATTAATTGGGACAAATGAGAAAAAATGAGTTTTTCAAGAACCTTAGCTTTTAATCATTACCTTAAGTAAGCTTAAAATCCTAATATTAGTACAAAGTATGTCCTCCTTTAGCAGAAATGATCTTTTCAACATGTCTTGACATTGTCTCCGCTAGTTCAGCTGACATGTTCTTAACTTCATCATCGTGGAACCCCACTTTCATTGCATTTTTTATTATTTGTTCTGTTGTCGTGCAACTCATCTTCGCTAAACGATTCTTGAAAATATGACATAAATTCTCAATAGGATTTAGGTCAGGTGAATTACCTGGCCAATTAAGCCCTTTAATTTTATTTTCTCGCATAAAAATCTGGACCAATTTCGAATTGTGATAAGAAGCCAAGCCCTGTTGAAATGTTGTATCAAATGTTTCCATGAATGCAATAATTCTACTGCATAATATTTATATGCATTTGACAGAATTCATCAAGGCTTTAAGAGGAACTAAGTTTCTTATACCATTTGCTATGAAAAAAAACCTTAACACATCTGTTTAGAAGGGTGTTTTTGCAGTCTTTTTAATATAATCTGGTAGCAGATTTTTATCTTTACTTCGTCTAACTACACTTAATTTGCATTCCTGCACAAATAAATGAATTCCATTACTGAAAATCATCTTCTTCTAGTCATTAACAATCCAGGATTGGTATTTTTTAGCCAATGTTAAAAGTTTTTTCACCTTTTTCTGAACTGGAAATTGCTTTTTCCTCGGTCTTGTTGACTTACGGCTAACTTCTAAAGTCTTTCCCGTATAACTGAGAGGGGCTCACTTCAACACCATAATTCAATAAATCCCTCCAACGGCCTGTGTGTGATTGTCTTCCTTCGATTTATTTCTCTATTTCTTTTTGAATTTTATGAGTTCTTGGAGTAGTTTTATGTTCGCGCCCACATATTCTCACTTTTCTTTATTGGAGACGCTGATCTAGAAACCTGAAATGTTTTTAAAATTCTTGAAACACTTGATTTGCCCACACAAACTGCAGTAGCTATATTTCTCATAGTCATAGATGTGTGTTCATTAAGAATGATTATTTTAGAATGCTTTCTCGGAGTAATATCCATCTTTGAACAAGCAAAAGTAACATATGTTACACGGAGCGCAAAATTAAAACCACTAGCTGCCACACTGAAACTCTCACAACGGAGTTAGCGATAAACTAAAACCTATCTAACAAGTAAGTTGTAGCTAATATTAATCCTTCACACTACCTCCAGACAAATATAATTGATTTGAGACGGTTCGAGTCACCATTGGTAATTACATACCATCTTAGACAAGAAAAAGAGGTTTGTTCTAATTAATTTGAACACTTTAGTATATATATATATATATATATATATATATATATATATATATATACGCTGCTGGCCACACAAAATGTAACACCCTGAAAAAAGCACGCAAACCATATGAAATTTACGTTGGCGGCAATGAAAGATGCAAGTCATTAGCATTATAGCGCAGACGCACATCACGGGTGACCATAGCTTCACCCACAAACACTATATAAGAGGAGAACAGATTACTGATTTGAAGTACGGCAATTTTTTTTTTCTTGCGTAAGCTGTTTACCTATGCCTCGTGGAAGACATCGAGCGTTTTTTCACTAAGTTTCTGAGTTCGACCGAGGAAAAACAGTAGTTTATAGGGATTGCGGATTATCCTTCAAAGAAATCGGGCAACGTGTTGGACAAAACCAAGGAACTGTGATGCGGATATATCATTGCTGGATGCAGGAGAAAACGACGGACCGAAAGATCCGATCACACCCACCTCGTTGCAATATTGCCCGTGATGACAGGCGGATTGCGCTCATAGCAGTGATGGATCGCGCAGCCATATCACGAACCATTGTACAACAGATTCAGATTGTTACGCATCATTTGGTGTCCGCTCGTACCATTCAACGCCATTTGCAGCAAAACGGAATGTCCGCAAGGCGTCGATTGCTTCGTTTACCCTTGACTAGAAACAACAGGAGTTTGAGACGCCAACGGTGTGATGAACGGTAGACATGGACAACGGAATGGAACGGTATTGTGTTTACTGACGAATCCCGCTTCTGCCTGCAACATCACGATGGTCAGATTCGAGTTTGAAGACTCCGAGTTGAAAGACTGATGAACTGTTGCGTTATTCATCGCCACACTGGTCCTGCACCCGGTATCATGGTTTGGGGTGGTGTTGGATTTTACTGCCCCACACCTCTAGTACGCATTGCCGGTACACTGAACAGAGCCAGCGCTACATCTTTGAGGTATTGGAGCCCTAGGTTCTCCCATACATTCAGCGCTTACCGTCAACCATATTCCAACAGGATAATGCGTGACCACACGTGGCAGGCAATGTTCAAGAGTTCTTTACCCATCAGATTGATTTGCTTCCTTGGCCTGTTTGTTCCCCTGATCTATCGCCAATCGAAAAAGTGTGGTCCATGCTTGCAGAACGATTGACCTGGGATACACCACCCGCTGCTACACCATATCAACTTTGAAAATGTATGGAAGCCGCATGGATTGTTGTACCCCAAGGATACATCCAAAGCCTCTTTGATTCTATGCCGAGGCATGTGGCAGCCGTTATAGTCAACAATATTGTTACTATAACAACAACAATACTAACTACTGATATTGTCATCATCCACACGTTACAAAAGGATGTAATTTTAATCGTTTGATCTTTGTACAGCTTGTTATCTGCCAAATAAATTTCGCCGTGATATCTCTGGTCCTTCTTGGTGTTGCATTTTGTGTGGCCACAGTGCATATATTAAACTGTACACCTGTTGGGTGTGAATTTCTCATAAAAATCTCTTAAAAGTATTGAAAGACATTTCATTTTTTCAGGCACGTTCGGTAAAAAAGCATGCTTGACTATTTTATTTTTAAAAAAGTACCCTGGATAAAACAGGGGGGGGGGGAGAAAACAACGAAAGTATTAAAAACAGAATTTATTGCTTTATTCATACTTTTTATTGAAATTAATTCAATATTATTGTATATAATATTTGTAATGCACCCCTGGTTACTTTTTGTTTTGGAGCCACCCATATCATTTGAATTCCTCTTCCAAATTTTGAAATAGTCTGTTTCATTAAAAAAAGAAAATGACAGAAATTAAAAAATTAAATGGAGCATTAGTTTACCTTTTTCCCTAATGAAATATGTGCTTAATGGAAACCTTTGTGAGATATATGGAAATTCTTATGTTCAAATTGATTTTTTGCTGATGTTTTCTATTAATTAACTATTCTTGTACGTAAGAGGGAATGGGAGAGAGTGAAATTATAATAATTTGTTACTTAAATGCAAAAAAATTTTTAAATAGCACCAGAGAAAAAATTTTCGTTAAAATTCTCTTTCATAATTTTTTTAATGAAAGCTTTGTTAAATAATATATCCCTATCTAACACTTATTTCAACAGATTATTTACACATGTATATATATTTATGTTTGTGATAAGTTGTCCAAATTGTACTACTTTTCTCTAATACTTCTAACGCCATCTATTGGGCATTTTTGAATTAACACTGATTGCGTGATTTGTGAGTACCCAAAACAAAACATCACAGTATATCGGTATGCAGATGTTACCGTAAAAGTGTGAAATCCGTTATTTCATAGAATAACTGCTTATTTTACGAAATAACTAGACAATTTAGTTAAAGTATATAAAATTATTCAATTTTACGATATAAGTAGGTATTCTATAGAATAACAATTAATTGTTCGTTAAATTATGAAATACGGCACTCGAAACTCTAAACAGTTTATAGCAGCTTTCTTCTTCTTAAACTCAACAGCCGTTTGCAGATTTTGGGAAGGATTTTTCCGATTAGGAACAAGAGATGGACTAATAAAACAATTGTACTCTAGATTTTAATTCAGTTTTTGTGAGCGAAAATTAATTTCCTTTGAAGAAGTTCCGAATAATGACATTCCGCTTTTATCTGTTGTAACAGCTCAAAATTGAGGCACTGGACAAGGATTTAAAAAGCCCTTGTATAAAAAAATGTATATTAGTAAAGAGTGTACTTGTTTCAAATTTGATATGTATTGCAATTCAAAGTGTCATCACAGCAATCTTTGCGCTAATAAATAATGAAAAGTAAAATAAAGTTATCTCGTAAAATTTAAATTAATATTCTCTTACATTTTTGTATGGAAAAGTTTATACAATGTTTTTATGAAGCAAGTTTTTCTTCAAGAAGGTATTTTTTTAGTAATATTTAAATATAACTATTTCTGCAACATATCCTTTTCTTTCCTTTTTGTTTAACTAATGCTAGCAATATGAGCAATAATAATAGTAATAAAATAAAAAAGTGTTAAAATATATTTTTCGAGAAATTTTAGCTATTTAGGATTAATTAATTCATAAAATAAATTTGAAATTATTCATTTTTCACTTTAACGGTTTATCATTAGTTATTTCATAGAATAGCTAGTTATTTCAAAAAATAACTAGGTAAGGTGGGTGTGTGAGTGAATATTAATGAGGGCCTTTGGGGACGCGGTCCGCGTAATTTTGAACCATGGTCAAGTGACACGGACGACACCTGAGCTGGCACCTCCTCTCCTAACTACCACACCAACGGGAGGACGTTTGAGCTCTCGACAGATTTAACGTGCATCGCACCCTTACACGGCGGGTCTTTAGTGGTACTGGGATCGAACTCATGACACGCTAGCCACGATCCGATGCCTAGACCACTTGGCTACTGCGGCCTAAGTAAAGTGTGAAATTTTTCGTCTATTACATCCTTTAACTGTGACTTGTACCTGTGACCTAGTTATCCTATGAACTAGGAATTATGCACGTTAACTGTAACACAGATACATATAATAGCTCTTAAAATCTTTTTCAAAAGTTGCTAATGCATGTAGTTATTAATTTCTTGGGGGAGAAAAATAGTACATTGTTGTTAGAAGCTGTTGTAAGGAGGGGAAAAGTTTATATCCTGTTTTGAGCCCTTCTTTCTGGAAATCTTAACAAACAGTTTTGAAGAGAATTTTATCAGAAAATAATCATAAATTTTGTAGGACATATAGATAAACACGAGAGATTCATTTTCCGAATTTAAAATTCCCGACATTGTTTTGCTAAGTATTTGTAATAATTTTTGGCACAATTAAGAAAGTATTAAAGATAAGTTTATCGAAGGTTGTATTACAGGCATTAAATCAAAATCAAGGATTTTGAACGGTATAATTATTATGCATTTAGCAATTGAATAGCTCTTTTTTTTTTTTTTTTTTTTTTGAATTGTCTTTTTAGGGGCCCAAACTTTGTTTTATAATTAATTTTGTAGTTTTTGTGTTGCATTAAATTCATATAGTGCGTCAATTCTTTTATTCAAACACTACCTTATGAATAAAAAAAACCATTCAAAACATATTATATAAAACGTTTTTTTACAAATATCTGATATAAAATATATCTCGTGCATTTCAATTTTTAATCTGAAAAATATAAGAAGCGTTTTTCTAATATTTCGTGGTCTAAATGGAAAAAAAAGCTAATGATAATGGCACGTTTTCTAAACCATATTTATCTGTTGACAGAAACGGTACTTTTCCGTTTTGCCAGCACAAGAGGTAAAGTCGCCAAAAGTGATACAATCGCCGCCAAACAGAATACTTCCGCTGGTACCCTTTTTCCACCACATTTACAAAACAAGTCAAGGTCTTTTCTTATCAGTAACGTCTTTTTCATAATATATCAAAAATGGATGAAAAACCAATGAAAATTAATGTGTGTGTGTATGTGTGTGTGTGTGTGTGTGTGTGTGTATGTGTATGTATGTGTGTGTGTGTGTGTGTGTGTGTGTGTGTGTGTGTGTGTGTGTGTGTGTGTGTGTGTGTGTGTGTGTGTGTGTGTGTGTGTGTGTGTGTGTGTGTGTGTGTGTGTGTGTGTGTGTGTGTGTGTGTGTGTGTGTGTGTGTGTGTTGTCACCAATAACGCCATCTTGGCGAGATTTGTGATGGCGAAATGAAAATATACCACAGAAACAATCAATTAAAACTTATGTTATAAATATTCGTCATTTTTACAGATAAATGCTCACACACAGAAAAGATTAAGGGAAACTAGGAAAAGAATTTAACAGTGCATCCTTATTAATTTCCATGCAGGATGTTTCGTGTGCATACAACGAGACTATATAGAATTTTATAAATGCGAATCGGTTTGGCATTTCATCTGATTTACTAGTTTAATTTTACTCTGTTCTCTCTTATAGTTTCTTTTTTCCTTCGATAAATACTACCTAATTACTATTTAGCAATTCCTACTTTTAATTCATAGTTTCCCTATATATATCTTTTGTTTAAATTTTCAATCGTTAATAAAATACATTTTAAAGCGCTCAAATGAATTGTGTCAAAACTTTAAAAGGTTTCTTTCTCACATTTTAAAGCACTCATTTCAGCTGAAATTTTCTTTACACGATTGTTTGGGGGGACAGTAGGATATTTTAATTATAATTAATTAAAGTTAATTGACTTAAACTAATTATTTAAAGGATTACAGATACAGTCACGTTGGCTTCATTTTTTGCGACTTGGATCAAAACTTTTTTTTAAAAAAATTTCTCACGTTTTAAAGCATTTAGTTGAACTATATACACGATTATTTTGGAGGATAATACGATACTTTAATGATAATTAATAAAAATTAATTGCCACTTAATATTGTGATTCTTTCATATGTATATACATACTTATATTAATTCTAATTACTTAATTAAAAGTAACTAAAATAACATTTTTCTTTGTTGACCTAAATAGGAATTGACTTAAAAAAAAAATTTTATATTACTTGACAGAGATTGATCTTTCTAATGAAATATATATTTTCTGAAATACTGCTTTATTTCTATAAGATGTTTGTATACATTAAAATTATATTTAATTAAAACAAAATAGAACTATTGAGTCATAAACAATACAGATGCAAAACCACTTACTGATTTTTTTTAAAGCACAATTCCTAGTCTTTCAAAAAGAATTGCACACTTACTTTGTTGTACTGTTTCCAAAAATATAGAAGAGAATTTTTTGTTGTTGTTGATTTTCTTTAATTGGTGTGTACTATGATGTACAACAGAAAGTGTATATATCTCTAGCTTGAAATATATACTCGCGGTTATCCACTAGCGTAGCTAGTCCTGAATGGGCCCCGTATCAAAATTTCTTGCACACCCTTTTTTGTGGGGCCCTTAATATATCAACAATTTTTCGTCACATATTTTGAGGCCCCTGTAGCTTGGGGGCCCCTTAGCATTCATACTGCTGATAGAGCGCTAGCTAAGCCCCTGCGGTTATCCCTGTTGAGCATAATTTCTTAGAAATAATTTAAATTAGGCGATTTTGATAAACATCCTTTAGAATTTCTAATAGAAAAGAGGGTGTTCTTGATATTAGATTGATTTGTTATTATTCGATCGATTGAACTTCATTGACAATTAAGTTATTATATGAAGGGACTATTGTCTTATTATATCCTTTATGTTTTTTTAGCAAAAGCATATTATGTTCATTTTAGCAAAAATTTCTTACTGTAATAAATAGATTTTGTATCTGTTCTGTCTTTTATTTTTGCTGTCCATAACAGTAATTACATATTTGTTGAACACAATAGGAAGGTTTGAGAATGATTGATATATTTCCGTTCTATTTAAACTGTTTGTTTATACTGTCCATAATTGTAGCTATACATTTGTTAAATACAATGCGAATGAAGAACCTTGTTTCAAGAGGAATAATTGATGCTTCTGTTCTATTATCCTTCTGTTGTTTTTTTTTAATATTTCTGTATTAGTACACTAACCAGATAGTGTATTGATCAATTTATGTGCTGATCACGGAACATCTAGCCTGGTCTTTGCATTTTAAAACTGGGTACTGTGATTTATTTATTAGCTTGTAATTTTTTTCCTTTTTATTTTTTCTTATATTTTGTACTGATTATATCAAACTATTTATGAATCTCTCAGTTAATAGATCAGAGATTAAAGGCCCTAAAACTATTTTTTACCGAGTACCCTTTCATAAAATTTTATTACAATTTTTAAAAAAAGTTCAAAATGTCTGAAAATTCGTCTAAAAATTAATACAGCCCTAATGCCATTCTTTAATAAATTTATCCTCTTTTAAAGTTTTAAATTGCTTATCCTTAAAGTTATTTATAATGTGGAGTAAATTAATTTTCGCTTGAAAATATTATTAGATGGAATACCTAAAAATCTTTGTGTGTGTGTGTTGTAAAAAACACAATTCATATTATAATTGAAATTTTTATTTTTTGGATGATTAATATTTCATGAATCATGAGTAATCTTAAAATATCCTTAGATCAGTCATACGATATTATTTGTATTTATATATGTATAAAAAATATTTTAAATTTCAAACTATATTTTAAATTAATATTTTAAATTAATGCAGAAATAAAATCTAATCGTATGATATTGTAGTTATTCAAGATTCCGACAGATGGTAGCACAAGCAAGTGTTGAAATTTTGGTCTTAAAAATGAAAGTAATACGTTTTCTCAATAGATGGCAGCACGACCGCCAATTTAAACAGACGAGTTTATCTCGCGAGAGTACTAATTAGTAATCCAAAACTAATTAAAGCAGACTAAGATAAACAAAGATTTTTTTAACATTCAAAAAATAAATGTATTGCAAGAAAAATTAAATTGTAATACCTAACTGGCCTCATTTCTCGAAAAAAATTATTTATTGAAGCTTTCAAAATTATTACTAAGATAATACAAACAAAAACAATTTGTTTTTTTTTTATTGCTTGTATTTTAGGTTAATAATATCAGTTAAAATCTTCTTAGTGCTTAGGTTTCAATTTTCTATACTTATTTTAGTCCTCTCAATTTTCTTTAGATATTTTAATCGTGTCACCTACTAATGATTCTTAGAGCACTTTATGTACTCCATATGGTGTATAAGAGTATTTAACTTTTTTTACATGCCTTTTTTTTTATACAAACCTGAAGTTACACGTGTTTCAAAAAGGGTTTTCTTTTTGGAAAACTTATTTGATAAAATCCAATTAAAGAATCATTGTGTTATAATTATGAACGTGAATATTTAAAAAAAGTTTTAGTTCAGAAATCAAGAAAAAATATTTTTAAAAAATCATAGCCTAAATATTTATAAAATCAGTTTGGTGTTAACAGTTGGTTCGAGTAGCACATAATATCAAATTAATTAAACTAAATTTGAGCCTGGAGATGAAGTTTCTGAGATGATGAATGATGTTCTTTTTTCCCTGATCAAAAACTTTAATAATTTGAGTTTGTTTCATAAATTTAGCTTTTAAATTTCTTAAAAATTAGTAGATAGATAGTTGATTGATTCTTTAGTAACATCGCACTCTTTAACCCCTTCAAGGCTTATTTTATTCCTGTGGTTTATGGATCATAAAATTTCAATTTTTTTTTATGCATCTTTTTAAACATAAAAGAACCATTCGCACTCAAAATTTCCTAAAAATTAATGGGAAAAAAATCTATTAAAATAAATGAGTAATTTGCCTGTAAAGTTGGCTTTCTGTTTAGTGGAAATCGTTAGACTTTGGAGTCAATTCACACTTATAAAAATAAAGCTTAGAATAGCCAGCTTTGAGTGACAAACTTTATTTGCTTCTTTTGCATTTAAATAAACGATTATGAAATTATTAATCAAAATTTGATCGTGTATGATAAATTCGAAAACACATAACCCAACATCGCAATCTGAACAGTAGAATCTTGTTTCTCTTCCGTTTACTATCTCTCTTTGAACAGCAAATAATACACTCTCGTGTTGGATTATTTTTCTTCTCTATTTGGAGAATGTAGTCAACAAAGTGTCTTTCCGACAAGAGGGAAGGCGAAAGTTCATCAGAAGGGCATCCTCGTTTTGTAGAAAATTTCACCGAATGTTGCTTTTCAATTATTCGAAACCATAAAAAGCACACGTGATATAATTCAGGAAAGACCGATCGCACAGTGTAAATTTTTATAGTGCCCGAACTACAAATGGGATCAGCCAGGATGGTACATTTCACCTGTCCGAACTCAAATGGGGAAAAGCCGGGAAGCCTAACAATTTTTTTAAAACTTATAGAGGACGTGAACAGAAATATTAATATTTTGACATTATTTAAGATACTTAAAGCTTTAACTTGAGTGGGAAGAAGAATGTATTTTATAGTAAAATTACAAGACACGCTAAACGCTAAAATTGTCGTTGGAAGGCGACATCAATTTTAAAAATTGGGCTGAAATATTGTTTTTGAAAATAAAGTCAAATGTATATTAGGACAGATTTAAAAAAAAAAATTAAGTTCAAAACTTACCTATGCAGAAAAGATACTCTCTGGTATACAAATGAAAGGAGGGAAAAAATTTTAAAAAATTTTATGTTAAGTGCTGCTACAAAGTGAGAGAAGCTTGTGTATTTCAGTTTGTTGTAAAAAGTCAAGATATTTTTTGTTAAAGAAAAACAAGTATGTAAATACTTTTTAACATATATTGCGATGAGAAGACATCTACTAAACAGTTACAAAAATATTAATAATAATAATGAACCATCAGGGGTATATTTAACAGATCCTTTGGTAAAAAGAAATTTTTGTAACCTTCTGTCGAATTACAGTGGGCGGTAAATTGGAAGACAGAGAAAAGCTTATATCGTTCTGATTCGACGGTGCGGGAGAGAGAGCTGAGATTATGAAATGTTGCATTGTACACATTGTACTATTTGTTTCTCCGTACTCACTTATCAATAATCATCGCTTTGGGTTATTTACATTGTAAAAAAATAATTTTATTTTGAGTCTAAAATCATGTAACTCTAAAATTAAGTCTTTTCCATTTTTTCAAAAGCTGAACCCCTTTGTGCAATACCAAATTTTAAAATTATTACTTATTATTTTTTCCTCCTAATCTCCATACAATAGAACATATTTCCGATGTATATAGGCTCTGATTAATAATTTTTTTCCATACAACCGCAACTCACCCTAATGTATATGTACAAAAATTTGAATAGAGAAGTACTAACAAGCCATTACGAATATTAAAAAAACCAAGAAAATAAATTTTAATGAGTAATATGTGAAGAAATATTTTTTTAAAGTACGTCCCCTTTTCTACTGGATAACGAAAATAAAAACGATCAATATAATTTCAAGATACGTTCTGTAATTTAAATGACAATTTTCAGAAGTTGTGTGATTCAGCTTCTTTTAGTTTTCTCAGCAAGCATTTACCAACCGCGAATTTGAAAATTTTAAAGCATTTTGTGCTTTGAAAATATAATAATTATTAATTTAACGTTTAATATCTTCTAAAGTAAGCAAAATTAATAACATATTTTAAAACTGCAAAATTTAATTTGTATGTATTAAATGAAATAAAATAAATCTTAAGCACAAAAACAACAATCTATGGAAGAGGGAGATAAATTATGTATTTTGTAAATGACATCGATATTTATTATTCAATTCTAAAATCAAATAATAGAATACGATATACAGGACGAAAACAGAAAGAGCTAACAAAGCAAAGAGCGTCATTTTTCCTTCTAAAATAATAACTGGTGATGTTTGAAGTTTTGAAAGATATTTCCCTTTCAATATTTTTCAAATAAAAACTTGAAAATTATATCAGAAATAAGTAAATTCGGAGAATTAAGGAGGTTGAAAATCATTCACAAATCTTTTATTTAAATCTTTTATCAAATCTTTAAATTTTAATACCATTGTAAAGCCAGAATACTATTAGGCTTCATTCCATAAAATCTAAGATCCTCTACAAAATAATAATAATAATAATAAAATAAAATTGTTTTTCATTAAACAGATTTTTGTTTGTTTTACCTTTTGATTATTTTATAAAACATCAGGTTCTTAAAATATTCAACACTGAAAAAATTTTAAAAGAATTAAATTACAAAGACGTTGGTATATTTTTCGAAAGTTAAAACTACTGTGTACAAAGTTAACAATACAAACTGTGTATCTTAAGAAATAATATCGAGTTCGTTATTTATAAATCCGTGTACTATTTGACGAGAAACTTTGAAATCTACTTTTTGAAATATATATATATATAACCTTTTTTTTTATTCATATAGCAAGATGATTAATCGTATAGTATTGAAATTTAATTTTGTTCTAATTATTTCTTACACATTTTTTCTCTTATTCATCAAAATTAGTTACTTTCTCATCTTCTGTTGTTTAATCATGAGTACTAGACATTAAATATATGCTATTAAAGCATCTTAAAAAACAAAGTATACTAACTTCTAACACATACTTAATATGAAATTAAAAATGTATTATTCAATTTGTACCACAGAAATTATGCTTAGTATTGTGCTCAGTGGCACACATAGAAATTTTTGAAGAGGGTTCAGGGTCGAAAATTCACCTATCATGCTCCAATACGCCGCTCAACATATTCTTTTGATTTTGTCGATTTTTGGGAACATGAAACAGTAAAAAACTAATTATTGAATAAATGATTAGCATTAATTAAAAAAATTAATTATGAAAAACCAAATACTCTATTATATTTTACTTACTATATACATAGGATTATAATCAATCGGAAAAAAAATCAAGAGCTTTGGGTGGATCCGGACCCGGGGACCCCTCCCTCCCTTGTGTGCACCACTGATTGTGCCCAGTAGTAAGTGATATTTGGGAAGTATGTAAACTATGATTATTGAAAAGTTAGTTAAAAAGTTTCAATAAATCAAAGAATTTTTACACCTCAATAATTTTTTAGTCATGAATTAACTCGCTGAAAATGTGTTTTAATAATCATTTTATCCATAGATATATTTCTACATCAATAATCTAATTCGAAAGATCCCTCTCTTCCCCCCCCCCCATCCTTCCTTATCGTTAATCTTATTAAATCACTTTAACTTGGTATCAAATGAATAAGATATCCCGATAGACGTACTTATTATTCACACAACCACAAACTATTTACGAAGTTTGTTTAAAATTAATATAAATACACACACACACACACACATTTTTCGGAACTATATTATAGGTGTAGTATAATTGTCGAAAAAAACTGAACTGGTATGAAATTTCACATTTTTTGCTCAAAGAAAAAAAAAATTAACATTTTTTACAAAATGGAATTTTGTAAACAAAAAGAAATCCATTTTTTTTATTGCTGCTGTTATTTAGCACGATTTGCAAAGGTTTTAGCTGGGAAAGTAATTAATTTTTTAAAAAAAGATGCGCTACCTCTCTCTTCGGCACTACACATTCTTACGATCTAATTCCACTCTCATTTATTGTGAGAGAAAGTATGTAATTTCTTTGAATAATGTATTGAAAAGACTGATATGAAACCTGGTTACTGAAGGTTGGAATGCTCAAACCCTTCTTGCGCACCAAGAGATTTTTTTGTTTTGTTATTTAGCACAAAAATTACGCTTCAGCTCCTTCATCTATTTTTTTTAATCCAAACCCTCCCATAAAGGAAGTCTGTGTACTTATTCAAAAGGTTGTCATTCCTGTAGCTGATAGAATGGGAAATTCTTCGCGATCAAACTTAAGATTAGTTTTCATTAAATTGCAATCGACTAAAATACAGAGGATTGACTATTTAATAGTAGGCAAAATTAAAAAAGGATTAACCAAGTCGTTGAGAAATTAAAACTCATTGAAAAATTATTAAAATATTTTTAGATAGATTATAATAGTGTAAATTGTCAATTCCAGATGCCTAAATATTCATTTTCAAGTATCTAATGAAACAACGAACGTCCCACATTTCTAAAAAAAAACAAGTTTCAAACACTTACAAATGTTTCAAACATTGAATTTTTTAAAATTGTTTGTAATTTATGGCAAATTTAACTGAGATTCGTACACTTATGAGTCGTGATGCCATCTTACGGCAAAAAATGTAGTTACAATTTGGGAAACATGTGTGAGCATTATGTTAGAATTTCTACTCGTACGAAAATATATAAAACTGATGATGAAAGCGTTAAAAAAATAACATTTAAATTGTTAAAATCAATAAATTGGATGCAATTAACTTCAAAATTAACGCATCTAATATCTCGTGATATATATGTTCAGCTGATTTTCGAAAAATTAAAAAGTAAAAAAGAAAACGATGCGACTCCTTACATTTGAAACAATAAAACTTTTTTATCGTTCTAAAGAGACACAATTTACAACATTAAAAGAGTAGGAAAACTGAGAATTCGACTGGTTAACTTCAGGTTTAGATTAAAAAGGTTGTACTGAAAGTATGGTAGAAAATATAATTACAGGACCTAAAAGATGATATTATTTTAAGTATTATTGTTATTTTCCAAAACATTACAAAACTGTGGATCTCATCCAATGAAATTATAAATAAATTACTAACAAATTAAGAAATTTAAGTCACATCTTGGCCAAAAGTAATTACATAATTTATAAACATATTAAAATGAATATGCTGAGAGATACAGAGGGAGAGAGATATCTATAAATCTACAAAATAGTAATAGATCGATTAATAAGAATAACTTTAAATAAGAATGTATTTATACTTTCCTTTCCCATTCCTATAAAACTCTGAAAGTTTATTCTTCCATGTTATCTCCTATACAGATATTTAAAATAGCATTGCTACACATCGCATTTATTGCTACACCGGGATATAATTCGTGTATAATTGTTACTAACAATTATACACGAAATCTCATCACAGTCTTAACTTTCTAATTCACAGGTCATCAATTGTTTCGTTGCGATTTTAAATGCATCCCTTCCCCTTTAATAAAATTTGCTTCTTAGTTGTGTATGTACATATTATGTAAATTGTGTTTTATAAAAATACAAATGTGACCTAAAGAATATATTTTTTAGCAAAATAATATGTATACGTTGAAGATAAATAATATTTTTATCTCCTTTAAAATAAATAATAACTTTAGAGAGATACGAGGGTTCATCAGATAAAAAGGTTACAAGTCGAATAAAGAAATATTTATTAACAATTGGCAGAAAATACAAAAGGGAATTAACAGGCATACGTGTCTATCACATTTCTACATAATCACCAAGTCTATTTAGGCATTTATCAGAACGCAGAACCAAGTTGCTTAACCCATCTTGTGGGAAATCAGATCCCTGTTCACATTGAGCCAAGTCTCGGCGGATGTTTTCACAACACTGTCTTGGAATATCGCAGCACATCAGAAACGATATGCTGCACGCTACCATAGCTCAGTCCCAGCTCTGACGAGATTTCACTCAGAGTTACTCGTCGAGCATTTTGAATCATTTCTTTAATTCGTGCCGTGTTGATTTATGTCGCTGAAGAACTTGGCCGGCCGCTCCTTGCCATATTGCAGTTTTCGACATCCTGTCTGAGTGATTGAAAAGAGTAACACCATTTCCCCACATGCTGTCGGCTCATTCTGCTCTGCTTTCTTTGATGCGGACACATTCTTTGCCCATAAAAATTGAATCATGGCTCGCACTTACAAACGAGACCAATTTCCTAAGCTCTTGCCTTTTCAATCGTCCTGAACCGTCTGGGAGCTTTTACTACCTACCAGAAAACTAGTTGTATGACAAATAGCGCCATTTGTCTCCACTCTAGGGAAATAAAATTTCTTCACAATATGTAGTCTTCAAATGCTATGGCTTGCAACCTTTTTATCTGATCATCCCTCGTATATGTAATATTAATCAAAAATTATCTTAAATAATTATTTTATAATAATTTCATTCAATTTATTCAATTCCATTTAACATTTCTATATGTTAAATGAAACTGAGCCTAAAAGAACTCTCTGGATATAGTAGAGATGTTCAGATAGTGAGATACCATCAGGTGTCCTCTTCGTCTGTTGACTTTAAATCAAATCTGTCGTCTGTTGCCATCAACTTCTTATGACGTCAATTTGAACTAAATCACGTACATGGTGAAACTGATAATTTTGTTCTATATCGAATGGGTATTTTGTGTAAAAGCTTATGTCCATCAGCGGTTGCCAGTATTTCTTACCTCATGGATTACTAATGAGAATGTTTTATAATGAAAAATCCATGCTTAGAAAATAAGGATCAAAGAACTTTCCTTTTATTTACTTTTAACCTTATTTATATCCAATTATATAATTATTTATCTTCTATTGTCAATTTTTGCTCAAACAATGACTTACTTTTACTTATTCTCCATAATTTTTGAAGATATTCCAGGGATTTCCTGGTTAAATCCAGGTGTTTTGATAGCGTATCGTTCTAATTTCAAAGTTCTCGTGACATCATTGGTTCCACTCATAAAACTGGTAATATAAGTAGAGACAGTATAGAAGTTTATTCACAAACTTTTAAGTGAATCTCTGAATTTCAAGCGGCCCTATCCTATTTTATTAATACTTTTGAGTATTTTTCTGCTCTTCACCTCCACTTCGAATGTTTTTCTGACTGGTGTCTGACGAGGAATGTACAGTCTATGATTCATTGGTCAGTTCAAAATCAAGTGAAATACGCATATTAGCATTGCAACTCTTTTATTAATTACATTACCTTTTATATTACAAAAATGCAACAAATTACATTGCTGTTTTTTGCTCATCATAGGTCTATTTTATTTGAATCTAAAATCAAATTAAAATCGATAGTTATCAATATCAAGCTATTTAAGGGGACATGGAACGATTTACTCAAAATTTTTTTAATTTATTGATTTTTATAACTTTTTTGGTTGCCTCCTATGTATATATATGATGTAAAACAGATTTTGTGCTCAAAATTCATAAAAAGCTCTCTAATCAATTAATTTTTTTAAAGGAAAAACTTGAAACTTATGAAGTGGTTTTAAAATGATACTCCTCCTACAAAAATTAGCGTACATATATGAAATTTGATTTACAAGTACCTCAAACTATGTATAACAAAAGTTGGTATGGGTTTTGTGATAAAGTGATTGGTATTCGTACAATACATCTTTTTATGAATGCTTATCGAAAACTCCTTAAAAAATGCGTAAATTCTAAATTCAATTATTTTTAAAAAAATATGTATTGCTTTGATTGAAAAATGCATACCAGCTTTTATTCCATGTACTATTAGCAACAAGTGAAAAAATTTCCAAGTATTAAGCACAATAGAAGAAAAGCCTTAGCATTTAAAATGAAGACAAACTGGTTATTTTATCTTTCTGGAGATAAGTCAGTTTAAAGTTTTGATTTGCCATTGGATGTGAATAAAAATAAATTTAAAAGTTATCATAACTCTGCGTTTTTTAAACTTAGAGCTTTGAAATTTTGTCAGTTTGTAGAAAAGTGTATAGAAATAATTTAGATTAAAAAATTAGATTTGATTTTTGATCGATTTTTGTCTATTGAATCGTACTGTGTCCCCTTAATGTTACTAAATCTAACTGTCAAAGTTGTACTTAACTAAAAAGAGAATTCGAGAAATATACAAAACAATCGGAGAAGTTCTGTATTCGCTGAGAAGTGACTTGTTAAAGCCGAAACAAAATTGAAACTGCTGTAATAATTTTACGTCCTTCTTATTAACTCCAGTGATGTACACGGACTACTTTTATGGATGGGTTTACATTTTTAAAAAGTAAATGAGAGAGAGAAGAGATCAAGACTTAACCCTTATGCTAAAAATTAAAATCTTATTGTGTATAGGAGGTTTTTAATGAGCAAAACAAAGTTTCAATCTTGCCTATCGATTACATCATTCCCCTTACCCAAATATATATTTTGGTAGCAAGTAACGTTATTAAAATGGAATTTGAAACAACAAAATGCATCGCTTACTGTAAAAGATTTTAGTATCTTTTTCTCTCAATTATTTATTGCTGCATTTTTGTGTCAGATTTTAGTAGTAAAAAGTTCAAATGAAGTCAAAGTATATTGATAAAATTGTGACATTTATTTTTTCTGTTGGCATAAACGCTAACAAACACTTTATTTATTAATAACTTACTAATGAATTGTTTTCATGGGTGCTCTATTCAATTGATATAGTATTTATGAATTCTTTTAATTAAAAGAAAACATGCACACACAAGCTGAGTGACAGCTGGTTGTCACAGTATTACAATAATTGCAGCGTTCTAAAGCAACGTGCATTTTTGCATTAAGTGAAACAGTCATATAGGTATTATTATTCGAATTAGCTATAACTCTATCTGTTTTATGTGAAAACTCAATTCATTACTAATTTATAAAGTGTTAAATTTGCAATTATTGTATTAATTCGGTAAGAGATTGAGGAATCATTTGGGAATGGTCTCCAATCTATCGAGTGAGAAAGTAAATATTTTTTCTTTCTTTTTTATCACAAGATCCAGACTTGGATATGCCGTGCCGAAAAAATGCATCAATCGTCTGTACTTATTTCAAGGAGACATTAACAGAGAAGTTTTAAAGTAGCAAAAAAATCACTTGTTATCCTGGATGCGCGTATATATACAAAATACGTGATTACGAAAAGCAAGTAATCTTATGAAACCAAGAGTAGACCAATCGAGTACACACATCAAAGTTATAATCCCCACCTCGTAATTTTGTACCAGGTCAAGAGACAAGGGCAACACCTGAGCAGGCTTCCCACTCTCCAAATTTCCACACCAAACCAATGTGAGGGCTGTGAGCCTCAACGGATTTGACGTAAATCAGCCTTTTTACGAACAGGGTTTTCAACAGCACTGGAACCCACGACTCGACAGAAATAACGCCGATCGCGAGTTTGTTACCACGACTACTTTGGAATCAGTGGCGCCCACGAAGAAGGGGGACTCGGGTCCGGACACCCCCATAGCCCTTTAATTGTTTTTCGATTGATTATGATCTTATGTATATAGTATGTAAAATTTAACTAAGTATTTGTTATAAATAATTAATTTTATTAATTAATACTAATTATTTATTAAATAATTAAATTTTTACTGTTTTTTTATTCCCGAAAATTGACAATGTTAAAAGAATATGTTAGGTGGCGTTTGGGAGTATGATACGAGAACGGTGGACTTTCGACCCTGGACTCCCCCCCCCCTTGAAAAATTCCTGTGGGTGCTACTGATTGGTATTATACTCGTATCTCATAAAATAATCCAGTCAGGCCACTTGGAAAAAACTTGAATGATTACCACCCTTTCTAAGCTTCTACACCCCGTTTTTGTGGTTTAATTGAGCATATATGCAGCACCCTCTCACCACTCCCCCCCTCCCCTTATTCTGTAGCAGATAAATCTGGTGAAATAAAGATTCGATTAGGTCATCGACAGTAGCATCTGGGCTACTGCTGCTCCATAAAATACAAAGAGTGCGTAGAGTTAGAAAAAAGAATTATACATTTGTTCATTTATTTAAACAAACTGAAAGAGTAAACAGGAAATTTGAAATTGAGTTTTAGCATTGTTAGTCGGTATAATAGTCTTATATTTTATATCAGGGGTACTCAACCTTTCTTTGCACCGGGCCACATACATATGAAAGCTATTTCACGCAGGCCGCAACAGGAGGAAATATGTGTGGGGAGGTGAGAAGATGCTATAAGATCAACATCAAAGATATTTGAAATGTAAAAAATTGTTCAAAATATTAAAACTCAAGCTTTGGATTTAATTTTAAAATGATATTAAACTGTGTGTGTGTATCACACTCAACTCACAAAAAATAACTATTATGCATTTTTTACACAGTTATGGAGTAATTTCGATTTCCTTTCATCTACGATCCCAAGCCCCTTGTTTCCATTCTACTGACATAAAAACAAAGCTGTCTCGCACTTTGATGACTTGATTTTTTTCTTTTGACAAAGCCTCGCTTATTTTTATTTTAGATATTAATTTATCAAGTGCAGGAGGGAAGCAAAAAGTTACAAACTGAAATCAATATTATTTATTTAAAATAAGTTCAGAAATTCTTGTAAATTTTTATTTTAAATTTAATCAAATACTTTTTGTTTTTATTAAAAAAATATATCTGAACAAATAACTGAATTTATCAAAAAGTACATCGGAAGCATTTAAGAAACATTAACAATTTCTCTGTCAATTCATATGTTTTTCCTTAACAATTTCATACGTTTATCAATTTACATAAAATAGCAAACTTTATAGGATGTTTTTGTTACCTCTGTGACATTACCACCAACATAATATCTTGTTGCTGTTGCAAAGATTTTTTAAGAAAGCCAATTTATCTCGTCTTGAAAAAAATCCTCAAGAAAAAGAGCCATTGAAATATTTGTGCTTAGCGGTATTGACGAGCAAAATTATAATTTTTAAATATAACGTTTTCGTGACAAATGAAAGAAGTTGTTGATCCATGTTTGTGTATCTCTGCGAAATAGTCAAGAACCCAATCGCTTTGGAACAACAGATACTTTTAAAATTAATTTCACTCATAAAATGGTCGCTACTCCAATGTTATTTGTTGCCACTAACCGTTACAATTACAAAAATAAAAAAAAATAAAAAGTTATCTCGAAATTCGTAACAGCATGACATCGATAGTAAAATTGATATATTTGATTACCTGATTGATAGAATTTCTCTCAAAATTCTTAATGCACATTGTTCTTAAATAATTGAATTTCTTAGTGCATTGGGCCATGACCGGGCCACTCAGAAAGGTCCAGTGGGCCATTTGCGGTCCGCGGGCCGCAGTTTGTATCACTGTTTTATATTGTAAAAATTAAACTATGCATATAAAAAAAGAATTACGTTTCGTTCTAAATTATAAAATATGGGGTTTGTTTCATATTGCTTTAAGAAAAAAATATTCAAAGTGTACATTTTTTGGGCGAAATGTAATGCAATATTTCTCGAATAATTAAAGGTTTATTAACATCTTACTTTGAAGCAACACGAGGGATATTCAATATTTCTTTAAAGCTGAGAGATTTACGAATTATATATTTATGAAAGGGGAAAAGAAAAAAATTATTTCAAAATCGAGTTGACTCTTGAGTAAGAAATTTGTTGTGGTTTCAGATTCAGTCGGATTCCTGTAAAACCATTTAAATACATAACTTTGACATATTATACTTTAAAAATATATACAATGCTGTTGTTTTGAAACGCATTTCAACCCTTTAGGAGAAAAGTGGAATCAAAAAGGAAAAGAGAGAAGCTTATTTGAATAGATTAAAATAATAGATAAAAAAGAAAACTCTTCTCTTTCTAAGTATTCTTTCATCAAAGAGAAGTGATTGAATTTTCAATTACTCGAGTGTTTTTCGTTTATTTTAACTATTAGAAGCTTTAAACGACATTTAGTAAGAAATAAAAAGGATTCCTTTCATATAAGCAGTAACACTTGACCTAATATAACCGGATTTGCTTATATTCAAAACTCTTAAATCGTTCTTAAGCTTGACAAACAATGAACTTTAAAGTCTATCGTGACAACCGTTATTTATAGTTAAAATCTACTCACTTGTTATTTGATATATCCAAGAAGACTGTCTTCGCGTAACGTTAAAATATATATATATTACAAAAATATACAAAAATAGTTATAAACCTAAGATAACTATTGTCATAATAGGAAAGATTTAGCCACAGAAATACTAAAAGCAAACTCCCAGCCTTAGGAACTAGGAACTATATATATATATATATATATATAGGACCCAGAATCACAATATTTCTTCAGGTAGAAAAATGTGTTCCAAAATTAATATTATATTCTTACTTCGCTGTATGCTATAAGAGCAGTATTTTTTAATATGCCATTCATTTTTATCCGAACTGAATCAATTTTCTGGTTTAAAATGAGTACCCTGTTTCTTTTACTAAACTGTAATGCTAAAAAAGCTTCTGCTCTATATTTTAAAGGGGAAAGTTACTTATTTATGAAATATTTTAACATTTTAAAAACGCAATACTATTCCAAAAATAATAAAATTAAATAATATATGAACTAAAATGAAAAATAACCTTACAACTTTCTTTTTTTGAACAATAATTTGTTGCATTGCTGCAATAATTCAGTACAAATTATCTTTCAGTTAAACTACTTTTTTAAACTCTGTTTAAATAGTTTAGACTAAGGTAACAGAGATAGCTGCTAACTGCAATTAATAAAATATTTTAAGTACTATTCGCTTTTTTTTTGGGGGGGGGGGTTACTAAATTAAAGGAATGGGATCAATTTCAAATATTGTTATTCAATACATGTACTTTTCATTTCTGTAATTATTAAATAGAAAACAAGAAAAAATTATTCTTTTTAATTAGTAAAAGACACATTCTTCTCCCATAGTTTTTATTAATTAAAGTATCTGCAGCATATTTTTTTGTTTCAAAAACCAAATTCCTTTTAAATAATCTTTATTACATTAGCCATATTACAAGAACTTTTTAAATGGCGACTATAATCACAATGCATAAATAGTATTAGAAAAAGTAAATTTTCATATTTGTAAGCATTCATTCTTTATTTTATGATGATGATGATGATGATGTGATGCATTTTTTGAATGAATTGTAGCTTATTTTTTGTTGTTATATTTACTTATTGTAGTCAAGATTTTATTTATATCGACAAAAAAACCATAATCATTCTGAGTTAACAGATCTTTCATTTACATTCTTTTCCGATTATATTCTTAATTTCAGTTCTTCGAAGAATATTCAAAACAATGATAATAACGTATCACTGAACTACTTACTGCATACTTAGTTACACACTCGCTGAATCAATTTTTTATAAAAAATATTTATTTTCGTTCAGTTATTGAAAATTTAAACGGATATAGTTCATTAAAAGAAAAAAGTGTAGTTAAAACTTCAATAATACATCTTTCTGTGAATATTCTTATTCACATTTAAGGATACATGAAGAAAGATGTGGAGAAATAAATTTTGAGCCAAAACTGAAATTCTTTACATGTGTATAATCTCAATAGGAAAAAAGTAGGGTACTTACATACACTCATGTCCATAAATTAAGGATAATTCAGAATCACACAGAAATTGAACTCTAAAATAAAAATTTCACCTGTAGAATTATCACACACATCTTGAAGAAGAATATACAAATTACAGGAAACCACCAGATGCCGCGGATAGTACGTCACAATAACGAGAGTGTAAGAGAGTGGTGTATAAGGAAGGGTGGCAAAGAAGTAAAATTGTTCACAAGCGCTTTAAAAGCCTTTCAGTGCAATAACCGCATAGTTATGGCACAAAGGAAGCATTTGGATGATTTTTTATGTGGTAGAATTATCGGACGACTGGAATGTGGTTGTACCCAGCTGAAAGTATCCGAGGAACTTGGAATCGAACAGAGTGTCATCTCCAGGCTTTGGCAACGATTCCAAGATGATGGTAATGTGAGTAGATGTTACAGCACAGGTCGCCCCCGAGTTACAACGCCGAATGAGGACCGGTATTTGGCAGTTACTGCCAAAAGAAACAGACGGAGCACAGCATCTGACCTGTCTCGTCAGCTCTCTTCAGCTACCGGTACGACAGTTTTAATGCAGACCGTGTACAGACGCTTAGGGCACATTGGTCTATATGCTCGTAGGCCTGTCAGATGTGTTCCCCTTACCGCAACTCACTGTCGCCTGCGATTAACCTGGAGTAGAGAGCATGCATTGTGGACACCGCAACAGTGGTCGTGCGATTTTTTCCGACGAGTCCAGGCTTAGTTTGCAGTCTGATTCTCGCCGGACTTTCATATGGAGAGCGCCAGGTACCCATTACCACCAAGAGAACACCATTAAACGACACCGTTACGGTGGTGCAGGATGGCTCGTTTGGGGAGGAATTATTCTTGGTTCCAGAACTGACCTGCATGTTCAGAGTGTAACGATGACAGGCCACATCTATCGGGATGTCATTCTGGAACAACATGTACGTTTGTTTCGGGGCGCCATGGGTGCTGAATTTCTGTTTATGGATGACAACGTCCGTGCAAACATTGTAGACGAATGCCTTCAATCGGAGGATATCACCCGTATGGATTGGCCAGCATACTCACCGGACTTGAATCCAATAGAGCATGTGTGGGATATGCTTGGCCGACGAATTGCAGCCCGTCAACCCCCTCCCACCTGTCTACCTTAACTTCGGAGGGCATTGCTTGGTGAGTGGTGTAATATTCCCCAAGATCAGATTGATAATTTGATACTCAGCATGCGTAGGCGTTGTAAGGCCTGTATTGCATCTTCCGGAGACATACTCCGTATTAACCATCACACTAAACATGTTATACTGTTTTTTGTAAATAGGTTCTTTTTTGAAATTTGCTCAAGGGTGAAAAAATCGCAATTTTTATTAATTATGTCAAACATATAGCATCTTTTTTGCTCTTTACCTTTTGTTTAATAAATAGACTTTACAAATAAGTCAAATTTGTTTTGCTTCTGTCTCTTTCTTTTGCCTGAACTTCATTAACCTTAATTTATGGACATGAGTGTATTTATCCCATGCCAGTGATTTATTGCCAAAGTGTCTACGAGTTATGGCAACCTCTTTAATGTCATCCTTAGAAAAAACTATTTTCATGTACCAACAAAAATTTGCTGAAATCCTCCAAGGAACACCAATGGGATGAGGTTAATACATAAATACAAAAAAGATTTTTCAAATCTAAAAACTCCTGCAAAATAAAATTCTATCTCAAAAGTTTTAGTTCTCTTACATATATTTATTTTTATGATCTCAATGCATTTTAATGCATAGAAAAAGATAATAAAAAGAGAGATAGATGAAAAAAGAGAGGATGCACGTCTAAAGTTCTTAAGTTAGAATAGTATAGAAGTTTAGAGTGTGAGCTCAGGAGCTGTCTTCATTCACTAGACCATGGTTTAAAATAACGAAGTCCGTCACCAACAAACCTCCCTTTTACTTCGGAACGAGACGCTCATAAGAAATCAACCAATCACTTTAAAATCATACGTTAAGAAAATTCTACCAATTGATATTTCTTTTTCAAAAAGTAAGAAATAAAGAAAAGAAAAGACCTTCAAAGTTGAATGTAATAAGAAAAACATTTCTTCTCCATCAATAGTAAAAAAAAAAATGTGAATTGTTCACAATCTGCAAGCACTGAATCCAAAATGTGCAATTTAATTCAATAGTAAAATACTTACCATTAAAATCTGTTTGCTATTAAAAATTATTTATTTTGTTATTATTATTTTTGGAAGACCTTACTCATCCCTTTTTCATTGGACCTGGCCTTTTTCTCTAATCACAAGTCTTCCGAGTTTAAAAAAATACTCTCTATTCAAATCTGTGCACTTCAAAAAGTACATTCCTTTCAATTAGTAAGAAATCAGAACCCTATTTCTAAGAGCAATCTCTGAAAAGTTTTTCACTGCACAAGAGAAAAAACTCGTTCTCTGAAATTTACACCATAGTTCTTTCAGTCTGAACGAAATTGTGAGTTGGCGGTTTTTCATTTGCCAGAGATGTCTTGGTGTTCTTTCGCATAGTTCATGCCAATTACTTGTCCCAGTAGATCGCACTATTACGAAACGAAGCCTTTATCACAAAGCCCTGTCTGATTGCCTGTGTAGATCGGGTGACTGTCATTGCAGGTTACTTTTTGTGCAGTGCTACAATACCTTTCCGATTCAAAAATGATTGCCTCTTCTCTGGTTACACGGGGTCGTCATAACGATCTCTGAATCCTTGTTCGGATAGCACAGACATACTTTAAGTTCTAGGTTTTGCCTTTTTATTAAGGAGATCTATGCTTTGGCAAGAGTGGAAAGCGTTCGAACGAGTTGAAAGGTAGGAAATTGTAGTCTCCTGTACATAGGATAAGGTTCTAAGAGAAAGTGGGAAAAGAAAAAAAAATATCAACTCCAGGAGAGAATCGATTCTTTTTTTAATCTTAAAATTGCTTATAAAAATTTATTTATTCATTGTGAAAAAATTTAGGGAAAAAATCAGAAAAAAAGAATTAATATAAAAAAGAATATGATAATTAAGAAAAAGTATATGATATCATTAAAAAGAATATATCATTCAAAAGTCTTTAACTCCAGGAGAGAATCGATTCTTTTTTTAATCTTAAAATTGCTTATAAGCATTTATTAATTCGACGTAAAAAAATTTATAGAAAAAAATTAAATAGTTAAAAAGTATATATCAATCAAAAGTTTCAAAGTTATTTCTATTGCAATAAAAGCATGCAATAAAGTTAAAGTTGATTTAATACTATTTTTTATATCGTAGAAGTATTTAAATTTTAAAAGGCGTTAACACTTTGAAAATGAAAGAAATGAGTTCCTAGTTCTTATTTTTCACCTTTATTCCTTTTTTAGTTTGTTAATTTATTACTTAAATTGTTTATTTAATTATAAGTTAAATATTTGATTATTATATTTTTGGGTTTTATTTTATTTTATTTTACAAAAGTATGTAAGAGTTCAGGCATATACTTTTTATTGTATACCGCATTCAATGTATTAAATAATAATATTCACTTAATAAACACATTTCTACTTTTTAGAAAAATGTTGTAAAATTTTACTAGGTATTTTTTAATATCTTATGGTTTAGATGCCCTTTAATTACTACATAAATGTTCTATTTATTTGTTCTTAACAAAAAAAAAATAATAACTTTATTATTACCGTAAATACAGCAATGGCAAGATCTCAGGAAATATAAATATAACATTTCATTAAAAATTTCTAATAAGAGATAAACAATGCATCACAAAATAGAACGTTTTGTGATGCAACATGATTTATTAATCATGCTAAGAACTATAACTGTACTGTGGAGTCAAAGTGTTCTTTATTAAGAAAAAGAATAATAATAAACGGCTGAATAATTAATGTAATAATAAACTCAATAGATTTCTAACTTATTTATATTAAATGAAATCCTCTTAATTATTCTATTTATTTATCTTTAATCTCTGAATGAGGAATCACGTTTGGATTAAACTGTTTCTTTTGAAAAATGTATGCCACAATAAATATGTTAACACTTATTATCTAGCCTGAGAAAGAAAACATTCTGTAAGAAAACATGACGTTCATTTCTTATTATTTAAATTAAATTGGAAACAAGTAATATAAAAAAAAAATTTAAGTCAACTCCTACTTAGGTCAACAAGGAAAAATTTTATTTTAGTTACTTTATGTTAAATTAATATAAATATACATATGGCAGGATCACAATATAAAGTGGCAAAATAGAAAGCGATTTTCCTGCACAATTTTCTCTATTGTTCCTTTCTATATATAGTGTTGGAATATTATTTTTGTTTTTGTTACTCTATTTATTCATCTTTAAATTTAATTATTCCAACAAAATAAAATTGTAATAAGGAACCACATTCTCAGAAATTTGACCGTCCCAAGTGGGATTCGAACCCAAGTCCTTTGGATTAGACGTCCAACTCGCTACCCATTGTGCAACAAGGACACAACGAGCGATTTTCCTTTTTTTATGGTGTTTGACTATTTTTAGAGCGTTTTTCACGTAGTGTAAAAAAAGCGCTATTAGGACGCAAATTTCGTCGTCTTCGTTCCATATTTTGTCGTACCTTTTTCTCAGCCAATAAGCAACCGATTGACCTCGGGTTTTCGGCATTGGGTCGCATTTGTGCCCTAGATGTGAGCCGAATCATATTTAAATTTAATAATTTTTAAATCTTTTAAAAAAAGTATTTTTAAAAAAAAAATTTTAATTTTTTTTTAAAGTATAGTACACTACTTTCTGTTAGTAAAATGTTCACTAGTTGCATTATTGTAAAATACAACATGTGAAAAACGCGCTAAAATTACTTGGCTATGCCAATGATTGATATCTTGTTTTTTTTTTTTTTTTTTTACTACTCATTCATTAATTAAAAAATTATAATGAATTAATATCTGAAAAAACTGTATTAACATCAAGTATCATTCACTACAAGTTTTAAAAAAATGTACTTGAACTTGAGTGGATGAATGAAAAATATTTTACTAACGATTGAAAATCTGAACAAGATACATATATGTTGTGACTAATGCCACCTGTCTGACGTAGTCAGATCGAGGCCCACGAAATTCATCATGGCTTAGGGCTAGATTGTACGCCTGTCGTTAGCCGTAGCTTTGAGCACCATGCAGGTGACAGTACATTTTGGATCGGGTCCACCCCAATTTTGAGGGAGAACACCCTAGGGGTGGTCTGGGGCCTCCCATCGCTCTTCTCCTTCCACCAATCTCACGAGAAGACTTGCGGCTCGACGGCTATTTAGAGTACCCCCCATGCCGCGAAGGCACTATACATTTACAAACATCCATGCCTTCCCCGGGATTCGAACCCAGGCCCTAAGGCACAGCAGTCAGCGTCGCTAACCACTATACCGGATGGGCGACACATATATATAATAGTGGGAATTGAAAAAGTGTCGATTCTTACGAGATATAAGCAAAATATATCTCATTTAGTCCAATTATTTGACTAATTTGATTCATCAATTTAAATAAATTATTTCTGAATAATTCGGAACGATCAATTTGCCATCTTTCTCTTATGAAAAAATGTATAAAATTTAAATATATTTATTTCTTGAAATGATATTATGTAATATTGTATATATGATTGCACTGCCAAACTAAACAAGCTATATCAAATAAAAAAAATCTTCACTTAAATCCTTAAGTTACTGAAGCAAAATGGAAAAATATAAATTTCTTTCTTTTGAAAAAATAATTGATTGGATATATAGTCTAATGATAAATTTATTACACTCTAAATTCTTAATATTTCATTCTTAAATTGAAAGAAAAAATTCTTTTAAACTACATTTGAATTTTAAAATTTTTAGTGCCCTTAAACAATGAAAAATGCACAAATTTAACTTCTTATTGTAAGTTTTTAAATGTTTTCCTTTTTATGAATTATAATTACTTTTTTAATTATCAAATAATAACCCCTGAAAAAATTAAATTATGTGGCGCAACAGCCCATGAGAGCCAAGGCCTACTGTGCCCATGGGTACTGAGGTACATGTTCCGGTCAGGTGGTCAGTCTGACGCAAAGTACCCGGAGTTGAGTTTCAAGAAAACTTGGTACTCATTTATCAACCCACTGAAGGGCTGAGTCGACCTTGCCAAACAAGGGATTTGAACCCCGGACCTGTGGCGGATAAGCGTGATACGCTTCCACTCAGCCACTAGGCTTCAACAACCTCAGAAGCTAGACTAAAATTCATTCAAATTTTAAATATGCTCTTAAATAGTTGAATAATAGCCTCCATAATGCATTATTACCACTTATTTTTAATAATTACATTATCTAAAATAGTCATGCATAGCTTGGTAATTTATATATTGTTTATTTATATTATTGTTTGTTTTTTTTTCCTTTTCAAATAAATTTACCACAAAGATTTGATATTTGTGTCTGAGTAATACTTTACAATAAACTATTTTATTTTTTGTAGTCCTAAAATATTAACAGTTTCAATTATTAATTAATTCATTTAACAGTTTCAATTATTAATTAATTCAATTAACAGTTTCAATTATTCGAAATTAATTCATTTAACAGTTTTAATTATTAATTAATTCATTTAACAGTTTTAATTATTAATTAATCCAATTAACAGTTTTAATTATTAATTAATTCAATTAACAGTTTTAATTATTAATTAATTCAATTAACAGTTTCAATTATTCGAAATTAACATTTACAATCAAAAATTAATAATTAATTCTGGTAACTACTCCAAATTTTTAGAGCGAATACTTTTTTTTCTGAGAACACAAAAAATACATTTAATTAATATAATTCTACACAATTATTGCTTAACTCAGGTAAAAATTACTAGTTCTGGTTTACATTACCTAAACAAAGGAATAAAGGTACCCACAGTCAGCAGTAACCAAATGGACCATGCTAGCGCACTCGCTGCCGAATTTTCGAGATTTGGTACCACAAAAAAAACCTGTCTTGTAGAGGGGCTGATACTTGTTAAATTTGTCCTCATATTGGTATGGTGTGGAGCTTGGGGGAGGAGGGTTCCAAATCAAGTTTCGTCCTTGACCAAAGTCTAAGATTTGTAGCTGTCACGTCCGGGTCACCAATGAAGTGGCGCGCTTATCCGGTAGGACAGAACCGGACCTTGGTTCGAAGCGATAACTTAACAGTACACCAAAATGATCACCGTATGTAGTGTACATCTATATAAGCAGTAACAACCTCTGCACCATGGATCATTTTGGTGTAGTGGGTAAGTTACTCGGCATCGGACCCAAAGGTCCCGAGTTCTATCCCAGCGGATAAATGCGCCACTTCAGTTTCAAAGTACACAGCGCGAAGGGGGACTTTGGACCAATGGAAGAACGGTTTCATCGAATACGTTCAAACAGAAGTGGCTACACATAACGTGTCACTTTCGTGGGAGGGACGTATTCCACCTTTAAAGAGACTCTAAAATCCCGAGAGAAGAGACGACACCAACAGAGGACACCAACGCAGAGACATGATCTAACTTCAACAGTATCTCCAATTCCAGCCAGCACCTGCGCCCCAGCATTGTTCCAGCTCTCGTTTAACGCAACCTTCATCAGGAGCAAATACCGGTGCACTCCACAGCTCTACCTGTAACAGAACATTATCACACCAGCATATCCCCGCGGCATAGCCCCCGCATCATTGGTGACCCTGGCTGAACTCAGAAAAACGCAACCTTCTGAACTGTCGTGGCACCATATATCCACCGTAAATTCAACCAAAAAAGCCGTCACATAGTGACGCAATCCTCAAGTCGTCACGCACGAATGACGCAATCTTCAAGCCGTCCCATGGTGACGCAACCCTCAAGCCGTCACGCACGAATGACGCAACCCTCAAGCCGTCACGCACGAATGACGCAACCAGCAAAGCCGTCACAACTAACGACGCAGCCGCTAACATGCTCTATATAACAACTTCATCGTTCGTTCGCCTAACTTCCAACTCACTGGTGGGGGAGTGTGTAGCGGTACCATCTATATAAGCCAGTAACAACCTCCGCACCATGGGGATCATTTTGGTGCAGTGGGTAAATTACTCGACTTCGGACCCAAAGGTCCCGAGTTCTATCCTACCGCATAAACGCGCCACTTCAGCTTCATCGCTATAGCCCTCGCGCTGCTTCATTTTGGCTTAAGGTATCCGACTAACCTAAAATTGCAAATTTTTCCAAAAAGTGACAAATTTTTTTGTGATTTTATTTTATATGTTATTAATTAGCTTTACAAAAATATTAAGTTTATTATTTTCCGTTCACTAGAACAAAAACTACAAGTGTTTTAGTAAAAGCAGATGTCATTACTTTAAGCAAGATGTCATACTTTAAAACGCGTTTTACTCGAAATGTGTTTACTTGAAAATACTCAAACAGGGCCAGCGATTGCTTAAAAAATTTTGAAAATAATTCACTGAAATTTTTTGTGTATGTTCTGTATAATAATAGAAGTGTTTTAACCTTCAAATTTATCAATCACTGTTTTATAAAACTTACAGTCCCTTATGTGAATATAATCACTGTTTTTTTAAGCAATTTCATATAATAACAAAGATAAAGTGCTCTAGTTTTTGTAAATATTAAAATTTCTCTTATCCTGAAGGTCATTTCAAAGATGAATAAAATAGCAACACATCAGAATTAAAAATTGAAAATTTGTTCATCAAAATTTTGGCTTTTCTCTTCTGAATTTTTACGTATTTTTCTTAAAATGTACTAAAAAAATCTAAAAATTACACACAAAAAATTCGAATATCTCCATTTTTGTTTTAAAAAAAAAGTTTTCGCAAGTAGTCGAATACCTTAATTTGATTTTTTATTAATATTACACTCTAAAGCAAAACATGAGGGCTATTGGCAATGTACCTCGGAATTTCGTGTAGCTTCGAAGTTCGACTTTACTAAAGAATCAATCAATACGTTACACATTGAAATGGAACAATATTTAATGAAATATTTAACTACTTTTAGTTTTGGATAAAAAATTTTAATATATATTGTTGATTAAAAAGTAGAAGTACTTATAAAAGGATTATTATTAATTTTTTACGATATATCCCTTACATACACCCAAAATTTTATACAAAAAAGGGTGCTTATATTAGAAAATTCTATGAAAAACTTGTGCGAAACAATTTTTTTTTTGTAACAAAAGTGAGATTTTGAAAAATTTAAGAAAAAAATTTTCTTTCTACATCACGTTAAAAATACTACCCAATTTAATTCTGTTAAGATATTCTCTCTGCGAAAAAAAATTTCTCAAAATTTTGTTTTTATCGTAAGAATTTCAAAAAAAAAATCCTTAATTCGTTGC
This sequence comes from Trichonephila clavata, assembly GCA_019973975.1. Classification (NCBI taxonomy): domain Eukaryota; kingdom Metazoa; phylum Arthropoda; class Arachnida; order Araneae; family Nephilidae; genus Trichonephila; species Trichonephila clavata. Next base: position 291,718 of record BMAO01035587.1, on the reverse strand, counting down.
ATAGTTATTTTTCTAAGCGTTATGGTTTTTGAATTTTATTTCTTAGTATAATCTGCATTTTGCTTTTCATTTAAAAAGTGTATTGTTTAAAATTTATGAAAAGTCATGAGCTATTAAATTACTATCTAAATATTATTTATTTCAGAAAAAAATTTAACTCTTCACTTCTACATAAATAAATAATATTGAGATATAAAATATATGTGCACATATGTAAAAGTTTCACTCATGCTAATTTACGTATCCATAAGTTAACGTACTTATTTTTATCTTATTAATTAAAATCGAAACTTATTAAATAATTTCGTAAGCAAATTTCATTGTCTAGTTTTAGAGAAGCAAAAAAAGGAAGTATTTTTTTTAGTGGATAGCACGCATTTAAAAATACTCATAATAACACCAACAAAAGAAATATGTTACACTTTTAAAAATTGATCTCAATATTCGTTCTTTGAGCTCAAGCAAACAAACAAACATTTCTTTTATTTCATCCAAATTTCTCCACACACATTAGTATTCGGAACTCATTTTTACCTTTCCGCTTAAGAGCAGTAACGACTTACTTCACATTGAAACTCGTCACTTCATCAATAATAATCTCTTTCGAAATAGCGCTCGAATTTTTTCTGGCTTTAATGTTTCCACGAATGCGCATCATGTTGATCAGTGCGGTGTGTAAAGCATCATCGGAGGTAGACAACAATCCAGCAATAGCATTTCCTTTCGAGCACTTCATCAAGTCCGAATAACACACAATCCATCTCTTGAATAGGCTCCCAGAACCATCAAACGTCATTTTACCTGACGCTTCGGAAATCAAGTTGGTTGAATTGATGGTACTCTATAAAGTCGGCCAATATAGATATCACGAAGATCTATATATCCAGGATTGCATACAGATGAATGCCGGAAGAGTATCTTTTGCAGTCACTTTTTATCGAATTCAGATTTCTGGGAAATGTGGAGTGAGTCATTTGGTGATATTTATGCTTAAGAAAAGAAATCTCGATTGTTTCTCAAATGGATTTTGAAAAGTTAAAAGAAATGCCTTCTTTTCCAGTACTTATTATCCAAAATAGTTGCTTAGTAAAATACTTTTTCAATAAATTATTTACTAAAATTAAAGAAAAATTATTGTCCCTATTATCACAATATTTTTAATGAGTATAAAATATATTTATATAATATTTTTCACTAAGATTTTTGGATCTCTTATCAGGGAAAATGAAGAGAAGAAATCTTATATTCGTTGCTTATGTCGTTTTTATTGTTCAAAGTCATTTTTTTTTCGTATGATATTTTATTTCTTTTTCAACTGGATTTTATCTTTATCTTCATCTTTACTCCACAGTAGATACTTTAGCAGTAAAACTTTCCTTCTGATTTTTAGAGATGTTGAAATAAAATGTTTAGTATACAACATACAACACACATTTATAATCAACATTATAATGCATTTGTAATCGATACATAACAAATTTAATAAGAGGTTCATTATTTAGTTTGTATTCTCCACTACGAAGATACATAATATTCCTTATTGTGTCTACATAAGTGCATGCAATACTAAAAAAAGGTTCTTTTATTACAGAATTTTCGAAATAGTTATTTAACAAAACCCTTTTAAAGAATTTTCATCATGTACTTATATTCTCCTCCAACCTTTGTTTTTTGTAACAATTATATTTAAAAAATAAGTCAAGAAAAAATTCAATAAAGTAAAGCACCAACTGCAGAGAAAATGTATTATTGTTATTAAAAATATATATATTTCACTTTTAAATAATTTCTCTAATGTATTTTAGGACATTTTAATAAATTTTCTTTATACAATTTTTAAATATAAACTGAATAAGGAAACAAGGTATCTCTTTTTATCCTTAACTTATGATATATTTAAGACTTATACCTTTTAAATTTTATCTACTGAACTCGTAAAATTTACAAATTCTGCGCGAAATGAAATTTATTTTTTATTTTTATTTATTTGATGGTTATCGTCCTTTTTCCGGGATTATTTTTTATCTGTATAGCATTTTGTAAATTTTTGCTACCATATTTCAAGGAATTTTGATATTTTTTCCCAGACGCCTAGACTTAAATTAGTAATATTTTCTCTATTTTAGCGTTATTATTTCTTATTTAACTCTCATATATATATCTCGATCTTTTAAAAATAATAGAAAAAACTGAAATAAGTTATTTATGACATTTTAAGCATTTATACCACTATTTTAATAAAGAAAAATTTTAAATCGCAGTTTTATGTTTGCATGCCTACATACAAAAAGCTTTGTTAAAGACTTAACCAATAATATTTAAAGTATTTGTAATTTATCTGTAAAGATAACTCTTCTTAATTTATAATTATATAAAAAAACTATTAGTACTAAAGTTTGGAAAAACATCTCAAAATAGGGTAAAATAATCTATACATAACCTAGACTGAAAATAATTGTGACTGTGATACTGTTACAACTCTTTTCTCAAATATATTTCTGTTTATACGTCCCCCTACTGTGCTTCTCATAGTATAGCATTATTTTTTGATATTATGAAATATAGAGAAATGTTTTTAATAAATAACTAATCTACTTACATGTTTATGCTTTTTATGTATAGGTATATTGCTCTTACAGATATATATATATATTACTAAAACTACAAAATTTACAAACAACTGATAATGTAAAATTTGTCAAATTACAGAGAATTAAATGGGCTAGTCATCTGGCTAAAATGAATGAAGATCGTTGCTGCAAGAAAATCTTTCTGGCAAATCCCATGGGAAATAGACCTCGGGGCAGACCCCTGTTAAGATGGATAGACTGTGTCGAAAAAGACCTAAATATTTTAAAGGTCAAAAACTGGAAAAACAGTTGCCAAAAGTAGAGATGCCTGGAGAAAACTTCTGGAGAAGGCCAGAGTCCAGCTAGATCTGTCAAGCTATTGAAGAAGAAGATATACATTTTTTATTTCGCATATTAATTTATGCATGCCTATAATTAGCTATTACAATATTATATGCAATAATCGCTTCCAAACAACAAATTAAAGCTGGATATTTTAATATTTCTGTAGAATTTAATGAACTTAAGAAATCGTTTTATTCCCCCATGCTAACTACAGAAAGGAATATTTGTTTTTTAAAAAATGGAAAGAAAAATGTCTTATAAGCCAAATAGTTAACAAAAAACACATTTACGTTGTTTTAATACACATTTTGTGCAATGTTTAGTAATACATACATTGAAAAGTATAAAACATTCAATACATAAATTCTATTGTAGAATTTTAAATATTCTGCCACACAAAATACGATTGTCCTTAAATTACTTTATGGTTCCAAGTAAAATTGTTTGTCAGTCAAATCAATTAAAAATATTTATATTATTTTAAGGATTTTATTAATATATATATATATTCTGATAAGGAAGCACGTTATTATACATTAAATGTTTCAAGAAGTTCATTGTATTCATTCAAAGAGATTATATTGTAGTAAAATAAAAGCTGATGCCGTAATAACAGTTCAAGATTGCAATTTTTTACTCTTTTGTTTTTTTTTTAATGCTACAATTTTTTTTATCTGAAAAATATTAGAACAATAATTTACACATATATTTATAAATTGTACTATAAATTATTAAAATGTAATAATTTTATATTGTTATTGTACTATTATTATAAGTTATTGCAATATAGTAATGTATAATACAATATAATGGTAATTAATCTATTTTAATCATTATAATTCACGCATATATATTATTGTATTGTACATTAAATTTGTATATCCTGTGTGTTTAATGTTTTCTTATTATTGAACTCCTTTAAAATCTATTGATTTTTAACCTACATTTAACTATCTCCGTTAAAAAACTCACTTCAGTAATATGTAAGTAATACTTTGTTTTTATTATAAATAATTGGGTGTTTTATAAAATTTAAAAATGTTTAAATTAAAAATACATGCATATAATTGTTTTTGATTATAATAGAAAAAACAATGATTTTAAGAGAAAAAATTATTTTAATGATTTTAAACTAAAATGTGATTTCACTAGAGACGATAAATATATCTATCTGAACAATATTTATTTCTGATCCACTTCCTTAGGAAAATTTTTTATAGAGATATGTTTGTACCATTTACTCTCTGAACCACCAACTCCACATTCGTATCGAAAAGGGCTTTTGATAGGATCATTCCTAAGTATTTTTTTCCTCTGCAGTTTGACCGAAAGTCGAAAAAAGGCATTAATCTACCAGTAGCAGATTTTACCACTTAGTCGGTAAGAGCTGCCACCATCCACCCCAAAAAGGCGATGAAGACAGCCCCATAAATGAAATGAGATAGAGTACTGAAGAAGGAGAGAAAAAAAATATTTGATAAAAAAAATCTGGAGAAATAAGATACATAGATCCGGAATTGGATTCGCTATATTTGCGCAAAGCGCAAATCGACGTCCGCAAATTCTGCCGCGATGTTCGACGGAATCATTCAGAAAATGGGTAGAAAGTAAAGATGAGGACTGTCAATACGAAGAAAAATTGCGGAATGGTTTTAAACGTGGACTTTTCCTCGACCAACCACCAATCGCTCTATCATGAAGGTGGGGGAAGGGGACCCTTTCCTCCCCTGAGAGCATTCCCATTTGAGTCTGGCTTTTCCGTATTCCGATTATTGGCAGGAATACAAATGTGAAATCTTGGAATATTACTCGCAAGCGTATCGCTTCGGTGATGGATTTGGGGGTAATAGCATCCTCGTAGCTCTTTATATTAGGAAATATGAGCGAATTCGCACCCAAGTGGGTCGTTTAAAATCCTCGCATGGAATTATTAGTCGCAAGTTCGTTCGACTCACGAAATTTCATTGTGGGCCATTGTTGCTTTGAGCGGGATGTTTATTTAATTATGCGAAATGGCTTCGGAATTTATCGGCATCGAGCGGACAAGTAATTGGGAGTTGCGTATTTAAAGATGGGATGTTTCTTGGGGCAAGTTGTTGAAGGTTCATCGAATTAATTTTTCATAAAAATGAAGTAAGCATTATTTGTTAAAAGTAATTATTGGAGACTTATAGCAATAATATCATTATTGTTAAAAATATTAATTATACTGCAATAAAAGTCGTTAGGAGACTAAATTTCTTAAAGGAAAAAAATCCTTTTTTCACTCATTCTAAGTTGTCATAACTATTGCCTTAGTAAAAACAATACTTAGTTTTCAATAATCATTTTTTTTTAAATTTTATTTTATTGTGCAAATTGACAGATGGATAGCAGACAAATTTTATTTCACAAATAATGCTTAGTTATTTTCCATGATTTTTAAGATGTGGAATATTTAAACTAAATTAGAAAAAATAAAAGTATAAAAAGGGAATTTTTGTTCCATTTTCTCAAATTAATATTCAAAAAATAATATAAATACATGACGATGTATGCTAAACGGTGATTGTGAAACATATATCTTTTGAAGATGTTCAAATATTCTTTAAGTACCATTTTCAAATATAATTTTTTTCATACATTAAAATTTGTATCTATAGATTATAAATCCTAATTTATATATGTAACTGTAGAACTCGATAGAATGCTACGTTCAGAGACTATTAATGTAGTGGTAAAAAAAGAACATGTAATGCTCATAAATTTTTAAAATAACTTGGATAAAAAGTATCAACCGTGTGAAGATACGAAATGAAGTATCTAAATAATTTCTGAATTTTAAGCAGCTAAAATCTGAACATTTACCGGAACAATCATATTTCTCGTTACCACCTTTGAAAATAAATAATATTCATTCACTTTAAAGCAGGGGGAATATCATATATATTTTAAAGACCATTGTCATTTTCTGTAATAAGATTATAATCAATTGTTAAAAATAAATTAAATAACATAAAAATAAAATTTGTGAAAATCAACAAATGACAGGAAAAGTTATTCAAAATATATGGCTGTAACGGGTACTATTAAATTCTATTCATTACAATAGGATACATTAAATCAAATAATATTTTTAATTATAAAAAGTGACTTTTTCCAGTCCTAAACCCAAAGCGATTCTTATAATTTGTACATTGAGTTTTATAATAATATAACTCGTATATTCATATATAATACTATTTTCCATACATCGTCTTAGAGACTAAAACAAAAATATTGAGAATCAATGCTTTTGCTATCTTTTCCCATTTTTAGAATTAAATTATTTTAATCTGAATTCAGTAATTTATCTTCAGCCAACAGAAAAAAATAATCTAAAATATAAATTTTGATCTCCCAGAAAATATCCTCTAAAACTTTTTTAAATATATTTCAGAGTACATTAATTCATTGGAGAATAAAGTTTTTTGTCATATTTCTGTTCCTCTTTACTTTTATTCATCAAACTACCAGTTATGCTTTTTATCTTCTTCAGAAGATGCGTAAAATTGACTTATTACAAATTGACTTAAACTGATATTTTTATTCAAATTATTTGCAAATATTTTATCCGCTTGATCTTAAATGCAATATTTCTTAAAAAATCAGTATCGAATATCGAATTATTATTATATTGACTTTCCCCATCTCTCTTTTTCTAAGAGAATTTATTAGCCAAAGCGCTTTATATGGCTCCAAAAATTAATAAGGCTTCACCACTGCTTCACTTAAACTCCCATAAATAGCTTTTCTTACTCACAGTCATTGAATTGAATCTGAAGAAAAACTGAGGCGTTTTTCTCAAAATCATTAAATATGAGCTACTACCAAGTAATATTGAGCTTCTAGAGACTCGGGAGTTTCTAATTGAAAAAGCAAAATACCTTTTTTTTCCCTCTTCACAAGAGTATTTTCTGATTTAACTTTTCCTAGTAATTAGTATTAATGCGAAGGTTTTATTCATCTTTCTCTTTCTTTTTTCCCCAAGTTGCTTTCTCGGGCTTTTATGGACACGAAAGATAATGCTAAATGGGATACGGCCCAAGGCTATAGATGGAAAATTTCGTTTCTATATCTTCGAAAATCACGTCTAAGCAATCATATTTTAGTTTTTTTTTTCTTTCTTTTTTATCCCAAGAAAATTACCATGAGAAATTCATTAATGATTAAAAATGAATTTTAATAATTTAAAAAAAGAAGTTCCGAATTAGGCTTATGTGTATGTGTGGTTGTATTTTAAAAAGGCTTTTATTCAATTTAGTACTATTAGTTTTTCCAAGCGATGAGACTTTGTGCATTTTGTATCAGTATTCGATATTATTTCGGAGTTTCGTATGGCTAATTCAACAGTTTGTATTGTTTTCAATAATTATCAGGACAGAATTTGTACGAGTTCTATCGGGAAATGATAGCTTCCAAATAATAATTATATTGAATTATTTAATTAAATTTAAATGTCAAGGTAGTTTTTAGTTTCATTTGTAGAGATTTATTTGTAGGAAATTTCATGTGAAATATATTAGATATACTTTTTTAAATCTATATTACTGAAAGAAATTTTTTTTAAAAAATAATAATAAATCCTATGTATAGTTAAAAAAGAATATTTAGATTGAAATATTATTATTTTCTATTTAGAATTACATTTTTTTTATTTTCCAATATCTATTATTTAGTTTTATTATTATTTTCTTTTTAAACTTTTACACTAATTGGATTAATTAACATATCTCAAATTATGGGCTTTGCTACCCCCGTATCAACCATATCAATGACACGGGCCCCCAAGTTAAAGGGGCCCCAACATGTGTAGGCAAAACAATCCTAAAATGTTAAGGGCCGCAAAAAAAGGCCCCGAGGAACTTGGATTTAGTGCCCCCCCCCCAGGACTAAAAGTGTCAGTGTCAGACCCCTCAGTGTCATAAATCCATCCAAACAAACCATTAAGAAAGTTAATGCAGATTACAAAGCCTACGAGTATATTGAACAAAATATATATGAATAAATAAATACATGCCTAAAACAAATGCCATAGTTAAATATAAATTACTAACATCAAATTAACAGAGCCCCAACAGTGTCCAAAAAAGTGTCACTGCTCAAACATTCGGAGAAAGGCTTAAAAAAAAAAATCAAAATATTTTGAGTCTACATAAATCAGAATTATTTTATAATTCTGCATATATATGGGGGTATAACAACTCATGGCTTTATATTTTCTTATTGTCACTTCAAACAAGGGGGAAAGGCAACTGAATTGAAATATTTTTCCAGATATGAATGTCAATTTTTGTTTCACACATACTCACACATAAATGCTCGAGCACAAATGTGAGTAATTCTGGTCTTTCAGTAGCTACATGTAGCATTAAAAATGTTGAGAACAATTATTAATCTTATCATTACAATATATACCTGAGATAATTTGTATAACACGAAGCGATATATGTTGCTAGTAAGCTGACATTAATATCCAAATACTTTTTTATATTTATATGTTTCCTCCTCTTGTATCAAAAATAAAAAGAATATAAAATTCCTATCTACGTATAGTATATTCCCAAAAGAAAACATGCAATAGAAGAAAAAACTAAATCGATACATTCTAGATAAAGTAATCGATATAAAATATTTCGCTTTACATCACAAAAATAGCCAAGAACCCTATGCGTGTGACCTGTCTAAAAATTTCCATGCAATGCTTCAAAACGTTTCTATAAATCCATTGATATCCGATCTGAAAATATATCTATCTATCTGAATATAGATAGATATGAAAACTACAAGGAAAGCCTTTTACCGCTAAATTTCGCATGCATAGATCTACTTGCAATTTCACGATATATATTTTTTCCGCTTCAATATCGCATCGTGATAAGGAGCATTGCACAGATTTATTCAGATGTTGAGGAAATGTTATTTTTTGTGTGTGGGAAATGGTATTTTGGGGGGATATTTTACTTATTCAGCTGTAAAAACTGAAAACCTGAATTTCATACCCTAAAAATTAATCAAAAGATCTAATGTCAATTACTAAGTAGAAATAAGTCAAACTAATTTATCTAATTATTTGAAAAATATATACTTTACTTATATAATTCAAATCTATTAATGTATACTAAGGAATAAAAGGGTTTTTTTTCATATCAAAATATCTGTATAGTTTCTCAAAGATTAATTTTTAAAAGTTTCATGACTTCCTCTCAAGGTACATAACAAGGGTCAAATGAAATTTATTTAAAAATACATTATTTAAATATTTAAAATACAACTGGTGAGATATAGCACAAATAATATATCTGAAATTTACTCTAAATTTAAGCACAGTTGAAGATCAACTAAATTATTTTAATTAAACATTCCAAACCTTGATAACCTCAAATGAAACCCATTTTTCAGTTTTACTAGATAACTCATTCGGGTCCCATTGTTAATTCTACTTTTATAAACCTTGTAACAATAAGTTCTGACTTTAAAATCCCATCTTTTTTTCATTTCCAACATGTGCCATTATGAACCTCCTTCTAATTCACATAGATATTCTACGACACAGCTTCAACAGGAAGAAAACTATGGAGTTGTTTTGGGGCCACTGAAGTTAAGATGCAGAGATCATTAAAGCTTACGAACAGCATGCTCTCAATCTCTCTTCCCATCACATTTCAAGATTCCTTCTTAATTGCAAAAAGTCAATCAAAGCTTAGTATTCACAATACCTTGACAAGAAGCTTGGATTTTTTTCAAGTACAAACATGGAGAAAAAAAGCTTCAATTTGAAATCATTTCATTTTCATACTTGAATAAAATAAGAGTAGGATGTTCAAGATGACTGAGTAAGATCTATAGTATTATGAAAGAGTTGAACCTACTTTCTAAACTCGGACTAAATTTGGATTCGTTGTCTCTTTAAAATGGCATATAATAATAAAAAAATATCCTTTTATTATTATTTTTTTCTTACGAGAAAAGGCCTTAATTCCCTTAACAGAAATGCCATTTGGCCTCCAGGAAGATATCATGAGTTTTCTGCACTAACATTAATTATAATGATTATTAAAAGACATAAAAACTGTTACTTTGTTAAAGAATGTTAAAATTTATGAAACAAAATTATCCTTCAAGTTGCTGGTGACCATTAAAACGAAGAAAAAAATATTTAAGGAATGATTGTAGTTTCTTCAATAAACAATTTTTCTCTGAGAGTAAGTAAAAAAGGATTTAAATACTCGTACATCATAATTGTTCCCATCTAAATGTTTATTCTGTGTATTATGCATCCATATTAGTATCGAATTGAACTGTTTTCTTATTTATCAAGTATAAACATATGAATTATATTCCATTTTAGCTGCTTTCCAAAAATAGGAACTCAAAAGACGTATATGTATACATTTCATATTCCTGTCATTAGCTCATAATGCAATTAAACAAATTAAGTAAATACTAAAATAAAAATCTTCTGAAATTACAATATGTTCAATTAAAAGTAAAACAGCAAATAATAATGACAAATTTTCAATGAAAGACGGACCAAAATTCTTAAATAGAGACAAAGCATATGTTTCTAGTTATTTATAAAAACATACATACACATATTGAACGCCCTTTCAAAGCTCTTACAAAAAAACCTGAACTCTAAAATCTTCAACAACAATAAACCAAATCTCGTTTCAGTGAATAAAACGGGAATTTGTAGGATTTAACGGAAACATGTTTTTAATTGTGTTCTTATTTTCCTTCAGAGTTCAATGCACTAATATTTGGGCATTCCATTTTTCGAAGTACTATTCAACATTTTGTCGCGTAACAGCCTTCTAAGATGTCAGAGAACCCATTAAGCAAAATTGTTACAGCACTTGGAAGGAGAAAAGCTAACATCAGGTCGGCACTTGCTTCTAGAAATTGTCCCACTTACAGCAGCTCGCTCGGAAAAGCACAAAACTCGACCTCCTACCAATGCTCTCCAAATTTCAGTTTTGCACAAAAACCATAAAAACATTTACAGCCGTGGGGACAAAACTTGTGAATAAGGCGCAAAAAAATATCAAATAAACAGCTGCCATCCTGGAAAACACCACCCGTGGCCCCCCGCAAACAGATATGGCTCTAGGCTCCACACTTTTTCCGTAGTACCGGCGCGTGTGTATGTGCACTGTGTTCTAGTAATGGATTCGGCCTTTTCTTCTTTTAAAAAGCCCCATTCACCCTTTTCTTAAGCCCGAAAAAACTTCCGATAAAAAGCTTTTTCACTTTCCTTTTATTAATACCATCTTCTGTGTTGTGAGCCCGGTTTATTTTTGATTTTATTTTATTATTAGGATTTTATTTTTCATTCTTCGCGTCACAGATATAGACGGAGAGTTGCCGTAACTCCCCGGTCCTAACAATGTGAGCCGCATGTAGTTTCTCAAAAAAAAACGAAGGTTTTATTAAGCGCTTTTAGCGTTCCTGTTTTTCTATTAGCGATGAACGAATCTGTGGGAAGGCGTTTGCATTAGTCTGCTGAGAACCGAGACCGAATATCCCCGCCCCTAAAAAAATTATTTTCCCCCTTTTGTCACGATACATAATGTGTGTTAGAACTATATTTTAAAATTGTACACTTGCTATGCTTTCCGTCTGTATTCGATATTACCATATGCTTACTTTCTCAGGATTTTGTTATACTGTACATATTGTCTTTATTTTCCATGTTTTAATTTTTATGTTATTCATTTAGTTTCTAATAGATGGATTTGTATAGTTCGTTATTGTAAAAAAAACTGATTAGGACTTGCGAACTGTAGGATTGACCAGTTTCATGCTTATGGGAAAGTGTCTATAATGTAATGATGGTTTGTATAACTTAATTCTAATATGTATTGCTTTTGATTAAGTATCTTAAGGTTGTCAATCATTACACTGTTGCAAGGTCGTAACTAGTAGTCAGGTAAATAATTTAATTTTTCGTTTTTAAATATTCTGTCTTTATCCTCTACAACATTTGACTCTCATTTCAAAAACAGAAATCAAAAATAAAAGTTTTACAAAAAATTTAAAAATCACCTTTCCTTTTTCAAATGCTGACTGTTACTATATGAATGTAAGAAATTTTAATTTACTTCCTAGTTAAGTATATAATTCCAATAAATAATAATAGAAGGATCTCAATATGTTTAAAATGGGGAACGACGCCTTCACAATGATCAAATAAAAATATATAACAAAAATGTAAATTAGCGTAATCAAAATGCTTCAAAAAAAGTTAGGCAGAACTATATATATATATATATATATATATATATATATATATATATATATATATATATATATATATATATATATAAAGTTAGAGTAATGTTGACTAAAATTAAAGCAATAGGTATGGCTTCATCAATAACGTCATTTAATTTTAGATTTAATAACATGCATTTTTTATTACTGAAAATTAATATATGTTTCATCTTGAATTCAAAAATGGAAAATATTTTTGTCTGTAAGCAATTTTTAGCTTGTCTTACTGATGGTCGTGCATGTAATACTCCGTACACTGATTTCTCATTTTCCCTGCGGTTCATCCAAGTTTCAAATTTTAAAAAAAAAATTTCTGGTACATAATATTTACTAAACCTATTATTTTGAGCTTTGCATGAGAAAATAATTATTTGCATAAATGAATATTTGCATGAAAATAATAACTTAAAAAAAATATAAATGAATTGGTTTGGAAAATGACCTTACAACCCTGCCGTGAAAAAAGTTTTGCAATCTTCCTTGGTCATCTAAGCATAAAAACCACATTAAAATGATTTATTGCTTATTATTTTATTGTTTACTTTGTCAACCAAAAAATCTTGCATAGGTTTTTAATATGTTCTAACAGAAATCACATTGTGTGTGAAATTAGAACTATTTTTACATGCAGCAATAACTATAGAAAGTGAAATCACAAAAAATACGAAATCATTATATTTCCTATTTGGATTGAAGCAATTTTCTCTTCGTCAAATGATGTGCAATTGATTCATTGATTAATTATTAAAGTTACATATTTCAAACCAATACAAGGGCTATCACATAATATGCAACACTTACCGTAGGGGCATAAAAAAGAAGGAAGTGTGACATGCGACGCCGAGATAGAAGGGGTTAAACTATAGTAAATCTTTCACAAAAAAAAACAACACATTTCGAATAAATATAACTTGAGACAAAATTGAAACAAATGGTTACTTTAAGTGAATTTTATTCAAGTTGAAAATCCCCTTGTAATCCAGAATTATAAGGGATGACCTGAGATATCTCTTAGTGTGGGAAGGTTGGAAGGAATACTAGCCATATTCAAAATAATTTTAATTTATTCTCAGTTATGAACAACACAAATTGTATAAACCAAAGTTGTTGTTGCTTATGCCACTTGATCGACAGTAACATCAGATCAAGGCCCACGAAATTCATCACGGCTAAGGGCTAGATTTTTACGCCTGTCGTTAGCCTAAGCTTTGAGCACCATGCGACAGTACGATTTGGCTCGGTTCTTACACGATAGATGGTGACACCACCTATCTCCACCTCCACAATTTAAGCATGGAACTGGAGGGGAGGGAAATATTTTCCAGCCCCTTGCACTCGTGGTTTCAGCTGCAACCGCCCACAAGACCTTCGGACCCACTGATTTAACGAACACGTACTCCGTATGTACTCGGTGAGTATTTGGTGGCATCGGGCATCGAAAACAGGCTTTCCGGTCTGAAGTCCGATGCTCTAACCACTAGGCTACCTACGTCCTTCAAAGTTAAGAGATGCACCCAAATATCAAATATGGAAAACAATAGTGAGGTAGACGAGATACGAGAAGACTTTAAATAATCAGATCACTACGTTTAGGTAATATCTTCTAATTCTCAGCGACCTAATCTAATTTGATTCCTAATTGCCAAATCGTCAACTTTAATATTGCAATAATCAGTATCCACGCCTCACTTCACGTTTAATCGATCACTGCTTGCCGTTAGCAGTCTAACCTCTCTCCCTCTAACCTGAAAGTTTAATCTTTATGTACAAGTCTTAATTTGCATACTCACATCTTCTTCGAAGGAAGGCTTTTAATAGATTAAATTTTAAAGACACATTTTTCCCCAAGAGACACATTTTTAAAGACACATTTTCCCCCAAGATGACTGTTAGTGAGAAGAATCCGAATAGACCCCTGATATATAGTGACTTTCTTTTCCCTATCATTTTCGAGAATATAACAAAGCGAACTTGATTTTATGTCATGTAGAATTTTTTATAGAATATTCAATACAGGTTTTTTTTTATCCAAACCAATTTCGTATGAAGAAAATGAAACAATATATTAATATCTCAACACTCTTCTATTAATTCACTCTAGAGCTTTGAAAAACATCTCTTTTATACAGAATTAATATTTTAAAACTAAACAACTCAGTGGTTCAACAGCCCAAAGTCTACTGTGCCAATCTCAGTTTTTATTGGGAAGCATGAACATTGGGCGCATTTGCAGATATTTCGGTCGGGTGGACCTCAGTGTTCAGTTCCCAAGCAAGCTTGATACTCATTTATCAACCCACCGAAAGGATGAAAGGCTGAGTCGACCTTCCTCAGCCCAGGGTTTGAGCCCTGGACCTGTGATGTGGAAGCACGATCCGCTACCACTCAGCTACTGGGCTTCCTTTTTGTGAGCCTCACATTCATACTATTTTCTAGAGAATATACTAAAATATTTTATATTTCATGAATATCTTTTGAGTTATGGCCTGTTACTCAAATAACGATCTCATAAAGAATGTCACATTTCTTGCAATATTTACTCGATCAACTCTAAATTTTTTAAATTTTAATGAAACATTAAAATTTTAGTGCATCCCTATACATTTAATTTTTTCAAAACATTAAAATTTTAGTACACCCTCTTGCATTTAATTTTTTAATTCATCTCTCCTCTATGCATCCTCTATCTTAAATGCATTTAATTTTTTTAGTAATACTTTTACTGATATAAGTTTATTACTTTTTTCTCTAATTGCTTTGAAGTTTTTCAAAAAATATTGCTGAAATTTAACTTATAATTGTGATTTTTGTAAAATTCAGATAATTTTTACTGATTCAGATATTTTTTTTTTTTTTGGTTACTTTAAGTGAGTTTGATTCCGGATGAAAATTCCCGTGTAATCCAGAATGACTTTCTTTCCCCTCTCATTTTCAAGAATTCAACAAAGCAAACTTGATTTTAAGTCCAGCAGAACTTTTTAGAATATTCGAAATAGATTTTTCTTTTAATCGAAACCGATTGTGTGTGAAGAAAATGAAACGATATATTGACATCTCAACAATGTTCTATTAATTCACTCTAGAACTTTGGAAAACGTTTCTTTTATACAGAATTATAATAGTTTAAAACTATCAAAACAAATTCGAAAAACTTGCTGCATATTTCTCCCACAAACCGAATGCTAAAATAAAAATCTATTATTCGCTGAAATATTCTAAATCCTGTCTTGTACTTTCATCTATTAAAATGATAAGAAAATATATAAGTAATGTAATACTAAAAAACAGTTAATAAAATTTTTGAAATATCCTTTGGAAGTGTTGAAATAATCCTTTTTAGACCATTACGAACAAAACTATTATAAGCTTAGAAAATGATAAGAGTCAAGGAAAAAAATCCTTGAATCTCAAAACAATTACCGCAAAATCCGCCGTATAACACGTGCCTATACTTTCAAGCTGCATTTTTTAATTTTTAGGTTTATTCGCCGTATAACGCGCACCCCTTTTTGTACGAAGGAACCTGAAGTTTACGCGTATAATGTTCTTATGTTTTGAAGTTATTTATTTGATGTTTTATCCAGACTTTTGAAAAGATAGTATATATATATACTTCTAGAATTACAATTCTTTAAGTTCATAAATACATGTCATTCTTTTAAATAAGAAATATTTCGATATATGGGGAAGTTTAATTATTTGTATACTCATCTATTTTTTTTTAAAGGTATCATTTTCATAACCGGCGTATAACATGCACTCTTAAATTTCGATCTTATTTTTGGTGTTAAAAGTGCTCCTTATACGCAGGAATCGACAGTATTAAAATTCTCTAATCTTGAGATGTAACATGTAACAAACGACATATATGGTGGGTTTTTCCCCCTCCCTTCTTTTTTCTACTCTTCTGCTTGCTTTCGAAATATCTTCCACAACAAAATACATCCTCATACAAATCAATATAATTTCATTTAAGCTTCAAAAGTTATATAGTTCTTAACCAAGTATGATGCTGAAAGACACATGGTACAAAAAAATCGTCAGTTTCTTAATTTCTAAAACTCAAATTACGTTATTATCATACATTTTAATTTTAAGCGTGTTAAAAACGTATTTTACTTAATACTCTCACACATTAGGGTTTTATTTATCCATATTAATTTGAGATTAGTTCTCATTCACATGTTTCTTCGTGAGATGTTAGTCACCGAAATGTTTTGATATTAATTCATATATTTCCTATCACTGAGAGATATATGAAAAGAAATGCCCTTAGATGAATCTTTTTTTAAAACTGTTTGGATATTATAGATGTAGCCTTCTTGGTGATAAATAATATTTTAGATGTTATCTCTATGTCTAATTTTGCCAATTAACTGAAAAAGATTTGTGTTCAAATTGTTGAGATGATGAAGAATTACATCCAATTTCCTGTGTCTCTTTTATTCTCTCAAAACTTCAAGGCTTAGATTTATTCCATGAACAATTTTTCCAAAAAAAATATAATGTCATCTGTTATATGGGATTATTGCCATGTTTTCAGCACATTTTTATACGAGCATAAAATTTTTAAAGATCATGCAAGTATTTAATTTTTTTATCATTTAAAAATTTTATATATGTAATATTAAAACTAATTTCTTGTCATAAATTAAATACGATTAGATAAAAAAAAAATTCACATATATATACATGTTAAGGAAGGAGTAAAATAAAAATAGCACTATTAATTTTTTGCATGAAAATTTTTTAATTATTATTTAAAGGTTTTATATTTTTATAAATTTAATAAATTTGTAGTTCTAATTTCACAGTTTAGTTTGTTTGTTTTGCCTGAATCTACATTGCTATTATTCTTAAAGAAACGATTTTCAAACAAAGAACAATTGGGATAGTGAAAGAAAAATCCAGAAAAGAATAGAAGAAGAATTTTTATAAATTAATAGAAATATTATCTTAAAATATTATCCATTTTATTTCTTTCTATTTTACTTTTATTAGATATCCTTAAGAGGTTTTTGATTTTAAAAAATTAATTCTTAGTTGGAGTATACAAATCATTATACTTGAATGTTACAATTTCTTAGAAGGATGTATCCATTGCAGGATTACTCATTAGGCGGAATAGGCGATTGCCTATGGCCCCACACTTTTTAAGGGACCCAAAAAATTGAAAAAAACAAATATTTATCTATTTTTTATTACAAGAGTTAGTTTTTTATTACAGATTCTAATAAATAATTATTGTTTAGTTATATTTTTTTAATTTGCTGATATTTTGTTATTTAATTTGTACAATGAAATACATTCATAAAATGTTGTGTAATAAATTATTAGCCTACACGAGAATTCAACTTTCTTGGGGTCTCCAAATCGTTTAATCCAACACTGAATGTATCACTAGAAGTTTGATGATAAGGGTGCTTTTAAACTAACAGTTATCGAATTGAGAAAACACTCTGATAGTACAAACTATATATTTCATTTATTTAAATTTTCAAAAAAATGTAAATACATTCATTTAAAAAGAAAATAAAAAATTTTAAAAATATTTTTTGTATTACATATTCTGTAAGAAATGAATGTGTGTATAATGAAATAATCAATAAAATTAGGCTTTGTAAACAATAACGAAACCACTTTGTCACGAAGACTTTTAAATTCATCAAAAACTCATGAGCTCACATTTTTTAGTTTGTAATTATTTTTTTGAATAATATTTTAAGCTTGAAATTGTTTTTATTTTTAAAGGTGTTAATTTAATTAAATCAATGTAATCTACTCAAGTCAGGTAAAAAATCATAATTCAAAGAAAGAAGTAGAGAAGAACTAAAATTTATTAAAAAATCAGAAAATCTTGAAATGTTGAGTCTTAGCTTTATTGTTTTTAAAACATATTACTTATCAATTTTTAAATAAATATTTATTTTAAAAAGTAATTTTGACTTAGTGCAATACAATTAAGTTACCACTGAATTTATTGTTTTATTTTTCTAAATTTAAATATTTAAGATATCAAATTAATTTTTTTAAAAATTATTTAAGACATTATTCTAACAGATCAATATACTTCTCAACTACATGCCATATTTACTTTTTATTTTATGTTTCAAATAAACTGGAAAATGTGTTTTGCATTAATTTAACTTAATTTTATAAAACCAATTAGCATGATTTTTCGGGAAGAAAATTGAAAGGGGAAAAAAAAAGCTTTAAAGGGATCGTAAAGTAAACACCATTTCACCGTTACAATACTTCTTTTTTGCGTTATTATTAATATTTGTTAATTATCTTGCCTCCATCAGGTATAACTTGTATTTTTTTCATCCTATAATTTTTTGGTCATACCTCTTTTTTTAAACTTATTACAAAATTATTTTTCAACTATAAAAATCTATAACCAAAACTTTAAAAAAAAAAAATTTAAATTGTTGATTTTCTGTACCGAGTATTTAAAATAAGCTGTAAAACAACTTGTTTGCTACTTAAATTTAAAGTCATTTTCGGAAATGGATAGTACATAATCCTCTTGCTGGGTAAACCGTTTTGTAGATTTTGCTTCTGAGTAAACATAACAGAAAAAGTTGTTTGGCATTTTCATTCCTCCTTTTTTAACTGACGAGGCGTCGATAAGATACCCTATTAAAACGTCCATACTGGAATCAACTGCTGCTGTTGAAGGGCACTTATATCATTGTACACTGAATCATCTCTTAACCTAAGCTTGGAGGTGCGTAACCTTTCCCCTTTGGGAAATAGGGGGACACAAAAGAAAAAACAACCCGATCCATTTACCCATCTCTTACAATAACACAAAAACCGCTGAGGGCTACAAAAGTATGGCTGCATTGTCCAAGTACTAGTCCATCAACAACATTTGAAAAGGGGGAAGCAAAAGAAGAAAGAAAAAAAAAAGATAAAAGACAAACTAAAATGAGTCGTCGCGCTAATCTTCGTCACCCTTTTTCTTATCGAGATATCTTATTTTTACCACTTTAAAGAGCATTCTCGGGCGATTAGATGTTCCGAAATTTCTGATTCGTACGATTTCAAGCGAGAGGAAGAGCTTTTGTAAAGAGAATTTGTCAACAAAAAATGAGAAATATAAAAAAGGGGGGTATTTTCCTCTTAAAACTGACTCGCCTGCGAGTTGAGGGGGTGTGGGGAACACATAGGGGCCTGGGGCGTAAAATTGGTTGGTTTTCCAGTAAGCACTAGTCAATGATCACTTCTCTGTTACCGTTTAGTACAATCTGATGGGGTCTGCTGAAGAGGAGCTGGATAGGGGAGGGGTATACATTCATTTGCTTAAAAGCTCTACTTCGAGGAATGAGGTTTTGATGGTTGGGGGTGGAAAAAGGGGCTGGAGGGGAGTTGAAAATACACAACAAATGAAAGCAAAATTGAGCCTTTTTGAAGGAAGTTGAGTGGTTTAGGCACCGCACAATAGCTCTCGAGTAATTTACTTCCGCTGTTAAACGGCCATTTAATCAAAGCTCTGAGCCGCTTTGAATCAATTAACGTGCCCTAGGCCACACAAATAATTAAGGGCAGCCATTCTGAATGAAAAGAAACAGTGGGATGCACTTTGGCTGTTAGATAGGATTATTTTACAAAGTTTTAAGGAATTTAGTAGTAGGGGTTGAGAGAAAAGACATTACTAAAAGTAATAATTGGGGGCATCTTAATTGTTCAGTGTTTCACTTGTGGTTTCATTTCAATATTTCCCTTGTAGCGTTTGTTCTCATATTATTACAATTAAACAAGGTGGCGTATTGCTATTTTTATTTTAAGTACAACGCTTGAAAATGTATTAATCAACGACAGAAAAAAAATTTTTTTACTTAGAATGCTTATTTTATTTCAATATTTGACTATAATCTATAATTTTAAATCTGAAGAATAGTTCTCTTAAACTTGGTAGGTATTGTTATTTTTTTCAAATTGTATTCATCACAGTTAAAATTACTTTAAATGTGTGTTTTTGCCACCGTCAGAATTATTTTGATGCATATAATTTATAAACATTTCCAAGCAAAACTAAATTGAAGCATGTTCTTCCATTGATCCATGAGTGTGTTAAAAAACAGTTTATCTAATCTCGATTCTGTACAAGTACGATAAAAAAATAAATTGATGAATTTTTGTAAAAAACCGTAAGATAAAACCATAAATATAACACCACAAATCAAATCTTTACAATGGGAATTTTCTTTAATGATTTCAATGTCAAATTACTTATCTCCTTCAATTACTTCCATGACAAGCTTTCAGTGATAAGAAAAAGGAAATTATTTTGTTTAAAATTGGAAAGCCATTACTTTTTAATATGCCAAATAAAAAAGATATGCATTTAAACACCAAGAAACTCTTTTAAACTTCTTTGGATTACTCAATACAACTAGAAGACTGAAATTATATATATAACAATATAACCAAGCACAGCATCCAAATGCAGGGTCGAATTAAAGATAGAGATAATTATCAACAAAAATTACTACAATGCTTTACTATGATAAACATCGAGCACAAAAATGCCATCTGTATGAGGGATGCTATTTTAATATTTGTGGAAACACAAGATGTGTGACTAACTAATCAAAAAAATACCAATATTCTACCTGAAAAATTATAATCTAAAAACATGTTTCAGAAGACAAAACAATACCGATCATGATTTGACTTCAAATTACGTCACACTTTAAGGTAACATGAGGACTATTGGCAATTGATTTAGTAATTCTGGGCTTCAAAGTGATGAGGACAACATCTGAGCTAGCACCCCTTCTTCAAACTTTCACACCACACTAATGGGAGAACTTTCACCATAGAGAGTTTCAACGTGCATCAACTCTTTAATGGCTCTTGATTTGAAACCGGTGACTTGACAAAGCAGGCCCCGAGATCATGATCACGATCACTAGGCTACCACAAGCAATGCCGAATCATTAATCAAAATTTATAAATCTACGAAAAATACACTTATTATTTAAATAGACTGTAATTGGTTTAAATTAACATATTTCTCCCCTCACAAAAAAGAGCTATTGAGAACAGATTTCGTAATTCTGAGCCACGACTGGTTCCTTAAGCCCTTGTCACACGTGTACGTATTTGGAGTGATTTTTCTTCCAAGCAACGGTTTTGAACAATTTCTACCCAGCTGCCTTATCAACGACTTCGAACAACTTCTTCCTAGTGAGCTGAAAGAATTGCTCGAAATTCCAGCCAAAGGGGTACTTTGTCTCCCTACATCATAAACAAGATAGCGGTAAAGATAGCAGCCTCGGCATTGTCAAACGCATCTGAAATGGTGCATAATATTTTAAACTGAACGGAGCTCTATTTCTGTTTACGACCATCAACAAAAGCACGAGCGAAATAAAAGAAATAATATTGGATGTTCGATTTCCAAAGCTGAAAAATCGACGAGTAATTTTTCAATGTGAAGGATAGGGCGTGGCTGACGTCAGAGGGTATTGTTTTGCATATAGCAACCCTTCACCCTCACAACTGCTCGAAACGGTTGTTCGAAAGAGACTTGAGTTGTTCCGAGACATGCGTTTGTGATAAAAAGGTCTTTGCTCTCATTATTTCCCCTTCATACAACATAAGGATTTAAGGTCCAGTAATAGTTAATATTCAATAACCTCCATTTCCCTGCCTGAAGGTTCTTAGTACAACCAGGAGTCGAATTCTTTGGCTTGAGTTGAACGTCACCAGTCATGAAGCACGTAACTCTTAACACGCAACCTATTTAACTAGAAAAATAAAAGAAACAACTACATAAGAAATAATACTTTTGTAACTGCACTAAAGCGCTAAGAACTGTTAATCACAAATGAAGAGAACATACTTTAACTTGTAAGCAAATGATGGTTATTAATAAAATACCCGTTATAATAAAAAATATGCCAGTCAATTTTACACTGCTAGCCACCGTAAATGCAACACCCTGAAGGAAGCAAGCAAACAACATGAAATTTACAACATGCATTAGCGGAGATGAGATATGCAAATGATTAGAATTTCAGCGCAGACACACATCACGCAAGCCTGTGGCGCCACCTCAAAGCGCGATTTAAGACTTGGAGATTTCGACGATTTCAAGCTCGGCAATTGTGGTTTTCTTGTGGTTTTTTCAAAAAACGATCAATTATGTCTCGTAGAAAACAGCGATCAGCTTTTGATCAAGTATCTGAGTTCGACAGAGGAAGGATAGTGGCCTACCGAGATTGTAGATTATCTTTCAGGGAAATCGGCAGTCGTGTTGGACGAAACCAAACAGCTGTAATGTGGATATGTGACCGTTGGATGCAGGAGGGTACGACGGACCGACATGGTCGATCGCATCCACCTCAGTGCACCCTTTCACGTGAGGACAGGCAAATAGTGCGCATGGCAGTGACGGATCGCTCAGTCACGTCACGAACCATAGCACAGCACATTGAGTCTGTAACGCATCATTCAGTGTCTGTGCGTACCATTCGACACCGTTTACAGCAGAGTGGTCTGTCCGCAAGACGTCCATTGCTTGGTCTACCCTTGACGCAGAACCACAGACGTCTCCGCCGCCAATGGTACGATGAAATAAGGATGTGGGCAGCAGAATGGAATGAAGTTGTCTTTACTGACGAGTCACGCATCTGACTGCAACACCAAGATGGTCGGATTCAAGTCTGGAGACACCGTGGAGAGAGAATGCTGAACAGCTGCATTATGCACCGCCACACTGGTCCTGCACCGGGTATTATGGTATGGGGCGGTATTGGATATCACTCTTGCACTCCTCTAGTACGCATTACCAGTACTTTAAACAGCCAGCGCCACATCTCCGAGGTGTTGGAGACAGTTGCCCTTCCTTACCTTCAGGGCTTGGCTACAGCCATATTTCAACAGGATAATGCGCGACCACACGTGGCACGCATTGTCCAAAGGTATTTCGTCAATCACCAGATTGAATTGCTTCCCTGGCCAGCTCGCTCTCCGGATCTTTCACCGTTAGAAAACATGTGGTCCATGGTTGCTCAACGATTGATCCAGATTACACCCCCCGCTGCCACACCAGATCAACTTTGGCAATTTGTGGAAGCTGCTTGGTCTGCTATACCCCCAAAACACATCCAAAGTCTCTTTGAATCAATGCCGAGGTGTGTGGCAGCGGTGATCTCCAACAATGGCGGTTACTCTGGCTACTGATTCTGGCGGGAATCACACTTCACAGAAGTCTATAAATTTAATCATTTGATACTAGGTCAACATGTTATCTACATAATAAATTCTGTTGTGCTATCTCTTGTCTTTCTTGGTGTTGCATTTACAGTGGCCAGCAGTGTATTTACGGGAAAAAAATATTTGTTATTACTCTCTGGATACAATATAAAGAGAAATTAGTAAATAAAAGATATAAAAGATAGTTCATTTCTTACACAAAAAGTTTAACACATCGAAGTTTCTCAAAAAATTTAAAAATCAAAAATGGATTTCAAAGCTGCACAGACTTCAAAAGTTAAGGTACAATATGTATTCCCAGTTGTGCTTCTATAAAATCCTCACAAATTTAGTAAAATGAGTTTTTATGAAAGATAATACGCATATTAACTTTAAAAAGTTGTTAAAAACTTAAGTTGTACAGTGTACACTTTTTATTCTGTATTTAGATATAAGAAATGCAGGATTTTTTTAAAAAAAATTATCTTTTGAAATCTTTTCAAAGACTTTTAAAAATTGCCTAGCCGATCTTTTAATCTTTATTGATTTCAGAATATTGTTGGTATGTCAAGTAGAATACGCAGGAACCCTAAAAATTATCTCTAAATTACCTTAAGCTTTTTGAGGATATCTGATCTCGCTACTCCTTTCCGCTTTTCAAGTCGAATTCTTTTCTAAATAATGTAGAAATTTATGACTGAATACATGTCACACATACAACACGTAGAGATTTGATAACACGTTTAAATTATAATTCATTAAAACATATCTCACATTCCTTTATAATTGATTTAAAACTCGATGGGGTTTCAAACACACGCATAAATGTCCCTTTAACGTAGTAATTTATTTGTATGACACATATACAGGTAATTAAATAACTTTACGCAGGGTATAGGTAATAAGTTATAGATAATTTTACATAAGCGAAAGTGAAATACGTGGGAGTTGTAAAGTCAACATGAATGCCACGAACAAGAATTTTGTCAGTACAGAACAGATTTAAATATTTCCTTAAGTTTCTTCCTGGAATTACAAAATTAGGTCTAATAAAAGTTGTAAATACACTTCTTAAAAAAAATTGAAATAATGTAAAAATAGCAAAATAATAAAATCAAATCAAATTTAAAATCGAAATTTTGATTTTTTTTTTCACACCACTTCTTGTTTACATATGCATTCTTCTAAAAATCTTTTTATTAAGAAAACTAATTTATTAAGCTGATACAAAACTCACAAACGTTTCTAAGTTGTATATATGTTACCGTTAAAGTGTGAAATCCGTTATTTCATAGAATAACTAGGTATTTCATGAAATAATTAGACAAGTCAGTTAAAGTATATAAAATTATTGAATTTTACAATTTAACTAGGTATTCTATAGAATAAAGATTACTTGATAGTTAAAGTATGAAATACGGCACTCTAAAGTTCTTTGAACTAGTTCTAGCTTGCTTTTAGTCAATTTTGAACCCCAATTCAAAGTGTCATCACAGCAATCCTTGCTCTAATAAATAATGAAAATAAAAATAAAGGTTCTTCATAAAGTTTAAATTAATATTCTCTAACAATTTTGTTTGAAAAAGTTTACACATTTTTTTTGTAAAGCAACAGCTTTTCTTCCTAGCATGTATTTTTTTTTGTTGATACTATTTCAATCTAACTATTTCTGCAACATATTTTTTCCCCTTTCTGTTTAACAATATGAGCAATAAATGAATTAAATCATCTGTTTTTCCTTATTATTTATCCATTAATCATCCGCAATAGGGATAAAATGTATTTTTCCAGACATTTTATAATCAATTAATTGAAATAACTTTGAAATTGTTCATTCTTCCCTTTAACGGTCTATCAATTTGTTATTTTTTAGAATAACCATTTATTTAATAGAATAACCATTGATTGAATCGAATAACCATTATTTAATAGAATAACCATTGATTTAATAGAATAACCATTGATTTAATAGAATAACCATTGATTTCACAGAATAATTAGATAAAGTATGAAATATTTTATCTGTTATATGCTTTAACTGACTTGTCTAGTTATTTCATGACATACCTAGTTATTCTATGAAATAACTGAATTATACAACTTTAGCGGTAACTTGAAGGAAATGTAAATGCGTATTCGATGTCGCGCACGTAAATTCATTACAAGAAATAAAATTCAGAAAGAAAAAAAAGTCCATTCAATATCATATCAATTCATTATAGACATTAAATAAAAGGGGAAGAGCATCGAGGGCGCGTTGTATTTCACTAGGATTCTTTTTTCTCTACCAAATAAAAGGACCGAAAATTAAAACTGAGCCATCTGTAAAATGGAAATCCCGCGATTCCTCTACCTCTCACTTAACCGGTCGCATTAAGGTATGACAATGTGATTGTGGAATATTATGCTCTTTTTCATCAAGTCTTCGCGGGACCATTATCTCTGGTTTCATCGAGTGGGGAGGGGCTAATCCTCTTTCATTTTAGTGCTCTCCTTTCCTCTTGCTTTTAGGTGGGCTTTATTGTACCGTATGAAGAGGGTCGCATCCCCTTTTTTGCCCTACCCCTTCTTGGATCCCCCGATTCCTCTCGGGCCCCATCAAAGCATGATGGATTCGGTAATTACTATCGACACACACGCACTACTGAGAGTCAGTCACCACTCAGTACTCAACAGACAAATCTCCCCACTAAAAATAATCAATATGTATAAGTCAACTTTACCTTTGTGTTTGATTTTAAACAACCTTTTAGAATGGGTTACAGTGGAATTAATTTCAACTCTTGAAATACCACTTAATCTAGTTTCTTTTTGTTTGTTTGTTTTTGTTTTTAAAAATGTTTGAAGAGGCGCTGTGCATGTGTGAATGCATTTTTTTAAAAGCATCAGATCTATTAGAATGAGATTAGCTGGATTTCTCTAACTTAGGGGTTTTCAACCTTTCACACTCGAGGGCCAAATTAATAAATTTATAATGATCCATGGGCCACAAGACTGTAAGAAAAAATATTGTAGTCAGGAAATTTATATAAAAAAGGGAAGTTTTTTTATAAGGCTACAACTGATTCTAAGGGAAGAGGTGGATATATATAGAGTGAGAAATATATGGGTTTCAAAGAAGTTAAATGGAATTCGAATTAAAACACTTTGCAAACTTGTTAAAGACAAGAGTCCACCTTTTTTTCTGAAATTTTCTGGGACTTTATGCATAGTCAGATTTTTTATTTAAAAAATTATTTAAGCTACAACTAAATTTTAGAAAAATTATCATTTTCGGAAATTTTTATTTCAAATGGATATCAAACATATCAGTGAAATGTTTTAACTATCAAGAATAACAGAAAAAATGGCAAAAAGCAGACAAGGCAATTTTTAATTGCTTCAAATTCAAATGAGGGGCCACTTAAATGGCATCAGGAGGCCATTCGTGGCCCGAGGGCCACGGGTTGAAGACTCCTGCTCCAACCGATGGATTTTTAAATAATACATACGTCAAGTATATCAAGAAAAAAACAGAAATTGAAAAAGTTTCAATGTTTTGAAGTGGACTTTGAAGTTCTTAGTTCTTAGAACTGTGATTAATGCCTGTTTTTGGCATGGTAGATAAGTTCTTTGAAACAACATGCAAAAGAAAGGGGATTTGTTAGTAAAAAGGAGGAGGTGTTTCTCGTTATCCACAAGAGTTAATTTATAATTTAAATAAATTTTTAATAAACCGTATAAATAAATTATGAAGAAAAAACAACTTTATAAGACTTTAGGTATAAGTGTTTACATACCACACATTTGCAAATTTCAGAACTGATAAAACTTTGAATTAAAAATACTATAAATATTGTTAATTAATTAATATTACAAGTGGATAACAAACGCGTTTCGTTATAGCAAGAGTGTACTGAGTCACTCTTTTCTAAAAAATCGGCTACATCCACTTTGCCTGAATCCAGTGATAACCCCTGTATTGTCTTAAACCGTGGTAGCCAATCCAAAGCACTCGTGATAATATATATATATATATATATATATATATATTACAATTTTATTGAAATGTGGTTATTTTAGACAAAAAAAAACTTCCACAAAAAATTTATTTTAAATACACTTGAATGATTTACAATAAAAATTTGTCCTGTACAGAATGCACCTGTATTGCTGTGTGAATTGGCTTTCCAAAACTTTTTTCACTAGCGAGAGTTTTAAATTTGAAGGAGCTCATTTTTTAAAATATCTGGAAAAAATTACCGAACAGCCCCCAGTGAATACTTGCTATTCTAGAATGAATATTGGCTATGGGATTTAGCTTTTCTTACCAATAATGTGGGACATTAAAATAATTTAAATTTAGGATCACAGAGAAAAGATCGTATTTTTTCTACCCTAGTTGGTCTTATATCTTATTTTGTAAACAAGCCTTTTTTTTGGGATTTTGAAGAAAAAAATTAACATATTTCACATAAGGTAGGATTTATCTACCAAAGTTCATAGTGCTGCGAGCTGTGATAGATTTAAAAGATTAAGCAGGATTCTTTCAGTGCTAGGTTGGATGATTTTCAAGATGATAAAAAATGCAGATCTTTTTACAAATCCTTTGTCAATTTTTCTGCGAAATGTTCATTATTACCCACCTGAAATACAAGTTGAAATTATTATCTACAACACCATATTGCACTGAAAACCCAATAGAAGGAATTATATTGAATTTTGAAAATTTGTACTAACAAGTAATTATAGTTACACGATTTGGCTAACAGAAATTGTTGTAGATTTCAATCAACATACGTTTGTGAACAAATGTTTTCTATTAGGAACATGACAAAATTAAAATATCATTCTAAATTAACTGAACTGATTAACAATAAAAACTAAGTTAGTGCTTTGATCTCCTTTATTATATAATTTTTAAATTTCCACTACTTCGACTTGAATTAAAAATGTGCTCTTTGCTTAAAAATTACATAATAAGCCTATAAGTAAAATTGTTTCACCTTTTCATTTGTTCAAAAAGCTGGAAGTGTCACGCACAATTATAATCTGAAAGTGGCACTCTTCCTAAAAAATGGTAGGCCACCCCTGTGTCTTTAGCAGTTACTCCTAGAGAACTCTTCGCAGAAAAACCATGACTAATTCTCTAACAGCCTCACTCCATCTTGACTGTTATATTAATAATAATCCGATTATCAGTGAATCTCTTTAAGCCAGGGGGGGGGGACTATTTTATGCAGGACTCCACATTAAGCTATTTGTATTTTTTTAAAGTCACATAATTATCTATAATCTAATAAGGCCACAATATTAAATCATGAATATTTAAAAGGGTCTATTATTTTTATGCAATTTGTTACAAAGCCTTCTTCTTTGCCAAAAAAGCCAAATTCCAAAAACCAATTGCTTCCAAGCTACAATTCTTTGATTTTTGCCGGTAGTAAACTATAAATGTAACAGAAGTAGAGGTATTTATTAACGTACGAATTTCATTAGAATTCAAACATAATTGTAGAAATTATCGAAGTAAACTTTACATATAAGCTATATTGAATTAGATACATATATTCCACAAAATTATTTCTTATAGCTGGCAATCAAATAGTATTATTTTTGCCGATGAATCAAAAAGGAATTTTAAAAAGTACATAATTAAAATTCTAGCTAATTCTTTTTCAAATACTGGATCAATTCAATATATATGCATTCCAGGTTCTCTTTTCCTCTTTAAGAGTGAGGAGTTCACCTTAATCTGAAGGTATCTAAAGGATAAATTCTCCAAATACGTTTCAAAACTTTTCTAAAAAATATTTAATGGAATCTAAAATTAGCTTAACCCTTTGATATTCTTAAATATATTTTTAATTTTATTTGCTTTAGACCCTCTTAAGGGCAAAATAATTAAAATGCTGATTTCTTTGGTACGAAATCTGAAAAAGGAAATAGTTCTGCTTAATAAAATTTCATCATTCAAAGTTATGTTCTAATTTTTAAGCAAACGGGGAGAGACAACATAAACCTAGCATAAATGCATCAGAAAACGAGAATAAGTTTTATTTATTCTCGCTTTACTAGATCCTCTTTGTGCATTAAAAGAAAGACTGCACCCTCGTTTTTATGGTGCTTGCTAGTGTTTTCAAATCTGGATTCACTTGAAACCTCAAAGATGCACAGGAGCTTTGAGGAGAGGCTAAATGAAAAATTTAAATTTTAGTACCTTCATTAATCGTCAGGAAAAAATTATGCCTATAGAAACTCTCTAGGAGGAAATTGTTATTTAGACATCAACTAAGCTAGAAAGTCAGCCAATCAGATGTAAACATTGCACCCTATAGTGAGTTATCAGTATTGTTCTAGTAAAATTTATTGTAGGTGTTATTCATAACATTAATGTTCTATTGAACTGTTTCCATAAGTACCTACAAACAATGAAGACTTGAGCAGCTGAACCAGTCCCCCTCCTCTCCCATTGATAAAAGATATAAATATTAATTTTATTCCAATTATATATATATATATATATATGTGTGTGTGTGTGTGTGTGTGTGTGTGTGTAATAATTCCCAGTAATTTAATCTTTAATAACTTTTAATTATCTTTGGTCCATCCCTTCAGGACCCACGTTTTAATAATAAACTATCTAGCCACCTAACGGCAACCTTTTCAATTAACTATATCTATCCACCCACCTACGTAGATGATGTGACTTTCCACTTTCTATAAATACTGAGATTTCTGGAGACCCGCTCTCTTTTGTCTTTGTCTTCAATCATGTAGCGGGCTGCAGCACGTAGTGTCTTGGTTTTCTTTGTTTTGTGTGTTGTGTCGTCAATTCCCTGTTCCCTGCTTAATATGTGTATGCTTATGTGGTTCAAGAGGTGCAATAAATAGATTTCCAGTAATAAAAGGTTGTCTCGTCAATGTCAACAAATATAAAACATCAACAATCATAAAAATGGATTTAATATTAAGGAATCCCTGCCACCGGCCACATCTTTTCCATTTATATATATATATATATACATATTTATTTAAACTTTCATTTTACAGTTTCATTTTCAATAGTCAACCTTTGATGTTTAATGTTTAAAGATAATGCAATTTATAAGTATTGCACATATGCGAATAGGAGGTCCTCATAGCTAAAGCTGGAACTCACAGAATCCACACACAAAAAAACTGTTGGAAAATCCTTGTAGCATATTCTGTTTAATCCAATGGATTCTTTTTTAGTACTAAGTAATAAAACTATTTAAAAACTAAAAACCACATCGAATCCGAAACACGATTTTTATATTTCATGTTTTTTCGTAATTGACGATATTGGTAAGACTAGTTCATTTCTCCTTTCCATTTTGTTATTCTTGCTTTTATTTATAATGTAATTTAAATGTGTGTTACAATAATCTAACTACAATGCATTTAGGATTTTTAAATCATTTTATCAAACTTTACCAATACTAATCCATGAAAACTCACGTAGTGTTATTTCCATTGTAGCTCTCTCACTTAAACGAGGAATAAACAATTTATTAGTGCAGCGAAGTAATTTAAGGATGATCTATTGTATAATCCAAAAACCAAGAAAGATGTTAATCTTATTCAAGACTTTTCGTTTAGTGTATTTTTTGTATCTTTTATAATGGTTCTTTCAATTTTGTCACTACTTTTAAATATAATAATGGTAGCTGCTTTCAATTTCATGAAACTTCAAAATCCTCACTAGTGTGATGTGTTACTTAAATAAGTCGTTAATTTAAGTGTGTTATCCTCATTCTCTGACAGAATTACAAGATCCATTACTATTAACCTATTATGCAAAATTATCTCTAGAATGATATACAGTCGGACCTCTATTTAACGAAGTCGCTAAATCCCGAAAAAAGTTCGTTATATGGAAAATTTGTTAATAGATTCATCTTTTAATATACTTTAGTAACCACATGAACGAAATTTTAAATTCTAAAACACTATATATTATTTAAAAAAGTAATTAGTTACATTTTTTGAAAATTAATATCTATTCATTTTATATACCTTACATATCAAAAAGAAATCTGATAAGAAAAATAAACATTGTCCGGTAATACACTGTATTTTCAACTTTAGAAATAATTATATATTAAAATTAATGAGAGAGAGAGAGAGAATCTCTTTTACCGAGACATTTTCTAATTTTTTCTACCAACCAGTAGTTTTAAACGTACATTAGTTTGAAACAAGTATTTTGAAGTATACACTACTCCATGCGTCTTTTAATTTATAATTACTGATAGAATCTATTAGTTTTATTTTTGTTTGAAAAATTATAGCTATTTCATTGATCTAGGTGAGTTAAGCGCCTGGTAAAACCAGTTCAAGGTCATTGTTCACCATAAAATGTGCTAAAAAAGGGAATAATATAAAAAATATCCTTAAATATTTTAAAAATAGAGAGGGGAAAGAATCAAATCACAAGAGGAAAAAGTTCGTTAAATAGAAAATGCACTTCGCAATTTGGAGGTTATTTTACGAAGAAAAAAGTAAAATGTTCTTGTTTCCAGGAAAAAATTCGCAAAATAGAGAAATTCGTAAAATAGGGGCTCGCTATATGCAGATTCGACTATGTATATATCATATATCAAATAAAAATAAATAACTCATTTGATTTTAAGATTCAAAGGAAATTTTATATCACAAGTAGTTTGAAAATTTTCAGTATTCTGTTCAAATACAAATCTTTTTTTAATTCCTTTTTCACTGATTTTAAATTTTTTAACACTTTTCCATCCTTTTTTTTAAACGTATATCGAGAGCAAAATTCATCGATTTTTGTTACTTTAAAAATTTTGTCAATGGTTTAATTTTGTAAGCAACAAACTTTCAATTTACTTTTTTGTTACGCTAATACAAATTAATTTGGACCTATTACGAATTCGCCCTAATCTATTTTATTTAAAAGTACGGTATTAGATTATTTTCATTCTCAAAACATTTAAGTTACTCGAAATTTCCCAAAATAATTATTGTTTTTTATTTTAAGTACATGAAACAGAATATTTATTCTGACAATTGCCCCTTTTGAGGATATTTCCTCTCTTATTCTTTAACTCTGCACAATTTACATTTATAATTTAGATAAAATCAAAATATCGTCTAGTAATTGAATAATTATTCCGTGTTTCATTTCTGAGTAAAAATTTATAGACCATTTGATAAATCATCTTTCACCATGCACATTAAAAGGAAAATAATAACTACTTACAAATGTAATTTTATCAAGAAAAGGTAAGTAATTAACGGCTTAAGTAATTTTTCCTTTTCTTTTCTCTCCGCGCGAATTTCCTTCGCTCTTTTCTCCTTTATCTATACCGTTTTGCATTAGCCCCTATTTTGTTTATATATTTGCTTTTAAATTCTTACCTTATACCTAGAATAATTTGCAACCTCTTTCAACTTTTTTGCAACTTTGCGAATGAAGTCCGAAATTCTTCAAAATAACGGGATCCGTAAACTTTGTGTTAATGTGGTTCGTATATTATTTTCAACCAGATGTCTAAAAGAAAAAAAAATCCTTCTATGAAGATCAAAGCTCGGAAATATGATCCGCTTTTCTACAAACATCAATTCCATCGGATTTCATGTCCCCCCCCCCCTCTACTCCCATTGCGGAAGGGAAATTCTCCCCACTCTGTATTTAGGGTTAGTCAATGCTTGTCGATAAATTGAACGCGTCGCTTGAAAAACCGACACAAAATCAAAAACGAGCTTCCAGATCTGCGTCTGAATAGGTTTCATCGGGGGTAAAGAATTTTCCTTGTTGGTAATAGAAAAAGCATTTGCGTTCGCTCCGTAAATAGAGATGTCCAGAATTTCAGGAAGGAGTTTATTTTGGTAGTAAAAAAGATTTAACATTTTTTTTTTGGTCACCAAAATCTTTTTGTTATACAGCTATAATAGGTTGTCAATTAAATGTGTAAAGGGGTTGTAAATACATCAATAAGCTTTGAAGAAAAGAAAAAAATAAGTGAAACTTATAACAATGAATAATTTCACACTGTATAATGTACCTACATTTTAACAAGGTATAAAGCCCCCATTTAAGTTGAAATTTAGACAGAAATATATCGTTCTAAATTAGAGGGGGATCAATAAAAAATTTTTTTACAGAATTTAAGGACTTACCTATGTGGAAAAGATGTTCTCTGATATATAAATAGACTAAAAAAATTTTTTAATTAATTTTTATGTTAAGCATTGTCGCAAAGAGAATGAAGTTTAGGTATATAAGCTTTTTTTATGTTAAAATGTCTAAGTTATTTTTGTTTAAATGAAGCAGCCATTTTAGCACTTTGCAACTCTTATTATAACCAAAGGAGAACTTCTAATTAGCTACAAGAACAAAAACATCAACTACATTTAACAGCTTCTTAAGTTTTTAAGAAACCTACTGTCGAATTTATAGGCATGATAAAATGGAAGACCGGGAAAAGCTTGGATCGGACTGATTCGACAATGCGAGGAGAGAGAGAGCTGGGGTCATGAAATAATGCAATGAATATTATTCAGTACTCATTTATCAATTATCAACGCTTTTGGTTATTAATTTTGAAAAAAAAATAATTTTATTTCATTTTAAAAATCACTTAACCAAAAAATTAAGTCTTTTTCCATTTTTGAGGAAATTTGACCTCTTTGAGGCAATATTAAATTTGAAAATTATTTTTATAAAAAAAAGTATTTTCCTCTTAATTTTCATGAAATAGAATATTTTTAAGTAGGTTTCGATAGATTCTATTTTTTCCCCTCTATATAACCGATATTCACCCTATGTTCTTGTTTATATAGATCTGTACATCTCCGAACTGATAAATTATACAATATGGCTTTGAATTATGGTTTATAGTCATTTGTATAGCAGAGAAATGTAAGTTTCTCTCTCTATAATTATATTATTTTTTAATCTAACTCCAGAAAATTACTGATATATTTTAATAATAAGGTTTATATGATAGAAAATTTTCATAAGCTGAATGTTAACTGTTCATTTTACATATTGTCTTTAAAATAAGGAGAAAGCTAAAAGCAATTCTAAATGCAAGATTAAACCTCAGAATTTATAAGATCTAACTTGATACAAATTACACATTAAAAGAATAAAAAGTGGAAGTTTTATTTTTCTTCAAAAGAGGAAATTTTATATTCCTTATTCACACACACACACATACATTATACCATAAAACCCTCTTCGGTTTTCTCATCTTATGCATATCCTGATACAATCTCTAAATTGTTAGAAACTTGGGAAAATGATAAATGATAACGCATTTATAATTATAATTGAAGCTAGTGGCACACACGAGGGGGAGGGTCGCCCGCCCCGGAACCCCCTCCCCATAGCCCTTGATTTTTCTTTTTTTGTGTTTTTATAATTCTATGTTTATAGAGAGCACAATTCAAAGGTATTTGTTATTAATAATTAATTTTATTAATTAATGCTAATTATTTATTCAATAACTTATTTTTTACTGTCTTTTGTTCCCAACAATCGACAAAAGGAAAAGAATAGGTTGTCGGCGTATTGGGGTATAATACGAGGATGGTGGACTTTCAACCTGGACCCCCTTGAAAAATTCCTGTGTGCGCCACTGATTGAAGTAATAATTAGTCAGAATGAGAAAACAATACAACTGATACATTGAAAATTAATCATACAACTTGTAATGCTTGTCGGTTCCTGCTTCCCTCTAATCCCCCTTGTCTACTCTCGGACCCGCCTAGATGTGTGGGAGGATCTGAATAATCAGTAGACATGATTCACTCTAATTATTTTATTGTCACCAAATATCAAACAAGCACAGTAATAGTCTGATTAAGGTAAATGATCAGATAGCAGAGCGCGAAGGTGAGATTCGTTAGCCTGGGGATAATAATACGGACCCTCAACTGATTCCATGATAACCTATACAAGCTCAATATAAACTACGCAGCGCACTAATAAGCTAAACTTCTGTTTAAGCAAGGACCACGGTACCTGTACTTTTATAAAGTTGAGTCCTCCAGTTGAGGCCTTGAATACGATCCTTATCCGGATTTAATCACCGTCGAGTGATACTCTCTTAGACTTCTACAATTGATAAGCTCCGCTCTGCACTTAAAAATTTCACGATCCTTCACTCACCAACTAACCCTCAAAACTCGCGAATACAAAATTTATATAATATATCAATTTGCATAATCACGTTTCCTTGCTTCGGTGAAAGTTGGTTGTTAATATTATTGCCCCAGAAAAGTCCCCAAGAGGTTAGTTATAGACGCGTATAGATCCGTCACACACAAACTGAAGTAAAAGTCACACGAATATATTTTATTCAAATCCAACTATTCTTCTATCACTATACAAATTCTTATATGTTACTGTGAAATCATAGTTTAAGGATAAAATTTATTTGCTCGTAAAATTTAAAACTATGCTCTATTGCGATCCTTAAAAATAAAATTTTCTTTTATATGAAGCACCGGATAATTTATATTTTTATTACAATTGCATGACCAAAATGACACAAATTAAACTGAATCAGAATTAATAAATAAACGTTTTTAATGATAAATTAAATGTAAAAAAAAGAGTGAATAAAATAATGGATAAATAACTTAGTTGTTAAGTAAATGTCCATTTTCTGGTTTGTCCGTAGGTTAATTTGGTCTGAAAGCTAATTTATATTTCACTAATTTATTTTAGAAATTTTTCAGAGGGAGGAAACTCTTCAGAAGAAATTAATTGGTTACATCTAAGTTTATATTCATTAAATTGTTCATAAGCATTTGTTTTGAAATTAAATTCTGAAATTAATCCTTATTTAATTTAATGATGAATTTTATTTTTTTTTAGTTAAAACATTTTTTTTAAAATTAATATGCACATTTGTGCTGTAATTTAATTTTCTTAAATCAACCCCCTTACAAATTATTTTTGTTTTTGATTTCCTTTACCTTAATTCCCCCCCCCCTCCTTTTTTTACAGTTTTAATGTGAATAGAATTCTGTTTCATATCATTTCATTTGAAATACACGGTACATAAAATCTATAATCCAGGTCTTTTACGACAAATAAGTTGCTGTTTGAATTTTTTCTTCCAAAATATAAATGGGATACAATTAAAGTATTACACTCCCCTTCCCCTTTATCCAGAAATTTATCTGTTTTATATCTGACAGTTTACGGTGCCTATAATATCAAAGGAAAAGAGAATTCTTAATATTTTATTTTTAAAAAGGATTACCACTTGAACTATATTAAGTTTAGGCTGAATTAATCTAAAAAAATACGCACAGAATTTTGATGAATATGTCCAATTTTCAATAAAATTTAATTTCTTATTATGTGTTAGTTTCAAAATGTCATGTTCTTATAAATAATCATAACTGACTTTTACTTTTAGTAAAAAAAAATTTAAAAAATTGTGAAAGAATATTTTATTGCAATTTATTTTATATCTTAGAACGATAATGCTTAGTTATTTAAAAAAAACTCAAGCACAATCCTCAAAAAAAGAACAGTATTTATATAGTATAATTTTTAATTGTATAATCTCCATAACGTGTAGTATAATTTATGATCGGAAAAATTTATTTGTCGAGAATCAATATTTTTTTTATGAGTCGTTTGAGTTATTTCTCATATCTTTACGGTCATTTTTTTTTTTGTTGTTGTTTAGTCTGTAAATTTTTTCTTAAGGGTTTAAAACTAAACAAAGATTTTCATTTAAGACACCGATGAATTATACAGTAAAATTAAATGCTGTAAATTTTTAGTGTTTCCTTTTTCTTGGTCGTTCAATTCGATCTAAAAAGAATGTTGGAACACAAATCATACATTTTCAGATCCTTTACTAATTAAAAACCAATAATTCAAGAACTTTCAAAATTTGGCTTAAAAATCCATTTGATAATCATTTTTATTTCTTTTCATTCTTCCGTAGCCTAATGGTTAAGGTTGCGAACTCATGGCCGGCACGTCATGAGTTCGAGCCTAGTGCCACTGAAGACCCACCGTGTAAAGGGGATCGATGCACGTTACAGCTCAAACGTAGAAGCTCAAATGTACTCTCGTTGGTGTGGTAGTTCGAAGAGGAGGGTGCTAGCTTAGGTGTCGTCCTCGTCACTTTACTGTGGTTGAAAATTACGAGGTTCGTTTCTAATAGTTCTCGTGTTGCTTTAAATTGCGAAGTTATTTTAACTCTATCTCTTTCTCTAATTTACTCAAACATTAAAAAAATAGAAAAAAGGGGGTGGTAGAAAGAAGGGAAGCAGAATAACAGGAAAAAGAAAGCTGAAACGATATTTATTGAGTCCCCCCCCCAATGCAATTATCGTTTTCTTACCTTTTATAATATCAATGCTGGTAAATAAAATCAACAGCAGAAAGGAAAGTAAGCAGTAAAACTTCACTTGTTGTTGTTGTTGTTGTCGTGTCCTTCCCGCAGGGAAGGAATGAAAGTTGCCATTGCCTGTGAGACACACAGGTTGGACTTCTTAACGATAGATTGCGACACCATCTATCTCCACCTCCACAATTTTGGCATGGAACTGAAGGAGAGGGAAATATTCTCCAGTCCCCTGGACTCGTGGTTTCTGTTGCGACCGCCCACAAGACTTTTGGACCCTCTGATTTAACGAGCACGTACTCCGTCTATACTCGGTGGTATTTAGTGGCATCGGGCATCGAACCCAGGCCCTCCGGTCTGGAGTCCGATGCTCTAACTTTACTTATTGAACGTATATAATAACACAATAAGAAAGCATATTTG
Source organism: Trichonephila clavata (assembly GCA_019973975.1). Classification (NCBI taxonomy): domain Eukaryota; kingdom Metazoa; phylum Arthropoda; class Arachnida; order Araneae; family Nephilidae; genus Trichonephila; species Trichonephila clavata. Next base: position 253,527 of record BMAO01035587.1, on the reverse strand, counting down.
TTAGCATTTTGGGGGTATGCAGGGTCTAAAAATTAGAACACACAATTGCCACTACTGGTATCTAAAATGGCTCTAACCCGATTAGGCAGTGAGTCGAAATAGGTTTCGATAATAGATACGGGCAAATCATTTAATGCTTCTTTAAGTCTATGCCACACCTCCTCAATAGTAGTGACTGAAAAGCAGTAACGGATCAGTGTTTTAGTAAACCATGACCAAAAGTTTACAATGGGTGAGAGATCTGGAGAACGTGCTGGATAATATAACACTAGAAACACACCTCTTTATCGAGGTAAGTCTGGACCTTAAGAGCAACACGCAGTCTTGCGTTTTTTAGCAAAAAGATGATGTTTCCCTAAAGCCTCAAAGATAAGGCACAACCACCGGCTTTAAGATCTGAGAAATGTGACGCTGGTTATCAGATTACCGATAACTCGAAGTAGAAATGTTCATGTTGTATACCAATGGTTGCCCCTACCATCACACCAAGTGAATACAAGCAGTCCAAGTAGATTTTCCTCGGTGCTTCCAGACTTGATTACCCCCATGTGATGTTGTAAGCAGAACTGGAACTCGTCTGAAAAGTAAACGTGGTGCCACTCTTGTGTTCAGCTTTGTCAATGGGCTAACCACTGTTGCTGTACATCTGTATGCTGCAGTATCAAACTTTATTGGTATATATTAACCACAATAATGGTCTAGACACCGTCGCACTGTCCGTGTGGATACTTGTCGTGATGCTAAAAAGCCCACTTCCTGACTCAAGGCTCTTGATGTGACTACAAGTCTAACCTGATAACATGTCTGTCCCTTCGGGCGTGTCCATTTGTATCCGACTGCGTTTGGAACCGTGATTTTGCAAAAGCGTTCAAACGAATATTTTTTTTAATATTTTGTGTCACTTAGATTAGACAACACGTATAAAATAGTTTTAAAAATATTATTACAATAAAAATAATTATTTAGATGCAATATTTTGGCTAAAAATGAACTTAGAATGACCTATTTTCAAAACATTCTCTTTTTAGGAAAAAAGTTTCTGTATAAATAATATTTTGCTCATATATAGCTAAGATTTCCCCAGAGAGCACGAACTAAGATTTTTGGAAAATTCACATCATTTTACTTCCAATTAAAATTACTATCCGAGTTTTTTTTTTTTTTTTGGTTAAAATTCCTCAACTATGATGTATTAAAATATGGATAAATCCTCTTCTAAGATTTGCATTTCAAAAATCCTAGTTCAGGCTCTGTACAAAGGTCTGACTAAAAAAAGGCAAAGTATTATTATTATAGAAGTATTTTTCGTAAAAGAAGAATGTTTTGAAAATAGATAATTTTATGCCAAAATATTGGATTTAAATTATTTTTTATTCTAATAATATTCTTAAAACAATTTTATACGTGTATTCTAATCTAAGTGACACTAAATATTAAAACAATATATTCGTTTATACACTTTTACAAAATCCCGGTTCCAAACGTAGTCGGATATCTTAATAACAGGAGGCCATTGAGTATGACCAGTTTGAACCCTTCAATTTTATATTTACTTTACAGTCGTTGGATATGATCAAAGTGAGCAACAATAACGTGGGGCAATAAATCGTACTCATAACAGGCCACTACTCTGCCGCTTTCGAATTCCAACATATATTGGTACACATTTCTCCCTCTTATACGAGGAGTATCAAGATTTTCCACAACCGGGGCTAACATTCAAAGGCGATTTTCGAATGAGAAACCCACTGCGTAATTTTGCTTTTATACACAATTTGAGATGTCGTTTCCTCCTCCTTCGCCTTTCGATTGAGCTTAAATGCTGATCATTTGCACAGATTCTAGAATACTCTTTCATATGAATTTGATGTATGGGCATCCCTCCTTCATTGTATAGTAATCTGCACCATGAAGGAGGTACCTGCCTGAGAGAACCTGTAGTGTAGTATATCTGTGACAAAGATTCAAAGTATCACACGGGAAGAAAAAGGAATTAAATATGTTTTAAATTTAAAAACTGTAAAGTGGAAAATATCACATTATGTAATTGTTTTAAAAATATCCTTTGTCAAAGTACACAGCTGTGCCAATATGAGTTTGAGATATTCAAATTCAATATTTTCTTTTAAATGGACATTAACTAAATTGAAAATCCTCCAAATCATTGAAAGAGATTATTAGATTACTTATTTATTTTTAACTCTTTTCATTAACGAAGACTTTTCATCAGTAGCGCACACAGGAATTTTTCAGGGGGGGGGGGCATCCAAGGTCGAAAGTCCACTGTTCTCGTACCATGCTTCAATACGCCACCCAACATATTCTGTTAATTTTGTCGATTTTCGGGAACAGAAAAAGTAAAAAATTAATTAATAAATGAGTAATTAGTGTTAATTAATAAAATTAAATATTAAAAACGAATACTTAATAAATTTTTACGTACTATATACATAGAATTATAATCAATCGAAAAAATCAAGGGCTTTAGGGGAGGTCTGGACACCCAGGACTCCTCCCTTGTGTGCGCCACTGCTTTTCATTGCTTCAATTCAAAATTCGAAGATCCATAAGGCCTTCTTGTTGTTGTTACTAATGCCGCCTGATCGGCATGTGTCAGATCGAAGCCCACGGAATTCATCACGGCAAAGCGCTAAATTGTTTGCCTGTGGTCAGCCGTAGCCTTGAGCACCATGCATGTGACGTCCCAATTTTTAGAGAGAACACCCTGGGGACGGTTAGGGACCTCCCACCTCTCTTCCACTTCCACCAACCTCACAAGAGGACTTGGGGCTCGTCGGCTATTTAGAGTACCCCCATGCCGCGAAGACATGAAATATTTACAAGCAATCATGCCTCTTGTCTGGAATTCGAACCAAAATCCTACGGCACAGCAGTCAGCGTCGCTAACCACTGTACCGGATGGGTAGTATAAAGCCTTCTTACATTACGAAATTGTTCTTAATCGATTTCTTCTTCACAAATTGGGTTAATTAATGGAAAACCCAGCGATATGAAATATTTTTAAAGAAAAATGTGGAAACTTACTATTTTCTAAATTTTCGCTTACTTATTTTTATTTTCTTTTAATTTCATTCATTTACTTTTTATGTTATTGTGAAAAATTGGCAATACAAAGGCCTGATGACGTACAAAGTGACGTAACTAGAGAGCCACGCACTCAGGTCTCGATTCTATTAAAACCGTTGTACAGAATGGCAGGAGCACATGCGCATTACAGCCGTCAAGTGATCTCCCCCCCCCCAAAAAAAAAGAAACAAAAGAAAAGAATTGGAGCATTAGATTCTATAGTTCGAGGTAAAATATTTTTTATTTATATATCCTCATCACCAGATCAAATCTCAAATTTAAAAGCATTACAAATGGTTTATTGCCTTTCTCTCTATAGCAGGGATGGCGAACCAGTGCCATTGACGGCACGAATACAATAATTTTTGGAACGTCAGTGATCAAAATGGTTTGCATTTTATTTCTAAGTTCCCTATGAAGTATTACAAACAAACGCGAGGGATCGGTCGTGGGGCGGCGGGGAGCACACTCGTTTGTTATCCTTAGTTATCCGTTGTCCTTAGTTATGTCGTAGACTGCAATTGCTTATGATGCAAAGTATGTCTACGCATAGCATAGTCAATTTCATTGACACAACTGTATTTTAAAGTTTATTTGTGTTATTTTTATGATTTTTAACTGTTATTTAACATGGCTAGTTAAGCAAAAGAACAAAAAGTGCAAGATAGTAAGTGTAACAGGGAATTTCAAATTTTGTGGACCCAGAAACATGGCAATATTAGTAAAGGCGATAAAGCGGTGTGTTTTTTATGTTCTGGAATAGAGAGATGCAGAACATCGTCCGTAAAACGGTATTTTGAAACAAATCACAAACCCTCTTGTCAAAAAAAGTGAGCCATAGAAAATATTGCTTAGAACCGTTTCGCAGATGTCTCAAATTCTACAAAAAGTAACATCTTACAACAGTAGCCCACAGAAAAAAATTTTAAGGGGGGGGGGGGAGTCCATGGTCGAAAGTCCCCCAACTCGAATCATACCTCAAGACAACCCCAATCGATTCTTCCGATTTTGTCAACAAAAAACAGTAAAAAAAATTGAATTAATAATTAGCATTAATTGTTAAAATAAATTGTTAATTACAAGTACTTAATTAAATTTTGCGTAAAATATTCATTGGATTATCATCAATAGTAAAAAAAACTTAAAGGCTTTGGGGGTGTCCGGACCCCCAGGGCACTCCCCTTGTGTGCGCCACTGTCTTACAATTCTAATATAAGTTATTTGTCATCCAATCTGCAACAACAGAAGTCACACTAATGTTATTTTAATTATAATTACACGTATGACTACATTTATAACTATACATTTATAACTATACATTTATAACTAATCACTATCCTAGTGCAAAAGGTATTTTTTCGTAGTAAATAGAATTTTGTGTTGTTACTATTTAGTTTTATTATTTTCCCTATATTATCACAAGTCAAAATTATTTGACGGCGCGTCTATACCTCACTAAGCACTTCTTTAGAAAAAATGGCTGGTTGATGTATAAGTGTTCGTCACCCCTGCTCTAAAGCAGTATTAATTCTGCGAAACCAGATCTAAAATTAGTTTCAGAGATATCGTCATTGTTTAGTTAAAATTTCACTTTTTTTCTTTTCATTTTAAAATGATCAGAAATGTTATCCTCTTCCGTTTCAACTCTTAAGAAATTGGAAAAATTTGGAAATTCTAAGAAATTCGTAAATTTTATTTGATGCATTTAGTTCAAGGAATTGTGTATTTTTTTAGATCAGACTGTGATCAAAAATTCCCAATTTTTTGAACTAAGCGCGTCAAACAAAATTTATGCATAGAATTTCTGTATTGCAATAGCGCACTTCATCTTATTTTTTCTCCCTTTTAAATTCGAACTAGTACATTTAACAATACCTTAAAAAGTAAATGGGAAAAACTGTAATATTTTCCACGAACCGAAATTTCCTAATGAGCCAAATTGTGCAAGGTACGCCGGCACACCAAATTACTTAAACTTTGTTGTGCAAGAATTAATGGAAATATCATTCCTCTACGTTAAAGAGCCTATTTTTCCATTTAATAAAAATTAATTCGTTTACCAGTAAGTGCAAGCCTTTCTTTGTTAAAATACTCCCAGTACACCGTTCGAAAAGTCAATAAGGCAAAAAGTATACGTTTCTTAATAATACCCCTATTAATTACGATTTTAAAGAAAATAAAAGGTGATTCTGAAATATTACCGCTGAATTATACATCTGGGAATTGATTTAAAAGCCGAAGCGCGGATAATTTTTTCAAAAATCATTACTGTCTCTAAGAAAGAGCAACAAGCGAGCCAATTGGCGACTGAAATGGGCGGTACAGACGGCCCCTATATCAGCCAATAGGGAGCGCCTACGGGGAGATACCGATCTCGGTTAAATGATGGAATAACAGTCTGTGAAGGCGGGGCGGAATTTTTTGTTACTTTTCCCTCAAACTTGGAGCAACATCCCTAGTAAGTTTCAAACAGTTTTCGGTGGGACGTTGAGCTTACCGGTTTCCGTCGAACTTGAAGGAATTAGTCTCTATCAATTTCCTAACATTGCCAATACCTTTTAAAATTTGAATAAAAGGAAGAAAACATATTTCTACAATTTATATATAATGAAAATAATATCTAAAAGTAAAAAACTGTGATCTGAACTCACCCTAAAAAAGCATGTCGATCCTGATGTCCGAGAATGGGGAAGATAAAACTATTTGCTCACCAAATGTTTCTGACGCAAAAGCAGTTTTAGATGAAATTAAACCACCTTCCCTCATGCCGCGAAATTCGTTTTCAATAGCCAGCATCCTTAGTAGAGATGATCCAAAAAAGGAAGTACATCTCATCCCCAATGAAGTAAATGCTTGTATTTCCAGAAGGAATTTTCAAAACATAGCATTCGAACCTCGATTGGCACTCATGCGGCATGCTCAGAACTTTTGCAACCATCAACAGCATGCATTTGTTAAACAAATGTATCCCCACTATGCTTGGAATCCAGTAACTTCTAGAGATGAAAACAGAAATAATAACTCAGGTAATAAATATTTTATTCAGTTTTAACAGCGATTCGCTGAGTTTTTCTCGGGAAAAATTAATTTAATTTTCATAAATGATGATTCTGAAAATACGTAAAGATATCATAGTCAATCTCTTAATGTGAATGTATATACATATATTTTTAAAAATCTAGAGGTTTTATCTTATGAATGTCAGAATTTTTTCACAGAAATGCTTAAGCAATTAGAAGGACATCATACAAATTAAGAAATTAAACCATTAAGAGAATATTCAGAAATTTGAAAAATACTTGTATCCATGCATATTTACGAGTTTATACGCCTCTCCTACAATATTCATTAAAATATTAAACTTGAACAATTATTTTGATTAATATGCATAAATATAAAGAATCGTCTAGATTACTACTTGATACAATTGCTTTAATTAATTTAGAAGCACTAATCTTTCTCGAAGATATCTTTCTTTAGAGACGTTAAAAATGAGAGAGAAATTCCCCTATTATTAAAACTCAAATATAATTTCTGCTTTGAAAGAAGAGTTTTAATTTTCATTATAAGTGTTCATTATTTTTAAAACATATCTTTGAATTGGATTTATTTATCAAAGACTACTTAATGGCTCGTAGAAATATTTCTTTTTCGCTCTAAAATTATTTTTAACGATTCATTTAAAAGTCAGAAGAAAAGCTTCTAGTAATGTATTATTAGTAATAAACTATCATGCTTCATAAATAAAAGTACTTTTATTTTTAAAAAAATTTCAATGAGTTACATGATTTAATAAATGCATTTAGATGCAATTTAATTGGAGTATTTAGTTACAGTAAAAATGTTCTTCTAATAAAAATTAAACTTTTTTGCAACAGTATATGAAAGATTATCTGTGTTATGCTTAGTTAAAATAACATTTGTTATACTTTCATTTTAATATCTAAGTTATTTGTATATTTCTAATTCAATTTTTGTAGAAACAGCATAATGTAAGCTAAAGGGAAATTTTCTTTCCATCAATTAACAATTCCTTTTTTTTCTTCATTAAAATTTCTTCATTTTGATTTCATTTATTACAAATTGTGTACGTTTTAACGAGTTTCGTGTATATTTCTTTAAACAATTTATACATACGTTCATATTACTGTTAGGAAATCACAAGCATGCTTTTTAAGCATGTTATAATGTCTAATTTCTCTCTCACAAAAAGAAATATGTAGAAAAATTAGCTTTAAATTTAATAAAACATAGTAAAATAATATCAATTTATATTAGCACTTTTTAAAAAGCTAATTTGTACTTTTTTCCACTTTAAAGGTTTTAGTTTTCCACTCATGAGTAAGTAATGTAATTGTCCGATGTTCAAATAATAATAATGCTTTAATAAACAGACACAATTAATTAAAAATAAATATTTAAAAAAAGATTAACACTTCCATTTAAATACTTAAATCGGAAAATAGTTCTATAATTAAATTGACAATTATCACGCAGAAAGAAATGCTGGGGGTCCGGTAAATATTACTTCTTCAAGGGAATCCTAAATATACTATATTCAAAAGAACCCTTAAATCAATCTCAAAGGGAGCCTCATTGTGGGGAAACCCCCTCTCCCCCAATTCTTAAATTAATGCAAAAGCATCCAATACCAAATTTGGGGAGAAAGTGGAAACAAAAGCAATTCAAAAAGTGGATTGTGAAGATTGACCAAGATCTGGACAACGGTGGGATTTTTATCAACACGGAGAAAAAAAAAGTTATCAGTTACAAAATAAAATCACATCTGACTAATTTACACAAAATATTAAATACTAACAAGAATAATAATTCTCGCTAATGATTTTCTCCATATATATATTTCCTCATTAGATAATAAAACAGTGTTCAACATAAATATAAAAAGTGTAAGCACTATACTGGAAGTGCAATGATTGAAGATTGAATATTATGATGATTTTTTATGAGTTCAAAACTGAATTTCGTGTGTACATAAATTGAAATATATGTATCATGTACAAAAAAGTTGGAAATCGTTAGAAGAAACTAAGACAAAAATCTCTGACTAATTTATAGTTCAATGAAAATTTAATAAAGAATCACCATCAGTTTGATGATGAAATTCGTAAACATTGCTATAATAATTTAGAATTTATGAACGGCTGCTTTTAATCCCAAAAGCCATAAGAGCTGAACATCATCTAGTGAGTGATCTATTTGTGTGGATTTAATATCTAATTATATGTTCCATGTCAAAAGGAAAATTAAAGAGAGAAGATTCTTTCAAAAGAAATATATTGAAAAAATTCCGTTGATGGGAGATTTCGAGGAATAATCCTCATGAACGCTTAATCCAGTCTGAAACAAGCTGATGATTATTTGATGAGATCCTCCAAAAGAAAAAAAGATGATTTTATCGTTTACGGGGAAGAAAAAAAAGATTTATTTTATGAAAAAAGAAAAATGGATTAATTAAAGTATTGATTATTTTTAGTTTAATTTAAATATAAATCTTATTCTCTTTAAAAATGTCCCCCAAAGATAGATTTTAATTAAATGTTCATATAAAATTTGGTGTTTCATAATATTTACCTGAATTACGTGCATTTTACTTTTTAAGGATATACTTGGTCCAACTTACTTGATACTTGATATACTTGGATATACTTACTCCAACAGACTCTTAATGTGAATATTTGAAATTCAGGGAATGTAAATAAGCCGTACTAAAATTCTATAGTTTTTGTCTTTCTAACATATGTAGCATAAAAAGCCATACAAATATCCTAATAAGAATTAACTCAGGTACGTAATAACTACTAAACTTCTGCAATTTTTGTCTCTCTAAAATATGTAGCATAAAAAGCCATAAAAATATCACACAATAAGAATTAACCCAGTGTACGTAATAACTACTAAACTTTTTGCAGTTCTTTACGAAAATATTCAACTATTTAGTCCTTTACAATTCGTAAATGATCTTAAAGTATCAGACGACCTAAAAATCTCGGATTTCGTTAAAAATTGACAAAAATGTCTTATAGTTTAATTTTATTGGTCAATTTATTAGGTTTATCAAAATAAGTTTTTTATTTTCTATTTACAAGTGCAAAAATTAAAAACGTTTTCGTAAGAGTGGATGGCATTTCCAGCATGGACACTGACTTTAAAACACGTTTTACGCAAAATGGTTTTTTTTTTCGAAACGGACATAAATAGCTAGAAGAGTTATGAAGATAGTTAATTGAAATTTTTTGTGTAATATTAAAATTGTTTTGACATACTTTCTTACGAAATCACTGCGTTTTTACAAAATTTACAACAGTTTATTTGAATACAACAGGTATTATTTAAGAAATTTCATTTAGTCACTAAAATAAACTATTAATTTTTTGTAAAAATTAAAATTTCTCTTATTTTTAAAGCCATTTCAAAAACAAATAGTAATGTAACCTGTTTTGTTTGAAAATTGAGAATTCATTCGTAAGTACTTTGTTCAAAACGTACCTCAATTACGTAATTTTTTTAAAAATTTCAGTATTTTCCTATTTTGATATTAATTATTTTTATTTTACAATTTGAGCCTTTTCCTCATATAATTTACAGACATATAAAATCTGTAAATCACAAATAAATTCTTATACCTCAATTTAAAAAAGGATGTTTTGCATGTAGTTGAATACCTTAAAAGGAATAATGAATTCGATTAAAAAAGCTTAAGCAATTAGCTCAGAAATTTTATTTATCTCTTTCACAATCTTTAAATACTTGACCTCTCCAATGAACATTTATTTAAAAAAACTGATTTTTAAAAGAAATAACTTAAGTTTTTCTTTTTTTAAAATCAGATTCATAACTTTTAATGGGGGTTTTTTAAACCCTCATTTCTCAAAATATAAAAACGTACTCAATAAAGGGAATAAATGTACATAGAATTATTTTCAGTAATTCTTTGTTTAAAAGCATTCGTTTTCCTTTAATTTCTTTTCCCTTTATGCACTAAAGGTTTTTAATTTTTAAAAAAAGCACTTGTTTCAGATATATATTTCTCCTTTACATTGTCTTTTCCAATAACAAACGTCTTTTCATCTTTTTCAGCAAAAAGTAAAATATAAGAATGTAGTCTAAAATTCAGTATTTCTTTAGTTTTTTGAATTGTAAGTCCACTTAATATTGAAGTATTACTTTGATGCAGAGTTTATATTAAATAATTTTTGATGACGAAAAAAAATAATTTGAATTACAGAAATGCAATAACTACCCTTTTCATTCACATATAAAAACGCACCGAAATCTCATTCTCTCTCTTATTTTAGAGCAAAGCTCCATCCCTTGCATTATCTTCTAAAAAAAAGAAACTAAAAGTATAAGAAGCATTTTAACAATATCAACTATGTCCCATGGCTGGGAAGTTTTTTAAATAAAGTTCAAAGAATGTGAAAACCGTAATATGCTACGAAACAGCGTGCTGGTTGAGTAATTTCGTCAACAGAACTTTTTTAGCAGATATTCTGTTAGTTCAGATTTTTTCGCAATATGCGTTCAATATATAGATATGATCCAGACAAAACTAAATTTCTTATTAACTCAAACAAAAAAGATGACACGATTTACAATCGATTCTTTGTGGTTCATAAGTAACAAATATTGTCAAATTTAAGATTTTATAGTTTGATATTCTAACATTGTTATATGATAAAATTTCAGAACTTCAGATAATCACTCGACTGGTCTTCGACTTGCTCATCTTGCTTATTCATAAACTTTTTAGGTATCTCTTAACTGTAAAACATAATTAAAATATTAATAACAACCTTTGTGCTTATTTAAATGACAAAATAAGTGTTTGAAACTGGAAATTTACCATTCCTGATTTTGGAAACAGGATAGTTTTTGAGTTGTAATTATTTCAACAATTTTATCTATTTCCATGAAGATGGGATGAAAGAGAATATCGATACATTCCTGTTTATCCAAAAGTAGCAAGATAAACATTTCTATTAAAAACATTTTTAAGAAATATTCATGAAAGTGACATTCGAGAGAAGTAAAAACTTTATTTAAAATGAGTTTAACTTTAATTTTATGTGTTTTTACGGCTTAACAAAATAATACGACAGAAAAAAACTTCAACAAAATATCAAAGTATTAAACCATTATATTTAACTTAAATGAAAAAAAAAATTGTTTTATTTGCTAAGCTTCAACATTTAACGAAGGAAAACTGTGACGAAAAGCAGTTATATTTACATTCTCGTGAAAAAAATGTAAAAAATACAATTGCTTCTCTATTTTTTTTTTGTTTTGTTAAAAAACTCCTCTGAAATTGAGAATTTTAATGCTTCCACTCTATCCGATAATGGATTTTTTTAAAACACAGAGTAGTATATATATATATATATAATTTCTATATTAATCACATTTAATCCCCTTAAAATGTATTATTGTGAAATTACAACACTTAAAAATTAAACGGATTATAGTTTTTTTCTGTTTATACTTTTTCCCATGAAAAATATTATTTTAGTTTTTTGATAATTGTTTCACTTTTCCCATGCATTGAACTGAATTGCTTCAAATTTTAATTTATTGAGAATTGTACTTCAAAACAACCAAACTAAAAAGTAATCACAGAAGCTTATCTATTTTTTTGCTAATTGTTTTTTTATCTTGGGCAATGCAAAATGCATTTTTTTTCATTGTGATTCTTTGTTTATGAATAATTAATTTCTTTTTTATACTTAAAATATTGAAAGCTTTAGATATTCAAGTATTAATTTTTTTCATTAAAGAATAAATAGGCGCTTCAAAAATCGTAAAAGGAAACGCTTCTTACGAAATGTAGAATAGAGATACTATCTTAAAAGTATTGTGCTAGTGAGATTATTTATAAACAAATTAAAATTTTTAATTAGTTTTTCAACAATAACGTTTAAAATGATCATTAAATAAGAAATGACAATTCAAGTTTACTTTTTGAATTTTACGGTTGCACCTTGAATTTGAATTGAAGTACTATTTCAGTTTAGTTTTACATCTTCAAACGTATTCAATAGATTTATCAAATTTTATCTCACAATTAAATCAGATTTCTACTCAATAGATAAAATCACGTGACTGTCTTCAGTATCATAGTTTCAATTTGTTTTTGCAAGGCTATAAACTGATCAACAGATTTTCACTTATAATATATTTTTAAAAAAATCTAAGTAATATTATTTGTTTACAAATAATCGCTTTATAATAGAATGAAACAATCTTTTTATGTTTAAACTTACTTAGTTATTTTGTTTATGATCTGCCGGTGGATAACATTTTCAAATCTTATGAAATTTAAATAGAAATGAAAAAAATTAGGGAGAACATATTGCATTTAGTTAATATCAGAGCAAAAAGTGATTATTTACGTGGAAAATATATAAAGAGAAATACTGAAATGTAGTGCTATTTATGTAAATAATATACTACAATTCCTTCAAATAAGTTATTGCTGATTTAAAGTGATATATCTGAAAATATTCAGAGTTTCAAATCAGTGAACTTAACAAAGTACACAGGGGATGAGGGGGGAAAAAGACTTTTCTCGATTATATTGACTTTTTTATAGAACCTTACGCTATTCAACTTCAGAAAAATACTATTTTTGTTCAATCTAAATTGTATTACATGAAATCTTATTAAATTTAAGGAATATTTTGTATATATTTTTCGTTCTTTCATTCAGTATATATTTTTATTCATTTACATTAATTTAGTGCAACAACTTACATAAATATTTAGCATTTGAGGAATTTGAAAGAAGCGTATAAAGAATTTTAAATTTATAAACTCATGAATAACTTTAAATAATTAACAAAATACCTATACTAAAACTTCAACGATTTACTATACAGGGTATTTCTTGACTTAATACCAACTAGCGTTTCGACTAGTAGGTAATAAAGCGAACTGTGTGGGCGTATATCGGGTTTACATTATTCAATACTGTTTTCATTCAAATTGGTTATACAAACACAATTCTATTTATACGTGTATAATTATTATACATATAAATGTATAAAATATATTATATGCATTCTTGTGTAGTTTTTTTTTTCCTCACCATTTTTCCAATATAGTTAGATTTTCTTATTTACAACTGTACAATGATAATTTATCTATTTTTAATTTACTTATTTTGAGTTCGTATATATATACTAATATAAGGTACATATTGCTGTATAAGAATATTTTTTTCTTAAATTAAATAAATAAAGTACTTAATTATCAAAAAAATCACTTTTTTTTTTGATCGGGGGATTTGGAAACAATTTCTATTAAAAAAAAACGTACTCGTTTAAAATACTCTGGTGCTGCCTAGAGTCTCAAGTGAGAAACACGCATCCTCCAGGCCCTCAAGTACGGCCTGAATGAATTAAAATTTTGCCGAAGATATTTTGTTATTTTTATCTACTTTTCCTTCAATGATTAACATTATTTGATCAACAATTTAAACTTCATGAAATACTTAGTAACCGCTTCAATATTATTTCAATGAAATTTAGGCATACTTATTTGTCTAAGAATGTCTAAGAATTTACTTTGTCGTCTATTATAACATGCATTATTTTTTCTTCTAGATAGTAACAAGTGACATTTAAAACTTATCAGAATATAATAGTTCTTTGAAATTAAAATGTTCCAAAGTAAAAATTTTAGATTCCCTAAGCATTTTAGGTATAACTAATTGTATTTTCTTGAATGTGACTTTATTAGTTCATTCATAAAGCAGTGTGATATTAAGGTTAGAGTAACCAGTTGTGACCTAAACACATAGAAAGGGTCTTCTCCACCTAAATGATAAACATTCGCATTATTTGGAATAAGAAATATTCTCTTTTTATTATACTTTACTACGTTGTTCCAAAATATGTTTTTATTTAAGAATTTGTTCATTCTAAATGTTTTTTTAATTAAATTTAATTAATTAAAAATCAAGGCTGTATTACATTCATTTCGACACTTTGCAAAAATACATATGTTGCAAATGAAAATTCTCACAGACATTTATGACAAAGCGTTATCACATGCGCACAGTTGATAATCAGATCCAATTTATTGATATTAGCTGTAAGAGTTTTAGATTCAAATAAATGAAATTTAATGACTTGTTTTATATTAATTTTTTTTATATATTCCAATATATTGTCAATTTAAAAGTTGTGTTTATTCATTAGCAAGAAACTCTTACTATTTAATTTCCTTTTTAACACAAGTTAATATTACTTGATGTTTGTAAGTATGCTATTAACAAAAAATCCTTAATTATTCTTTGTGGTTTGCCATTTATCTTAAATAAAAGACTAACTATGTAGAAGGGGTAATTTTTAAAAAAAGCTACTTTTTTCAGATTCTTAATGTTATTAATAAAAAGTGTATATTTTAATCGAATCTTAATATCACCATCACTTCCTTTCCATTTAGAAATTTTTGTATATCTTTACATTTTTTTATACGAAAGTTTTAAAAATGAATAAATAATTTCAATATACTGGCTTTTAGTAGTTAATTGAAGCGTTTTCATATTCAATATAATTTTGATATTTTTTATGAACTTATAAATGTTTACTAATAATTATTGTGCAATTTTTAATATTTTTTAAAAATATAACATAGGTTAAACAGATACCGTTATGTACTCGCTTATCTAAGAGCAATTTGTAAGTGATTTAAAACACACTGTAAAAAATTATATGTGATTTTTTAAAATTTTTCTCTTAAGAAGTATCAAAATAGTTAAATTATAAAATGTTTATCTAAAAATATTTTAAACATAAATTTTAACCCCACATATTCTCAGCATAATAGTCTAAATACAATTATCCTAGAAAAAGATGTTTAATTACAAAAGTATGTATTTCTGTATTTGGTTAATATAGTGAAACTATATGATCTCTTTGGGGGAAAAAACTACATATAAGTGTATTTCACCCTATTTTTTATGATGCCTTTAAAGGAGTATTACCTCTTTATTAAATATTGAAATATTCCAATCGATTAACGTGTTGCTAATTTCAAGTAATATTTACAGTGAAGTTTAATAAAATTCTGAAGATTAATAATTGTATACTAAAGAAAATTAGTAAATCAGAATTTATTTTAGCTTAAATATCTTCATTTTTAAGAATAAATAGTTTACTGCAAACTAATATGTAAAATTTTGTGAAAAGTCAATTTTAAATGAAACATCAAGTTTCAACAATGCATTTCTTTGGTAAGAAAAATTTAGGAATAATAATAAAAAAAGCATTAAATGTTGCCATTTTTAAAGAATTTTCTGAACGATACACCGTTTTTTACGGAACTGTCTGTAGAAATGTGATAACATAACAGTCAAAATTTATCTTAATGCGAAGTTTATCAGTAATCATTTCTCTAAAACCTTTGTGATGATATTTCATAATGAAAGGAAATCATTTTAAAATGAATTAAATTATAATTTTTATTCCTTATTAAAACCATCTTATAGAATAAGGCTCTAAACATAAGCTTATAACTTTCAGAAATTTAAGAATTTTTTTTTTATTTGAAGTAATTCATTATTGAATACTCTCATACTCAAACTGTTTTTAACAAAATTTCTTATTGCTATTTATTGTGACAAATTTATAACAATAAGCATTGATTGTAATCATTACGGAAAATTAACGAGCAGCTCAATATATTTAGGATACATAAAATAACAAAATAAAGCAAATGTTTTTTTAAAAAAAACTCTATTTAAATACTTAATAAAATAATTGCTTTAAGTTTACTTTATAAGAAAGATTAGTGTTTGACTATATCAAAGTCAAATTTCCTAAGGGTCAACTGACTTTTTTTTTACATCATACAGGAATAGTCAAAAATCTTTCTTCATTCTAATTAATGTTAAAAAATTTTTTGAAAAGCTAACTTAAATATCCTTATTACTATTGAACTCCAATTTATAACCTAAGCAAACGACTGGTTTTGGTAAACTTTCATTAAACTCTCAGTTAAAACGTTATGAATTTTAATGCTGAATATTTTGAAGACAAAAAGAAAACAGTTAACTTTATTTTTAACAAGAGAAGAAGGATAAAAAGAAATAACGAAATTCAAACAATTTACTTCAATTTTACTGCTACGAACATCAAAACTTAAACTTCCCTTGCCGAAAGATAATCCACCCTCGTTAAAATGTCAATTGATGCAGAGTGTCTAAAGCGTGATCAGTCAAAAAACACTTGGAAGAAGAGGAGTTAATTTCATTGACAAACGAGCTCAGAAAGTGAATTAGGGGGAAGTCAATCCAAACGGAGGGGAGTTTTTTTTCTGTGCGAGACTCTCTTTTTAGCAATAATACCTGTCTTTAGAAGATTGGGGAAACAAGCTTCATGAGGTTTGAATTTGAAAGAGAATAATGCTTTTATATATATAAATTAATTTACGAGAAACAAAATGTAGCAATGAATTACAGATGTATTTTTGAATCTCAGAATTTTCGCGAATCAGTGAAACAATGGGTTAGAGTAAATATTTAATTTACTTCGTTAATTTTTATCTGTATATTTCGGTTTCTTCAATATTTTTTTACATCTGTTTACATCGATAAATGTGTATGTGAAATCGTAATTATTTTTTAAGCTTTTTTTTTTCTTTACCTTCTTTTTTCTTTCCTGTTATTAAAGCGAAAAAGCGACGAAGTTATTTAAAATATCTGTTTATTTAATTATTACTAGCTTCTAAATTTTTAATTGTATTAAAGAAGTATTTTCAGACTAATTCTTAATTTTACTGAAACATTTAAAAACAAGTAAGATAAAAAAAATTAAGTCAATTCCTACTTAGGTCAACAAGGGAAAATTTTATTTGTTACTTGTTATTAAATAGTTACAATTAATATAAATATCTATATACATATGACAGAATCAAAATATTAAGCGACAAAACATAGAAAGCGATTTTCCTTACAATTTTTCATTTTCCTTTCTATATATGGTGTTAAACTATTTTTTGTTGCTATTTATTCATTAATTAAATTTAATTATTGTAATAAAATAGTACAGTAAAAAGAAATCGCATTCGCAGAAATTAGGCCATCTCAGGTGGAATTCGAACCAACGACCTTGGATTAGAAGTCCAACGCGCTATCTATTGCGCTACACGGACACAACGAACAATTTTCTTTCTTATATGATGTTGGACTATTATTTTTGTTTGTTATTATTTATTCATTTTTTAATTTAATTAATGAATTAATACTTCAAAAAACTGTATTAACAGCAAGTGTCATCCACTATAAGTTTTAAAAAAATGTATTTGAATTTGAATGGATGAATAGAAAGTATTTTATTAACGATTGAAAATTTGAACAATATATATATATATATATATATATATATATATATATATATATATATATATATATATATATATATATATATATAATATATATATATATATATATATATATATAATATATATATATATATATATAGAGAGAGAGAGAGAGAGAGAGAGAGAGAGAGAGAACTAATAGTAGGAATTGAAAAAAAAATTTTTAATTTTTTTTCTACAAAAAAATATTTAGCGTTTATTAAATCTTTAATTTTCTAGATCAATATATTTTTCTATTATTATCTAACATTTGAATATAGAAAAACAAAATTAAAAAGGAGTAAATAATAACTGTCTTACTTGAAAAAAAAAGACTGCGAGTGATGCATACTTTATTTATAGTGTTCGGTAATCATTTAGAAAATAGACTTGGGGGCTTTTTTTTTTCTCCTTTTCCTTGATCACAACAAATCAAGTTAATAACTATTGTATAACTACTAAGTAGTAATAACATTCTTTTCTAATTAAAAAGTTAATTTTTCAATGAATGTTCTACGAAAAACAGTACTGACAATTTAAATTTAAGAAAGTGTTAGTTTAGAAGGCTTTTATTTATTTTTAAAAAACTAGAATTTAAACGTATAAAATTTATATGTTTAGAAAAATTTCTTTAAAAATATTTAATTCTCAAATAACCTTTAGCTAGGTAGTGCAACTGGTTTAACTAGTAACTAGATTTCAATTTCTGAATAGCGAATTACATTAATGATAAATCGCGAAAGTAGCAAGAGTTTCTTGTCTCTTTATGTTAGCTTATCTATATACATATATATATATATATATATAGTATATCTATCTATATATATATATATATAGATAGATATACTATATATAGTTTCAAACATAAAATCTGAGTTGCATACAAAGCCTTTTTATAGAAGTAAATAATTTTTTAATGAAATTTTTTTGCCAAATAAACATTTTTAAACAAATATTTCTTTTCGCCAATTAATAAATTAACTACAAACCATTTCTTGACCCATTTCTCATCACTCTTTATTCTTCACTGTTGGTTAAAACCAGTGGTTTTCAAATTTTTCAACTCACGGAACCCCTAGAACTTGAAGGTGCTTTCGTGGAACCCCTAAAACTTGAAGGTGCTTTCGTGGAATCCCTAAAACTTGAAGGTGCTTTCTTGGATCCCCTAGAACTCGAAGGTGTTTTCGTGGAACCCCTAGAACTTGAAGATGCTTTCGTGGAACCCCTAGAACTAGAAAGTATTTTCGTAGAAACCCATTCCATACACATACTTCGAAGAATATAGCTCAAAATAATATTAAAAGTAGATCAACATGCTAGAGGCAATTTATGGAATGACAATTAAAAATGTATCGAATTTATTATTAAAAAAATTATTATCTAATTTTTAACATAATTTACTCATTAATAATATTAGTTTGTGATCAAAGTGTCACCTACCGATGCATTACATTTTGTAACTCGGATATATGCTTGCTTTTTTTCACACAAACTGTCGAAGTCTAGGTCTATTGAGATTAAATGCAATCGCATTATTATTCTGAGTTTAATTCGTTTTTATACTTTGTTTTTGTAGCCACTTACGTTGAGAAATATATTTCTTTTAAACACAACGTTCTGAATGGCAATAAAATATTGATAGCTGTGTGAGAGCTGTATTTTGGATGAATTTGCAACCTAAAATTTGGAAGCCGTTCTTGTTAAATTTAGATTTTAACATCGAATCTGATGATATGTTGATAAATTGTTTCCTCTCCTGCATAATAGGTATAAAATGCAAAAATGTGCATTTTCCGATAGAAAACTATTTAGTTTTGCAGGTCATTGTGCTAACTAACAAGTATAAAATTATCTCGTAGAACCCGAGGTAGTGAAAAAAAAAATAGAATATTCACAATTTAGTAGGGGGTATATATATATATAAGTAAAAAGCGTTTTAATATTATTTTATTAAATTATAATAAAAGTTTAAAAAGTGTTGCATAATAAAGTTATTATATTTAAATAAAATTTTTAGTTTTAATGTGAATACGATGAGCTTAAGATACTTGTAACCATATAAACTTCATAGAGAACGTGAATCCATTTTGCATAGAAATTTATTTCTTCTCGATTTTTTAATTGTGACTCGTGGAACCATAGGGTTCCGTGGAACGCAGTTTGAAGACCACTGGTTAAAACTAAAACTCGTATTTCAATTCCTCAAATAAAATCTTGGAGATATGCTGGTTGTTCGACATTCCTTTAATTTTTTCTTTTTACCATTAATTTCATGAAACAAAACAGTGCATACATATTTTTTTCCAGTTTGAGGCCATTGTGATTGTTTTTTTGTTGTCTTCACTGCACTAAAGCATTTATCAGAGGAGAAATAATCGATCGAGTACAGAAAAATATTACCGATACTTATATTTTTATTTGTTAACATTTGGATCAACTAGAACAGCTTAACTACAGCAGTGTATCGTTTCCAATTTGTCGGAGGGAGCTCCAAAGCTGTGTTATTCTATCCACCCATTGATGTCAACTGCGTAAGCTATTGTTCCTTTTCTTTTTGTTGCCCTTGCCCCTCGGTTATTGAAACCCAAGGGGGCAACTGAATGGGAATTGACAGGACGGAGTCCAAATGGCTCGACTTTTAACCTATCTTCTCCATTACTCCGCGTGGCAGATGTATCCACTGTTGGTCTTCTGCAATAATGCGGTGGATTAGTACTGTCAGCTGATGGGCCATCATCCCCAAACGCTGATGATAATGATGTAGATATATCCAATCAGCGTCTTCCAACTTGAATAAATCCCGTCGGCTTTGTCTAAAAATTAAAAGACAGAGAAATCAATTTACATATAGCTCTTCAATTTCAATCTACAAATCTTTTTATCAGCACACGCAAAAAAAATCATAATAATAATTGCATATCTAATAAAAAAGGCTATCATACCTCTAATTTTTCTTAGTAAAATAATTCAAATGGCCGATAAAAATTAAATTATTGATATTTTTTTTTTTTAAAAAAAAAAAGATAAAGTGGTCAAA
Source organism: Trichonephila clavata (assembly GCA_019973975.1). Taxonomy (NCBI): domain Eukaryota; kingdom Metazoa; phylum Arthropoda; class Arachnida; order Araneae; family Nephilidae; genus Trichonephila; species Trichonephila clavata. The sequence continues at coordinate 233,024 of BMAO01035587.1, read as the reverse complement.
TTTGGAAAGACGTTTCTTTCGGATAGAAATTGTTACATTACTTAAATTCAGACTCACAGCTATAAATATACAGTGCATGTCATTCCTTAAGGCATTTATGAAGCCTTTTAAAGGACTTAAAAAATGAATATTTACTAACACAGCAAGTAATAATGCAACATATGATTAATTTTTATACAATTAAATGTGGAAGATAGGAATAAAATGTTAAATATAAACAATAAAATATTAGGATATCTAAGAAATATTTAATCATTAGAATTTCTTATCATAACTTTATGCCAACTGTAAATTAAATCGTTGTTTAAGCAACAAACGAATTTAAGGGTATTCACATTATGCGTATACCATAGAAAATATTTTCCTTTGATGGCTTTAAGTTGGCATTAAGAACTTTTTAAACAGATAGAAAGAAAAAGTTTCTGATGGAAAATTAGTCTTAAATTACTAATTAGTTTAAATATTTTATATAAATTGATTTTTTACAATACTTTAATTTTGATATTTTAACAAGTTAAGCCCCTCCATGTTGCCACGATAGTCGAGTGGCCGTGATCGCAATCTTACAACCGGGATTGTTTCTATCGAGTTGCGGATTCAAATACTGGTGCGACTAAGGACCCATTGTGTAGAGAACTAATGCACGTCAAATCTCTGTAAAGGTTCAAAACCCTCAAGTTGGAATGGTGAAGAAGTTTCGAGAGTAGGGCGCTGGCTCAGGTACAGTCCTCTTCACTTGACCATGTTTCAATATTATGAAGTTCGTCACCAATAGCCCTAATGTGTTACTTCAAAAAGTTCGGTTGTTGAACAACCAATCTACCGCTCCATAAGTCTTGAGATAAGCACGTATATTCAAAAGATGTACTTATAAAGTACCTTTCTAAAACTCTTTTCTTCGTTCAAAATTCTGATTGAATTGTAATACATAAGCACTGACATTTAAATTTAAACATTTACAATAACATTTTGGCTTGTTCAAAACGGTAGAGATGGAAAATCAAAATTACTTTAGCAAAATAATAATTTTTCTCCTTTGTAAAATTATTATTTCATTTCATTCAAAGACCACATTGTCTTTGAATTACCAATGACTCATTCAAAACTATTAGAAAAAAAATATAAATATTTTAAGTTTTTTATAAAGTACAGTTAAATAATTAATGCTTTTTAAACAAAAATATTAATTAAATGAAACATGGAAGCTTGGAACAATACAACACCGATGACACGAAAAACTTCCTCTACAGATTTAGATACAACGTTGTTTTGTATACAGTACTTAAAGCACAACTACGAACAGGGCATCACATTTCTCCTCCTGCCTTTTACAAACATTTTCAATTCCTTCTGTTCCTTTGTATCTTTTAAACTTCAAATGGCAAACAATTGAGAATGCACTCAGCTGCAGTTATAACCTCTTCTCTTTTCCGCGATTTCTCTATTATTCGAGCATTCCCTCTACTCGGTTCCTGAATAGAAAGATCCCTCTTAAAACCTTACCGATGAACAGTCGCACACAAAACAAATCAACAGAAGGTTTCGTGTAATACAGGATCTCCGTCAAAAGATGTGCTTTTAGCGGCAAAGATTACACGTTAAGATTAGTATGGGGGCTTTCAACTAATCCTTTAATCTCGGCTTCCTCTCTTAACTGTGACTCTAGTATACCCGAGCTCGTGAGAAATGGAAGTTCTTTCTTTTCGAAAGCGGTTCGTGGAAAACTATAAACGATTTTTTTCTCCTTCATTTGCTTTGTTAAAGCAGTTGTTACAAAGAGGATTCGGGGGGTTTTCTAGAGGGAGGAAGGCATTAGTGTCGGCTGGCATTGTTAAAAATGTCTCGTGAATAATACATATTATAATACAGCATGTGTATTATTGTTATGTATTATAATATGCATGATACCATCACGTGATTTGTATTTATAATAAGCACTTACGGGTTGACTCTGTAGGATTCCGATATCTGAAAACTGCTGACATTGATATGCTCGATTTTTTTTTTAAATAGGATTTGATAGTATCTGTTGTGTAATATATTTTGTTATGTTTTATATTACTTACATATGTTATGTGAATTACATACAAACAATTCAAATTAATTGTTCATCTTCAAAAAGAAGAATGTGCACTCATGTTAGTTTAAATCTTTATCTGGATAATCACTTGTAGTAATCTTTATAAAATAAGGACGCATAAATCTTCTGTGCGAGAAGTGATTACTAAATTCTCTGCTTGAAACGGTTGGAAAAAAATAATCTAATTCAGACAGTGGCGCACACAAAATTTTTCTGAGGGGAGGGGGGAGGGGAGGCCCAGGTTCAAAAATTCACCATTCTCGCATTTTACCTCAAATATATTCTTTTGATTTTGTCGATTTTGGAAACAAAAAGCAGTAAAAAGTAAATTATTGAATTAAAAATTATCATTAATTAAAAAAATAAATTAGTAATAACAAATGCTTCATTAAATTTGGAGTACTATATACATAGGATTATCATCAATCGAAAAAAATTTAGGGCTATGGGTGACCCAGACCCGTGGACCCCCCCTCCTCCCCTTGGGTGTGCCACTGAATTCAGAACTTATCCACCTTTGTAAAATTCTTTGATAAATTTGGCTTTTATGTGATGAAGAACAAAAAACCCAAGATATTTATTTGTTAATTTTTCTTTTGAACCTATGTAATTATAGTGCTGGAACACACAGTTGGAAAATCCTGATTCCCTTTTTCTTTTTTTGTTACCTTATTTTATCTTTAGATTTAATTTTAATGATATACTCAATAATATTCAATATTTTGAGTATCAAATAAACGATATTATTTAATAATTTTATTTTGCTTTAATATAATCAATTACCTAGCTTATATAGATATATATTTAAAAATATGCATGGTTATATGCGTATATTTCACTTCGTACAACAATTAAGTTAACAACTCGTACTCGTACAATTCGTACAACAATTAGTTTTAAACAATTTTGAGCAATGAAAGTTTATGGAAAAGGCAAATATTATCAATTAATGAAGATATTCACTGCCAGCTTACGAATTTAAATAGAAAAATAATTGTAAAATTTGGAATGAAGCATAAAAGTGTTTATTTGGTTTTGTTTGACCACTTAAGACTCTAATTTCGCTCTACTTCACTTTCTTACGGAAGGGAAATCAATGTTTCCCTTTTTAATAGCTTTTCTTACTTTAAATATATAAAATAAGAATTTCGAATTAAAAATGTCTTAATTACTAAATTTAATATAATGAAGATTTTTTTCACAAAATAGTACTTTTACTTAAAATTGTACTCTTACGAATTGTAACGTTACAGAAAAACGCCTCAAAATATTGTTATTTCAAAATAAAACAAAACTCTCTTTGTTTAGATTGAAAAAAAACTATTTAATTCCCTTTACGGGAAATCTAGCGCTATTTATTCATATAACATGTTGAAAAATGGGGATTAAATGTAAAACGAATTATATAAGCAAAAATGTGAGTAAACGAAAAAGGTATGCATTATTACACCTACAGCGTTCAGATAAATTCTTAAGACATTAAGATTATTATTATTACAGGTTTAGATTTATAATTATTTTGTACTTTGATCATTTTATTCAGACATTAATAACAGCAACAAAAAAAAACAACCTGAAATTAAATCTAGGAATACAATATTTTAGTTTTATTTACTTTTCCCACTGTATCCTTAATTTTTTAATTCTATTTGTAATAATACATATTACAAGAGTGCATTTTACTGTCATATAATTTCACTCTTTTTAATAGTCAATTGATAAATATTTGTGTTTTATCAATAAGCTTTACTTTAGTGGTATTCAAAAATTTAGCAAGCAACTTTACAAAAGATAAAAAATAAAATTAGTTACATTTGTTGAAAAACTAACCGAAATACAGACCATTATCATTGAATAACTATACATAATACGATCATTTTTGCTTTTGTAATGTAAAATTGAATGGAATTCAATTTCGGATTAGCTGATTCCTCATATAAATTTGTTGAACAGGCTTTGATTATTATTCAAATTTCTTAAAGTATTGATTACTAAAGGGGAAATTGTAATAAAATACTAAATAATATTGCATAGAAAAGTAATTTCATAATTCACAATAATACTGAACCAAGGTTGCTAGAAAATTTTCTGAAAATAAAAAAATGAAAGGCAAATTTATTTTTCTCTGAGAGGAACAAGTCTTTTAAACGTGCATTAATCACTGGGAACTGAAATGTCCTGGCTATAAATATACGACAGTAATTTGTGTATCAAAATGAAATATTTTGAAAGAAAACATGAGAATACTCTTTAAATATTAGTGATAAAAGTATTATGGTACTATTTATTTAAAAAGGAAAAGTTTGCCAGAGATCTCTGATCAATAAAAATATCTGACGAAGTCCTATTTGTATAAAGTCAGAAATTTGAAATTTAGAGCGAAAAAGGAAGCATTTAATTATATATAAAAACATCTTTCTATCTTTATTATATTTTCCAGCAAATAAATTGCCCTTTGATATGTTATAGTTGTTTCCTATCATAATTGAACTTGAATAATTTTAAAGATCTGTAAGCTTTAAAGTTACATGAATTACCTGAAATGTGATAGGAAATGTAGACAATAATTTGTTAGAATTTGTGATGTTATTTTCTTTTATGAAAAACGCGCGCGTGAGATTTAAAAATTAACCCCCATTATAAAATATCTCATGCTTTTATTCTTATTTTATATACTTTATTGTAAATGATGAAGTTCTATCAGGTTAAATATGGGTTTATTTATGATACGTATTTAAAAACCTCTTGCTTAAAATTCAGCATGCTTTGTTTTTTAAACAATAACGTTATTAAAACAATAGTCCAATCGTAAACTGAAACTTTTCGTTACTTTTGCAGAGAGTCCACCACCGTCACACCATGCTTCAAACTCTCCAACTTTCCATTCATCATATCGCCTAGATTTGAATACGTCTAGCAGATCACCTAGTCCCAACGCAGCTTCAGCATCTCAACTCAGACCAGATTCTGGTGGAGATGGATCAGATTCCGAGCATGAAGCTGGCTCTAAATCCCATTGTTCAGGTGATGTTTCAGGAAACAGTGATGAAAAGAAATCCAAGACACATCGACGCAAAAAGAAAACACGAACTGTCTTCACTAGAAGTCAAGTGTATCAACTGGAAGCCACTTTTGAAATGAAGCGTTATCTTTCCAGTTCTGAACGTGCTGGACTTGCCTCTTCTTTGCATTTGACAGAGACTCAAGTTAAAATATGGTTTCAGAATAGAAGAAATAAATGGAAACGTCAAATGGCAGCTGATATGGAAGCAGCCAACTTGCATGCTGCAGCCACACAAAGACTTACTCGAGTTCCCATTTTGTATCATGATAGAGGAGTTGCTTCAAGTGGAGGCACATCTCCAATACCAGGTAATGGATTGCCAGTGGTAACTGCAGCTGGGACTGCTTTTTCTAATTATCCAGCACTGTTTTATCCGCCATATGCTGCTGTCCAGCCAACAGCCGTTCGTCCTACACTGTCTGGAATGGGGTAGTGGAAAACTGTCGCAAGATTTCATATACAGTAAATCTGATGCTAAAAATTGAGTATATACAATATGAATATTTATTTCTTATATTGTGGATAGATGTTAATGAAAAATATCTTTTGCGAATCTGAAAAAAAAAAATAAATAGGTGTTTTAGCTTAGAACTGTAATTAACACAAAAATGTAAATTTTACTTGTCTGATATAGAAAAGAAATGAGATTTCGTAAAAATATTTTTCCTGGTGTCAATTTAAACAACAGGAATACAAATAATTATACTCTGTAAGTCTTTCTTACGAACTGGTGACAAGTAATTTTGATTTAGAAAGTTGGAGTGCATTTAGAAATTGGATGATTTTTGATAATAGATAATTGATTTGATTTTTACCCAAATTTGATTCTGGTCTTTTGATTTTTTTTCCCTCTTGAATATCGTAACAGGGATAAATAGATGAATTTATAATGTTTTTACAATTTTAAATTTCCTCTTAACGTATATTTAGAGTGATAAATTTATGTGTGATAAATTTTCACCGTGTTTTTGTAATTAAAAAACTCAATGGGAATCATTGATATGATTCTCTGGAAAGTGATCGGCATTTATTGGAAAGTATCATATTTTAAATACATTTTAAAAGAAACTAAATTTAAGAAATTTTAGTTTTAAAGAAGCTTGAATTTTCCAGACACAGGAATTAGCTGCTTGAATAGAATGAAAATAGTTCTAAAATGATAATTTTGTAAATTATATGTAAAAAGGCTAAGAATTTTTTTATGAGTTGTTTATAATATCCTAAATAAACTTATGACCACCATTTTTTTAATTTGAAATTTTACGCGCATTTCCTCTTTGACTGAAACATGTTAACAAGCAAATATGTGTTAACTACATGTGATAATACAGTAGAGTCTCAGTAATTCAAGCCATACGAGACCGAGTGTATTTCGAACTATCGAAATATTCAGACTATCAAATTTACAAAGGAAAATTGAAATAAATCTTAATTAGTCATCAATAATGTTTTCAACATATTGTGAACAGATCTATAGTTAATATAAGAATTAAAATTATATGAAAAAATTACTTACATTACACACATGCACACAACATATTTGTAAAAATTTTGGAGCTAAAAAAATTCTTTAAAGTGATTTGTATAAAGAGCACCTTTGTGCTCCATTACAATAGTGGATGAATGAATACAAATGAATTTAAAGACATTAAGTTTAGTGGCAACGTGTGTGTGTGGGTATTATGTAAAGCTACTTTTGTAGAATCTGTGAAATTTTAGTTTTATTTATTTTTTTAAAGTTTAACTAGCTGAAATTTTTTTTAGGGTGTGGAAAGTGGATTAACCCGAACTATTGAGACTCTACTGCATTCTAACAAACATTTTGAAAGCATAATAATATTTGTAATTAATATTTAAAGCATGTCTATTTGTATTACAGATTAATGAATATCATTTTTTAAAAATAATTTGCATTTATTGTATTTAGTTTCAACTGAAAAGTATATTGTGCATATGTAAATAAAGCAAGATAAATATTATTCTTTAGTGGTACAACAACCACTCTTTTAAAAACAATGTATAGCTATATTAATCTTTATTGATATAAAATAAAATGTTTTCGATTGTCAAAGACTTATCTTTTTCTTCAAAGAAGCTCCTATTTAAATATATGCTTTTGCAACATTCCGAATATCGGGTCAAAAAAAGTATCTGACACACACAACAAAAATCAATCTCAAATTTCTAGGAAACGTGTAAAAATCTCGAAATGCCTAACTAATTTATTTTTAATATTATAAGTAACTTTTGATTATATATACTTAATATTATAAGTAACATTGAGGATTATTTAAGAAATACAAAGCAGAAATTTATTTTTTAAAAGAATTTTGGATTGATGACTTTCTTAGTAGTAATCATGTATCCATATATAATTCAGTTCGTGTTTTGGGCAAACAAAAGAAATTTTTCTTATGTAAATGTAGAGGTTATGAAATAATCATAAAAATAACTTGTAATTTTTATTTTGAAATTATTTTTTTAGGCATTCATGCTTTTTGCAAGCATTATATTTGTTTTAAAGCAAAAGGAGTATAAAAAAACAGAGAAAATCTCAGAGCAAAACTTATTTAATGTTTTATACGTATGTCACAATGGTTTTTATATGTGGAATAAAACAATATTATAAAAAATAAATAAGTGAAATAATGTAAAATTGACTATTGTAATATAGAGAAACTTAACTTTAGAATTATTTTTTGAAGGAATCAGTATTAAAAGTTCATCTTATTTCAGAGAATTGTTAATTGCTCTTGAAAAGATAGCTGTATATAACATCACATGATGACAAATAGACCGATATGCTCTTTTTGAAGGAAAATCAATCTATGAACTTTTTTTGCATAAAAAAAAGAGAACATGGCGTATTTTTTCCTAGGAAGTACTTTCAATTAAAAATTTTATTCGGTGTTTATTATATTATTTAATTCTTTTCTTACATTCTTTGAACAGTTCCCATTTATATGATTATAATGACAATCTTGGGGTGTAGATTGCAATATTTTTGATGCATCGAGGGTTTATGAACTTTCCTTTGCATTTCACTGTTTACATGACAGTTTCTTAAAAATGCTTGGAACTAAATATTATTAGCAAGTCATGGATATAAATTTGGTTCTACTAATTTTTGAAATATTTACAAATTTAAAATGACAAATTAAAATTTAAGAATACAACTAAAAAAGATGTTGTGTTTCAATATATCTTTGACTGTGTTTTCTAATCTTTGAAAAGGATGCGATTTGATATTCAAAGATATTCAAAAAAAGCCTCCATTTATTAATAAATATTTACATGATTGATATCTAGTAAAAACACTTGACTTGATTAAATATTTTCAACAATTTCATCTCTTGCAAAGAAACAAATATCTCTTACCTTGAACGACCTATAACACTCATCGATACTAAATGTATAGAGATATCAATATTCATTTAAAATTAGAAGTGCGTGCGATTTATAAAAAGAAGTAATTGATGCAATATAAATAAACAAACCGTAATAAAAAGACTTAGCAACATTGGATTTTATCTATTTTATTCAAATCCTCATACATGCTAGAAAAAATAATGATTTTGTTCTGCTATTTTTAACGCATATTATCAACTAAAAATTGCAATAATTTTGCTTTGGAGGGGGAGGGGGGTAACACAAATTTTCTGAAAATAATAAAAATTAGCGTTTAGTTTTTTTTCAAACACTAAAATAAGTAATACTTCAAAAATAAAGGCAGTTTCTTGTGTTGTTAATTAAATATTAATTCAGCATAAATTATTTCAAAATAATTAAAGAAAAATTATTCAGATTTATTTTACTTTCTACTGAACAACATTTAAGCACAAAATATATCGAAATAAGCACTCTCAACAAAAGCTTTTGTTTAGTAATTAAATTTCTTAAAGTTTATTAAAAAACTGCATGTATAGTATCATGTTACTTTTTCAAAATAAATTCTGAATGATAAATAAAAATAATAAATCTAATACGAAAATTCTTTTCGTATTTGAGAAAGAAGCACTGTTTCGAGCATCATATCTTCCTCTTAAAAGAATCAAATGACGAGAAAATCAAACTTTACAAACTTTTTTACCACAGCTTTATTAACCTGTTAAGGACTTAACCAATTGTATAATTTTTTTGTATTAAGTGTTTTTAAACCATGTTTACTTTAACCTAAATTCTAAACATAATAATTTTTAAAAATAACTTAGTTCTGAAATTTGTGATGATGGACAATAGATGGCGTAATGGCTTAGATGTGGGATGAGGCCTTATGTTCAAGATACACTTCCACTGAAGTTCGTCATATAGAATAACGGGACAAGAAGTATATTAGGTATATAAGTATATATGTTACCGGCAAAGTATGAAATGCCGGCATTCTATAGAATGCCTAGGGGCATTCTATACAATGCCGGGTGTTTTTAGGCAAAGTATGAAATATGAGATTTATTACATACTTTGCCTAGGCATTGTATAGAATGCCTAGGCATTCTATAGAATGCCCAAAGCTATTTAGGCAAAGTATGAAAAAAGGTCATGATAAGGAAATTACATCAATGACTTATCTATTCAAATAAAAACAATTTGAAGTGTCTGTTTGTAATTTCAAATTAGCAGCTTTTTACTTAATGCACTTAAACCCCCGCAAACAATTGCTGCTAGTTTGAAATTACAAACAGACACTTCAATTTTATTTATTTGTATAGATATAGATTGGGATTATAATAACTATTGTTTAAATGTGACTAAAAATGTAAATAAAAAAAAAGAAAGGATTAAAACTAACCGTAAAACTTATCAATTTTTTGTTTCTTGCATTGCTTTTTGCTTATGAAGCCTTGATTTATTATTTTTAAAAGTGCATTCGAAACAGCCGATGCTCTACTTAACTGAACAGTGAGATAACTATCATAAAAAAAATTATGGCACGTGTCAGCGTATTATCATGTGCGCGTATAACACTATTATGTCTCATGAAGAGCATCGGTCGCCAGTAACCAAAACAACGACTTCATTAGCTCAGCTTGGCGTTCATCTTGGCATTCAGTTTCACGTTCACCCGTATAGCTTCCGTTCCCGTAAGAATACGGAAATAAAATATAGCCTATGTTACTCCCCGTTAATGTAGCTTTCCATTAGTGAAAGAATTTTTAAAATCGCACCAGCCGTTTCCGAGATTAGCCGGAACAAACAGACAGACAGACAGACAAAAATTTTAAAAAACCGATTTTTAAAATTTTTGTCTGTCTGTCTGTTTGTTCCGGCTAATCTCGGAAACGGCTGGTGCGATTTTAAAAATTCTTTCACTAATGGAAAGCTACATTAACGGGGAGTAACATAGGCTATATTTTATTTCCGTATTCTTACGGGAACGGAAGCTATACGGGTGAACGTGAAACTGAATGCCAAGATGAACGCCAAATTGAACGCCAAGCTGAGCTAATGAAGTCGTTGTTTTGGTTACTGGCGACCGATGCTCTTCATGAGACATAATAGTGTTACGCGCACATGATAATACGCTGACACGTGCCATAATTTTTTTTATGATAGTTATCTCACTGTTCAGTTAAGTAGAGCATCGGCTGTTTCGAATGCACTTTTAAAAATAATAAATCAAGGCTTCATAAGCAAAAAGCAATGCAAGAAACAAAAAATTGATAAGTTTTACGGTTAGTTTTAATCCTTTCTTTTTTTTTATTTACATTTTTAGTCACATTTAAACAATAGTTATTATAATCCCAATCTATATCTATACAAATAAATAAAATTGAAGTGTCTGTTTGTAATTTCAAACTAGCAGCAATTGTTTGCGGGGGTTTAAGGGGCGTTAGAAATTCCGATTTTAAGTTATTAGACGTACAGTCTTGAAACTTAGTAAGTAGATTCCTCTCATAGGGTAGAGATACGCTACAAAACGGGTTTCGTGAAAATTGCCCTCAAGTGGCGTTGCGGGACTTAAGGGGCGTTATAGATAATTATTTCCATTTTTAAACTATTAGACGCACAGTCTTTATATTTGATAAGTAGGTTTCTTTTATAGAGTAGAGATCAGCTATAAGAAGGTTTAGTGAAAACAGACCTCTAAATGGCGTTGCGGGAGATTTAGTGGCGTACTAGATAAATATTTTCGTTTTTAAACTACTTCACCTCCCTGCTTGAAAATTGGTAGGAATGTTTCTTTCATGGAGTAAATATCCGCTACAAAACATGTTTGGGAAAAATTGACCCCCAAGGGGTGTTGCGGGGTGTTAAGGGCAGATATAAATAATTATTTCTATTTTTAAACTATTAGACGCACAGTTTGAAATTTGGTAAGCAGATTCCTCTCATAGGATAGAGATACACTACAAAATGTGTTTTGTGAAAATCGACCCCTAGGCCGCGTTGCGGGGGTTCAAGGGGCGTTATTGATAATTTTTTTTTTTTTTTGCATTTTTAATTTATTGGACGCACAGTCTTCAAATTTTGCTAAGCAGATTCCTTTCATAGTGTGCAATTCCCCTACAAAATGGGTTTTGTGAAAACAGACCCAAAAGTGGCGTTGCGGGGGCTCAAGTGGCGTTATAGATAATTATCCCCATTTTTAAACTATTAGACGTACAGTCTTGAAATTTGATAAGCAGATTCCTTTCGTAAAGTAGAGAACCGCTACAAAATGGGTTTCGCGAATTTGAACTACCAAGTTTAATTTCGGGAGATTAAGAGGCGTAATTAATAAATTTTTCCATTTTAAACTATTTGATCATCCTGCTTGAAAATTGGTAGGCATGTTCCTTTCATGGAATAGAGTTCCTCTAACAAAGAGTAAAACGAAAATTGACCCCTAAGGAGGGTTGCGAGGGGTCAAGAGGAGTTACAGAAAAAAATTCCTGTTTTTAATCGTTAGACCCATATACTTGAAATTTGTTAAGCATGTTTCTTTTGTCGAATAGGGATCCACTAAGAATGTATTTTAAGCTAATCAAATTCTGGGGGGGGTGCAGGGGGTTACTGGGACGTATTGACGGAAAAAATTACTTTTTTCGAGCTACAAGGACTATAATAATGAAATTTGGTTTGCATTTTTCTTTTGTTGAGTTGAAATCCGCTAAGAGCGGTTATTTTGGAAAACGGCTCTCAACGGGATTACGGGGATATTGATAGTAAAACTTTTGGTTTTTTTTCTGTTTGATTTAGACTTGAAATTTGGCTTGCATGTTCAATTTACGGAGTAGAGATCCACCGAAAATTGGTTTTGCGGGAATCCACTTGGTTTTTGGGTTACGAAAGAGCAAACATCATTCTATGCTTCAATTTTAGAGATTTTTAGAAAACACAAATTAGATGAGTTCTGCCCCTTTTTTTTATCAACAGGCGACAGTTACAGGTATAAGTATATTTTTCAATACAATCGAATTCTTAATGCAGGACTTAGATATCAATAATTTACACACGAAAAAAAGCAGTAAAAATTTATAAAACATCATGAAATTCCCAGTGAAGCGGGCGGGTAACAGCTAGTATATTCCTAAAAATACAAATGTTATTCTGACAAAATAATGTGACTGTCATTAAAAACATTATTGTTAAATTGTGATTTCGCATATTCTTGTATTAAAATTCCTTCAAAAGTTCCAAGCTAATAGAAACCATCCTATTTCTCACTCATTACAAGTGCCAATATATTGGCATTCGGGAAAAAAAATCAAAATTTTGAACTACATTACCTTTTTTTAAAAATAATTTTCTGTTTTTTCTGGAAAGTTTCCCGTAGGTGGATGTACAGTTCAATATCATAACGTTCACCATTTTTGTATTTGGTTGAAAGTTTTTTCAGAATTCTATCACATCCCCAGAATCCGGAATTTAATTTTTCTCTTTTCAAATTAAATTCCTAGAACAAGTTCACATCGTCAAACTTGGTGTCAAAATTACTGGGGGCAATTGGTATCGCCTATATGGTGCCGCACTAAAAAGGGATACCAGCCTCTGGAGAATGTACTAGGTCAGAAAATGGTAAAAATACCAATCTGCAGCCCCATTGAGGGAAAAAAGAATCCGTGATTTAATACTGTATAGCAGTTCTTCCCAACAGTTTTCTCTTCCAGATCGGTCGATGTTTGGTAATTTTACAGCGGCCCGCTGAGGGTGGGACGTTGATTATTTATATTTTAAATTGTTTGATTTTATATAATTTAAATGTATTTAAACATACCTTCAGAGTAAAGTTCAGTTACACCAAAAATAATTACAAAATGATTTTACATAAAATATAAAGTGATTTCCATGGAAAGTCGCCCAAACACGAGAAAAATACACCTCAGTAAATATAATGGAAAAAATTTAATGCTCCTTGAGTTGCCTGATAACCTTTGATCCACGGACCAAGGGTTAGGGACCACTGTTTTATGGTACTGCCGCCTTCTTTAACAGTTTAAATGAGTTTACTTTTATTTTCCGCAAACATCCCTGGGTTCCTTCTTAGTAGTCATTTTAGCATTTTTTTATATCACTTATTAACTTCTAGTAAGTAATTTCAGTTAAGAAAAAACCTTTTTTTTTTGGAGCATCAACTCGAATTTTGGGCAAGTAGCCGTTGAATAGTTGCTTCATGTCTATGGACCATGGGTCGGTAACCTTTTAGCTGTTGAGTGTCAAACCAATCTACCAATATGATTCAACGAACCACACAGCAGAGCATTTTTGAAACAATTAAAAAATTTACAAATTTGTTGAGTAGTGCAAAGTGCCACTGAGATTTGTACCACGTGCCACATGTGGCACGCGTGACATAGGTTGCCGATCCCTGCTATAGACCATGACTTGTTCTCCAACATTATAGCTTGCTCCTTCATTTTTAGGAAATACAGGAAAAAAGCAATTTTTTATTGAATATGTTTAAGTAAAATTGAGTATTTTGACATTTCGGAACAAACAGCAATGTACAACTAACAGATTCTGAGCCTGAGACACGCGTTAAAAGTTTTTTCTAGCCAATTGACAATATTCGAAATGAATCTGAGATGTATTTCATACTTTGCCAGTTTCTCATTAGGCATTCTATAGAATGCCTAGGCAATGTGTGAAATAGGAATCATTTCATACATTGCCGGCTAGATTTAGGAATTGTATAGAATGCCTAGGCATTCTATAGAATGCCGTATTTTATACTTTGCCGGTAACATATATAGTATTTTAAAGACCTCTGAATGAGTGATGTGTAGGGTTGTGAAATAAGACAACTCTGATAATTACAACTTGAATATTATTAAAGTACCTCACTAGGAAAGTAATATACATATATGAATATTCAAAAATATATTATAAATTACGTCTTTACTAGTTTCAAAAAAGTTTTAGCAATGATATTATTCTCAGTCAAGTACTCTCATTCAAAATTTCACCTATACTCTAACAATACGTATAAATGAAAATAAGAGTCTCTTAAAAATTGTCACTGTATTTCAATTTCAAATGCTTCAAAATATGGGGGGATGATAATAATATTTGAGTTAGTACAACACCTCACAGAATATCAACAAACCACATGCAACGTGAAAACAAAAACCGTATACACAATTGATTCTAAGTATGATTATGATTCAAATTTCCAATGAACTGGCCACAGATACCTCTCGTTACCTTCATATATTGTTGTAAGACCGAATCCTTCTCCTTTACTACATACTTTTAAATTTAGAGTTCCATTGATAGTTTGATATATTTCTTAAGAGATTCTACGTATTGATTAAAAATTAAAATGAAAAGTTAAAAACACAATTTGGAATCTCCTTCATTTAATTTATTATGTAAACCACTTAAATAATTTATTAATATCATACGAGATTGATTTATCTAATCTTTATTAGTCATAAACTTAAAAGGATATTAAAGGATAATACTTTTAAACATTCCAAAAGTAGAGTTTTCAAAATCAATTAAAAAAATTTATATAGAATGTTAAGAACTTTTTAAAGCAAGCCTCTTCGAAATCTGACAATAATTACGCTCTCAGCAGTAAAAAATGTAAATGTCAAAAAAGATTTGACCTTTAAATATATATTATATATATATATATATATATATATATATATATATAACCAGATTTATCGTTAGGTTCTGTTTGGAATTTTTTTTATTCGTTATTTGTTTTATCAGTATATCGCACTTTGAAGAAGCACGAGGTCTATTGGTGACTCACCTCGCCGTTTTAAATCAGTGATAAGTCAAGTGATGAGTTTGACATCAGATTTGACACTTTACTCTACAGGCTCTATTCGAATTTGGAATATACTATTAATATTTATATGATTTGGACTATATAACGTTAGTATCATTCATTAAATAATGAAGCGATGCTCTAAATTTTCCTATATGTGCTACTTCATAATCTATTGACTAAAGTACAAAATCACAAAAAAAAAATTCCAACAAATGTAGCATTATTATGCCCATCTTGTTATGAATGTAGCTTAATGTTTAGTTTCAGAACTATCTTTACCCAAATTACTAAAAAGAAATATTTGGGTTGAAAGACTCCAAGCTCAAAAGAATCTCAATTTTACAGCTTCGAAGTACTGACCCAAAATATCAGAATCTTCCCAAACAACAATTGATATTTTTGAAAATGAAGCAACAGTAATATTTGATGATGGAATAGCTAATAGCCTAGATCTTATGAAACGACAGGGTTTTCAAATAAAGTATTGTTCTGTTATTTTGGATTTTCTCAGGAGGGAATAAAGAGAACGGAGAAATTGTCTATATCTCTCACAAAATAGACACTGAGAACAAGAAAAAAAATAGGCATGAATACTTTAAAGAAGCCTCAATTAATGAAATGGATACATTTTAAGTACAAGAGGATTTATTTGAATGCAAAAAAATAAAATTTAACCTTTCAACTTGATTTTCTCATTTTTTAAATTTCCCACAAGATTGAAAAAAAGTATGCTGAGCTATGGTATTTTAAATGTAGAATGTAGATCTGTATTATGTAGATGCCTCAGCTTTTTGTGTGCGGATGAGATCAGTAGAATTTATTTTGTAATAGGATGAACACAGAAAAATAGTGATTTTAAATTCTTTTATTTTTTTTTAATTTTCAAAAATACTAAAATATGAGATAAATTTAAAATTTTAGATTTATAGAAAGCAAGCATTCTTTAGCTTTAATTTTATACTATTACTATAATTTTTTCAAAAGTTACCGGTAGGGTAACAGAAAGAAAGCTATTTATTTTTCATTATTTTTGTATTCATACTTTATGCAAAAATTACAATAGTTCCATAGCAAAACCTTTTCTTTTATTTTAAACTATGTAGTTTATTCACAAACTATAAGAAACTCATATTAAAAGGAGAAGAATTGACTGGTTTATGAGGAATCAAAAAAGTACGTCAAAATATGCAATTTCAAAACTCTCTGCATGTTACTTCCCCTTTTAAGGACTCCTGCATTATATATGAAGACTTATTTACATTTGAAACTAATTTTATTCTTAATAAGAACAAAATAATTCAGTCATATTATTTATTACGATAATAACTACCGAATATTTTGGATCAAAAGACGTACCTAAAATTTATGTAACAGTTTTAAAAAAGTACTATGTCTACAAGTCTAATAAATTATCTTCGGACCATAAGACGTACTCAAGTGTTAGTTCTATGTAAATTTTTTTGCATCTTATGCCTGGAAAAATACAGTACTTTTATTACACACACACAAACGCACATGTATAATGATATATTAAAGTTTACAACGGAAAAAGTAATTTATATCCATATTGTTTTTGTAAATATTACTTATATTCCTTGCGAATTTACGCAGTTAATAGGATAAAAATTGAATCCACATGCCGAGATCAGAAGTAAAATTTTAATGGCCTGTGCTTTTCAATATCCTAATACTCCCATTTTTGCGTTTAATTTTATTTACTGATCAATTATATTTTCCACAGAAATCCCCTACAACTAAATAAAATAAAAATAAGTATTCATTAATAAATTGAACAGAAAAATTACTTAATTTGAATGTTAAAAAACTGAAAATTGGCTTCGATTTGAATCTTTTATCTCTGGAACAATTTAGCGTAATAAAGATTTATTCTTTGTTCAAATTTCTATGAATTATGTGCCTCAGAATAAATGAAATATACAAAAAAATTAGTAAACATTCATTTTATATAAAAATTAATATTTACTTTTTATCCTTTACAATTTCCTTTCCCTTTCCTTTTTCCCTTTACAGATTTTCATTTTTGTGTTTCAAATTTTGTAAAAATGGCATGTTTGAATTAAAATTTCTAAATTTTTAAAAAAATTTCTTTCTACTTTTTTGTCCTTATTTCTCTCGTTTTCTAAATATTGATCAGGAGCAAGGTAAATTCATACAAAACATTATAAAGAAAGTTTAATAAAGAGGAAGAAATTATAAGATACTTTTTTTCGAATGGTGACTGATAATAAAGAGGAAAATTAAATTCCTGATGCATTTTAGCATACGGGAAAAAATTTTGTCACAATGTGTTAAATTTTTATATTTTCACTAAAATTTTCTCCAAACTATTTCAAAAACACTAACATTTTCAATTAAAAAAAAATTCACAGGTAAATGTGCATTAACTTAAATATTAATTTTTAAAAAAGTATCCTTATGATTTTTTTTTTAAAAAGAAAAAATATGCTTATTTTTTTTTTTAGATTCTACACTTTTTTTTGTAAAACTTATTTAAAATTTTAGTGTTTGTTTGCACAAAGAAACGAGTATTTGCCTAAATGTATTCTTTTCATTTCATTAATTTCATTCTCAATGATGCATAAAAAATTTGCATGAATAAACTTTTACATAGAGATTCAAATAATTAAATCACTTCGATTATATTAAAAATGGAATTTTACTCTATATTACAAATAATTGAGAGTCATTCTGATTAAAATATAAAGTCCTTAATTTTAAATTGTTCTCTAATTATTACATCTACCAAAAAGAATCTTAGACTTGCTGAATCACAATAACTTTTATAAAACAAGACATGTGCAGAATGGAAGCATGATAATGCAAGAACTACGATTATAAATTGTAAATGATATATTAGATAAAACATAAAGTTTTGAAGATGGAAGAAAAAATGAAAAGTTTACTTGTATAAATCGAAAAAATCTATCAGATAGCATATCAATAATTGTAAGAATATATCAAAATTTGCAAAACACCATTTTCGGCAATGCACATTTTAACTATAAATTTAAGGCATACATCGGCATTTTTATTCTATGATGATATAACATTACTGAACTATACTATTAGCTCATATTTACACTATCTACGAATAAGTAATTGGACACTTGTGATATAAGAAATAAACAAAATTTATTCATATTCAATCAATGGTAGAGCCTCCACCTGAGGAAATTACAACCTTAACACTCCGGGGTACGCTTTCCACAAGTGTTTAGGTGAAGAACCGTAATATTTTCTTCCACTCAGCTAGGAAAAATCATGTAATTTCTTTCACCGATATTGGACAGTTTATGCACCTCTTAACCCTCTCGCTGCGTAGTTTTATATTAGCCATTTCAAATCTGCATATTGAATCTACATCTAAAATATACAAAAAAATTATTGCAAAAGAGTTTTTATTTTAAAATATAAAATAAGATCATTCCAAAAAGTATGAGCATAAATGAAGACATAAACAGGAACAGTACAGGTTGCACAGTAAATAGTCGGAAAAAATGCATGCCCGTGGAAATCGCGGGATGCGCAGCGAGAAGGTTAAATAAGCAATCCAACTCGTCCCAGAGGTTTTCCTTGTGATTCAACTCTGAATTCTGTGAAGGCCAGACCAGTCGGTTCACCCTATTGTCATCATATCAATCCCTGGTGGACCTCGCAACAAGACGAGTGGCGTTGTCATCCTGGAAGTAACAATGATCCAACCCGCGAAGTTGCCTCAGCGTATTAAGCGTATTTTTGTTTAGAAAAATGCAGTAGGAATCGGCATTTTTTTGAGTTGACCATGAATTGGTGAATTGGCTCATGAATTTACCTTGAGTTTACCAAGGGTCCCAGTCCATACCACGAAAAACATCCCCGACCATAATTCTACCTCCGTCAAACTTAATTGTAGCCACAATGCATTCTGACATAAGTCTTTCCCCAGGTATACGCCAGGTAGCTGTGCCATCCAAATGGTATATATTGAAACTTCATTCATCACTCCAGAGAACCTGTTTTCACTGATCTAAAGTACAATTTTGAAGTGCCTTGCACCATCTCAACCGAGTAACGAGGTTGGATTTTGTAATCATAGACTTATGGGCTCAACCATGGAAACCAAGTAAATGTGCTTCCTTACGGATGGCATTTATCGAAACAACAGTCCCGGATACTTGTTGGAACTTCTTTAGTATGTGTGGGGGTGGTTTTTCCGAAATTCTTTGGACAGCATTTTTCGGTCTCTACCCCCTAGTTTCGTGGATCTGCCGTGTCGAAACACATTCCGACAATCCCCACTCACCTTCCACTTTTTAATCACAAAAGCCACTGTTGATTTTGGAATGTTTAACTCACTAAATATGCCTTTCAAGAATCGGCCATTTTTATGATATCCGACAGTTAGCCCTTCTCGAAGTCAGACAGTTTTGAATTTCCTGGCATCTACATGTGACTAATGTCAATGCTGTTTCCTACAAGATATTTAAATACAGAAGGCGTGACGTAGATCAGGACCGGAGATATCCTCTTTTTGCGTGAGTGTCCAAATACATATTGGTTGATAGTGTACATACGTAACGTTTTCACGAATTAACCATTCTACAGGTACATTTTAATGAATGAGATAAGGCATTTTGTTATTGTATAGTTCAATATTTTATTACGTAACACATATAAAGCGACAAAGGGAATAGCAGGATCACAAACAGACAAAGACAATGGATAGAAGCGTTCTTTTTCAACATTCTGGTATATCTCGGCATTTATATATTACACAGCCAGGAGCTTCAGGAATCCTTTGATTAGTCCTTCATTAGTCAATGCACTGATTAGTTAGAATGAGTTGCAGATGCAATATTGCATCATCTTACTTTGAAATATTTCAAAGGGGGCAGCCTTTGATAAAATAAAGTGGTGGTTAAGAGGATATTTTCCCTTAGAAGGGTAAATTAAAAGAATTAATTATCACGTAATGTCTTGGAGGGTTCAAGACC
Organism: Trichonephila clavata; assembly: GCA_019973975.1. NCBI lineage: Eukaryota > Metazoa > Arthropoda > Arachnida > Araneae > Nephilidae > Trichonephila > Trichonephila clavata. The sequence goes on along the minus strand of BMAO01035587.1, from coordinate 212,682 downwards.
ATCAAAGCATCATCAAGACCATCAAATCACTAAAAAGGAAATTTAAATGGATTATTATTATTATTATTATTATATTAGGATATCCTGATAAAAGTTGTGTAAATTACACATTTATACTAGGAGAATTGAATGATTTGGTTGGAAATGTAAACCTTTCAAGGTAAAATGTTCACCTGGTGGAAAAACAACACTCCTATAACAATTTCCTCATGGTATAATAATAATAATAATAATAATAATAATGAAGAATTCATTTGTTTCTCATTCGCTTCATTTCAAGGAATTGCTAGAAAATAAAATGTTTTTAACAAGGAATTTCTCCTTAATAAAAAAAAGTTGGTAATGGTTATGAAAACCTAAAAATATTAATTTTGGTTTTTAGTTTAACAAATGGCTGCTAAAAATATCTTGTTTTGTCAGTAAAGACAGAGACAAAGATTGAGACTATATAAGCAACGCTGGATGAACCATGAGTGACTCAAAGGGCAGTAATGAAATCAGGAATAAAAAAAAAATGTCTATAACCCTACTAGTCCTGGTGCCACTGAAGACCTGCCATGTAGAGGAGCTAATAAATGTTAAAATCTATCGAGTTTCGAAGTTCTCCGGTTGGTTTCTGGGGAAGTTTGGAGAGTGTGGTACCGGCTAGGTATTTTCCTCGTTACTTGACAATGACTCATAATTTAGAGGTTCGTTGTGAATTGCCCTAGGGTATCTTTAAAGTGTGGCACTAATAATTAATTAATAATATAAGCAATCTAAATGTAGTGGACCTTTCCTTCGAAAAATGCAATTTTATACCAACCTTAAACTAAAAAACTCAGTGGCGCAACAGCCCATGAGGGCCCAAGGTCTACTGTGCCCATCTCAGTTTACGTGCTTGAGGTACATGAGCTGATTTTCCGGTCAGATGATCAATCTAATGCAAAACTCCTAGTGTTTAGTTCCCAAGCAAACTTGGTACTCACTTAAGGGATGTAAGGCTGAGTCGATCTTTCCCAGCCCGGGCTTTAAGCCCCGTACCTGTAGCGTGGGAGTGTGATACGCTACCACTCAGCCGCTGGGCTTCATACCATTCTTAAATACTATAAATTAGACTTGCCTAAGCAATGTGGGGAAAGTTTGGGCAGATGTGGATATTATTTAACTAGCGCTTTTTTCCTGCCTTCATCAGAAGCAAAAATATAAAGAAGACATACTCATCATAGATTCTCATAAATATATTACATAGTTAATATAATACGTGAAATTTAATATGAATAAGAATGGAAAGGAAAAAAAAGGCGTGAGATCGCTTTTGAGATATTTTTAAAAAATTTGAGAAAATGGAAAGAGTTATTAGAGGTCTGCCATTGTGTAAACTATCCCGTGAAAATTCAAAAATTTTGTTGCGAATAAAAGCTTAAACATTATTTTTCTAGCCACTCTTTTTTGAAAGTATTTTTCTGAAAGACTTAATACTTTGAAAGAAAAACAAAATACAAAAGGTTTCCCCAAAATATGAAATATATAGCGAAGTGAAACACAAAAAATAATGGCAATTGAACATGATACTGGATTTCTACTTAAAAAGAAAAAGTTTTAAGACATATTACATCAGTATAATACATAAAATAGCCTCTCAATACCTGTAATTTTTTTCAAAGAAAAATATTTTTATAATAAATTATAATGATTTTACCTATTATGAGCTTACTTTTTTACATTTCTATTTCACTTTTTAATTAAGGCTAATATTAATGATAAGTGGGGCGATTGTATTAATATAATCTTCAGCTACAGTTTACTTTGTTTAGAATAGATTTATTTTAAGGCTGATATTTGTGTCGATTGTATAAATATTATCATTAGCTACAGTTTACTTTGCTGAGAAAAGATTTATACTAAGTAGAATCACCAAAAAAAGATTTTTCAAAATCATAATAAGAGTCTTTATGTGCAGAAGAAAACAAAATTTTTTTTCCAAAGTAACAAAATAAATTTTTATTTACATGGAATACTTTTATATGAAAGATAATAACTTGATTAATAAAATTAAAAATTGTACAAAAAGTTAAGTTTCGTATTGTAGTGTTATTTAATTAAGACATATTCCTATTTTTATGTTGACAAGGATCTAGCAAAGAGTAAGCTATTAATTATATATTTTTGTGGCATGAAAGCTCTTAGTTCACTGCAAAATTTAAACATTTCCTATTCCTCAAAAGAGCTAATATTATACATTTACACATTAAAAAAATTTTTAAAGATAAAGAAATCGGGGAAAAAAAATAATATAATTTTATTATTCTGTCTCTTATTACTAAGCAGGATTTCCTTAGACAAGTAACAAGTTTCCTTCCTAGTTTTCAAGAGCTTTTAATATTTTATCGGAACAGTGACGAAACTTTGTTAAATTATAATCATGACCTATGGGTCATAGAAAGAAATAAAAAAAAGGTGTAGGGAGAGAAAAGAAAATGAAGACATGCCAAGCAGTCAAATATTAGATAAATTATGACATCCACAGCATGGCAAAACTACTTAAGGGATCTGGAGACCGCTCTTGTGTTTAATCTGAGAACGCGCACAAAAAATGATCACGAGTTGAAAAATGAAAAAATATAGCCTCACCGAGAGGAGAGGTTTTTTTCACGCCTAAAAGCGAAAGATAGGTAAAATTAGTGAACAGCTTTTAGGGTCTGAGGTCATGAAGAACAAAGCATCGTGATTTTCATCCTTAAATTTATATTTATTGTTGTTTCTTTATAGCAGTGGTTGTTTAAAAACTTTTAATGCACTGCAGCCTTTAAAAAGAGAGACAACTCAGCCTTATGTATCATACTTCTAGGTGCACATCTAGGTGCTATAAAAGACGTTTTCTATTTCAGATAATTGGTTGTAACTTTGTTATTTAGCTTGAAAAGAATAAGCAGAGGGTAGAGATGCTTCATAAATCATCATCGTTCGAATATTTTCCGTGTTTGAGTTTTTTTCAAAGAAAGTTAATGGTTTCTTAGACCCAAAAGATTTTAAGGTAGAGACTTTTTCAAATTCTTCCTTTTCAGAGTAAAATCTGTCATAAGAAGAATATCTAAGGAGGATTGCTGCTAGTTAAGATCTGAATGCATCGCTGATTTCTGTACAGTTAGTATTATCTTTGGAAGAAAATTTTCCTTAACTTCAATAAATTTTGTGAATTTTATTAATAAAAAATATCAATTACATGTGTGGTATTTTGTATAAAATGTCTTTGAAAAATATTATGGTGGGGAAATAGAAATCCATTATTCTTATATGAACTTTAAAACTTTATTTAACATGTTTCGGATTACCGATTTTGGTCATATATGCACCATTTTGTTCTATAATCTGTTGCCATTTTAAAGGTAGTTTCATAATGCCTCTCTCATATAAGTCTTGGTCCCTATTGGCAAAAGACTCTGGTAATCGATTTTCACAATCTTCTCTTGATGTCAATTTCTTATCACCAAGGAAGTTTTGAAAGGCAAGAAAAACATGGTAGTCACTTGGTGCCAGTTTCGGACTATATGGTGGATGCATCAAAATTTCCTAACCAAGCTCCCGGAGTTGTCCTGATGGAACACAACACCTGACCACACTCATTTGTAGAAACTATAGGAGCTGGGAGCTAACTTTTGATGCATCCACCATATAGTCCGAACCTGGCACCAAGTGATTATCATGTTTTTCTTGCATTTCAAAACTTCCTTAGTGATAAGAAATTGATATCAAGAGAAGATTGTGAAAATCGATTACCAGAGTCTTTCGCCAATAGGGACCAAGACTTATATGAGAGAGGCATTATGAAACTACCTTTAAAATGGCAACAGATTATAAAACAAAATGGTGTATATATGACCAAAATTAGTAATCCGAAACATGTTAAATGAAGTTTTAAAGTTCATGTAAAAATAATGGATTTCTTTTCCCCCCAACCTAATATGTAAGTCCGTGCGTGCGTGTGTGTATAAGGCTTATACACACACACATGATTATGTATATGGGGAAGAGAGGAATACTACTCAGCTGTGTGTGTGCGCTTGTAGTTAGCATCGGTATGACTTATCACAATTTAACCACGAGCCACAATTACAGTCATTAAAGTACAACATGATCTTATTAAGCTCTTTTTATAGATTTTAGAGTTATGTATTTAAAATTTCAGAAAGTGTTTTAATTACATCCAAACTATAAGAATTATTTGAAAGCAGCGCAGTGTCCTTTATCCTACAAATTGGAAATGCAACCAAAGTTTACCACTTATATCGTTATAGAGAAAAAGACTCCCCACGCTTTTGCAGATTCAGAAGTTTTTTAAGGCTCAGGGTAATATTGGATTGGTGCACTTTATAGTTTTTTACAGTTAAATTTAAAGGAATTAAATTTTCTGACAGGTTAAAGAAAAACTGAAAATTTGTAAGACTCAGAAGTGAAAGACATGTATATTGAGAATAGAGTTATAAGAAATTAATTTTAAAGGCATGAATAGTTTTAATTAGGCAAAACGATTATACATACTAAAGTATTAATTATCATGATCAAATAATAATTTTTACAATAATTACTTTTACGATTTTAACTTCAATATTATTATAGTATCATATTGGAATAGTAACATATATGTCTCTACCGAAAAATTAACTATAAACTATGCTTAAAGCAACAAACATTTAGGTGCAGAAAAATCTGACAAAATAAAAAAATTATAATGATTTAGTTAAGTATTTTTTAGCTTTAATATACTCAATAAATTTTGTAAGAAATTATCTTTATAAAGGAAACTAAAAATGTATCATTTAATTCATTACTCCTCTATATTTAAGATGCAATTATGTAAAAATATATAATATAAAAATATGATGTAGTATGCAACATAATATTCTTGCAACGTTTTCTGGAATTTCATTTTCATTACAAACTTCCATTTTCAGAACACACAGAAGAGGATACTTCGTTTCATATAAGTAATTAAAAATATTTATCATTATTTAGATGAATTTCATTATTTTAAAAAATATTCCTAAATATAAATAAATTTATATTATAAACATGTGTGTTTGTAGTTTTAAGTTAATATTAATTAATTATTAATATACTTTAAGAAGTTTTCTCAAGGAGACCCTTTTTATTACTAGTATTGAAATTTTTTATAGATCACTGAATCTGGCTTTAATTTGTCTGTGTTTCTTTGATTTGAGCAGTGATTTGGGCACTCTGGATTTGTGCTTTTATTTCACAATCAATTCGAGATTCAGAATTTAGAATCTTTAAAATCTTTTGGATTTCTATTGGTTTTTTTTGGTGTTATACATATAAATAGATGGTAAAAGGTAGGATGACTTTAAAAACTGGGTTTTACTCAGAAAAATAGTGCTCAACTGTTATGTTTCTAGTTACTGAAGCTTCCATCTTTGAATTTTGTAATTCCATCAATTTTATTTATGATTTCAACCTCACGTAACGCATATGTGCCTAAGGTTCGTCATTTCATCCTAGTCCGAAAAAAAACAACTAAATATAACTGACTTAAGAAAAATGATTTTATTTGGAATTAATGTACTTTGAAAAAGTTATGACTGTTTTAAAATATTTTATTTGTTCTTTAATATTAATTTTTATCATTTATTCTTATATTAAGGCATATGTTTTGAATTTGGAATTAAAAGAATGATTTGCTTGTCCACAATGATTTTTGAAAGACTAATTTACACTTTTTTGTTGCATGTGATTTGTAAGCAATTCGTAAAAAAAAGCCTTAAATTTCTTCCCCCATAATCTTACGAATTAATGTTATAACCTTAGTTTTTAGGCAATCAAGTTCTGATAAAATTGAATGTATGATTAATAACAAAACCATATCTAATAGTTAAATTATGAGTAAGTAATAAATTTTCGTCTAAGAAACTCTCATCCATTTATTATTTTACTTAAAATTAGTTACTTATAATTACTTAACCTTTCAAAGGAAATAAATTTTTTTCATGGCCATAATGAACTTTATAAAATGCTTAGAGCAACAAAAAATCCTGTTTTTTGACATGAATGAGTTTATAAATTTATTAAATACTTGCAATCATACATAAATTGCAACCTCTTAAGCGATGAACGCTGACTCTAATTTTATTAATTATAATTTTACTTTTTAATATTAATTATTCTTATCTATTTCTTGTTATAAGAGTATAATTAATATTAAAAAAGAAAACTATAAATAAAACACCAACACATACTCATACAGTAAGAAACAGATAAGAATGCGTTGGTGTTTTATTTCGGACACAAACAACCGTAAACTACCCGTAAATTATTGCAAAATTTCCTTTCGCAGGTCATCTTTATTTTGACTAGAAAAATGGTTGTTCTAAAAGGAGTGGCCATTAAATTGAACACATGTCATGTCGTTGTAAAAGCATCTGGAATATTTGAACTCTACACATTTTACACAGATCAAGCCTTCGTTGGAAGAGCAGCAAGAGGGAACCAAACGGTGCCAAAGTGTTCTGTAAGTCCATTTTGCGCCTCGAGACACGCAAGATCTTTTCCGTTTCTCTCGCTCTTCCCCCGTTCTTTCTCCTCCTGTGTGTATGAAGTCCGTTATCTATGACATTTAGGACATAAAAGCACTATCAGACACATGCGATGGACACTCAGATTTTTCGTATATACCAAGAATCTAAAAACAGCTTTTGATCTGGCCTTCCGGACTTTCTTTGAAAAGCTGCATTCATACTTTGTTTCGCTGCACGACTTTTTGGAGACAACTGTATGGGTCAAAAAATAAATCCACAGAACACCCTCCCTAAAGAGATATTTTCTCTAAAAATGTCTTTTAAAATTGTTTATTTATTTTAATGAGATATGAATATCCCAGATACTTAATAAATATTTTCAATACTTTGAAGTGAAGTTTCCAGTATCTACACAGAGCTCATAAAACAGAGCCCTGTTTTAGTATAGAGAGAAATACCTCTAAATTATTATAAAGTTAATAGGTTTCTGCTCTACAAAAAACTTTAAAAATCATTATGTCATCATTATATAACAAAAACTTAAAATGGTTAACAAATTTTAATTTGTAAATTTCATTAAATGAGCAATGAATGTGATAAATTCCTCATTAGAGATAAGATGAAAAAAGTTGAAATTAATCTTAAAAAATGTAAATATTGCGTATCAAATAAAACTTTCAGCTCATACGTGACTTTTTAGAAAATATCGCTGTAATCCCTCATTCTTTCTATAATTACTTGAAAATTATTTGCAGTAAAAGCAAATTCCTTCTTAAAATGTTTATATGTTTCCAGCTCATATTTTTGAGTATCAATTACACAGTCAGTACTTATGAATACGAAATTCCTTGTAAATTTTATTTATGAAAATAAGAATATATTTTACAAGGTAGTCGAACTTATCTACCATTCGGTGGGGTAGAAGATGGAATGCCTAAGAGAGCGCTTTATCACATATTTTTATTTACTTTATAAAATAAAGTTCCTTTGCCCCCATAAAATTTGTAAATTATAACTATATTCTACGATTACAGTTAAATAATTTCAATAATTAATACAGTTAATGAAATAAAATTTTAAAAAATATATAAAAGCACTAATAATTTTGAAATGTTATAATAAATCCTAGAGTTCATCTGAATCTATTCCATAGAATTGGCACTATACCATTTCGAGAGACCAAATTCATCATAATTCATAATTCAACTGTATATTAATGTACATACCAGCAAAAGCAAAAATTAAGTTGAAAATTAAGCGAGGTTTCTGGCCATGAAACGGTAAAACGATTCAGAATTCTCGCTTTTTTAAAGCATCGTAAATCGACGACATCGCACTAGTCAGACAAACTGACTATAGCACTATAAAAAAGTATTTAGAACATCTAACTGAGCTCTTAGATATGACAACAGCAAAGCTGAAGAGCCACTCATCACTATCTCTCCCCCCCCCCTCACCAGATAGTGTCAACCTGTAACCCTTCCTATGCGCATCATTAATAACGCTTATCAACCCTCCCCCCACACAACAAAAAGCATTCACTTATTCCCTGCTGAATGCCATCTGGCACGTGCCCTCCCCCCCTCCCCCTTAAGCTCCCTCGAACACCAGAAAGGAGGGGCTTTTTATTAAAAGGATCGGATTGGCTACTAGAGGAGTTGATATAGGTATCGCTTCTGGAGTTACGTTATTGTGCTAATGGTTTTGAATTCTAATGCAGCTTCATATTTTGAGAAGCATCAGTGCAGCTTTATAGTCACGTGGCATTAGTAATGTTGGGGGCGCACTTTTAACCCCTTTGGATGGCAGGAACATTTCGGTTATTATTTTCTTTAAGAAAGTGAGAAGGGAAAAATAGAAGTTTTTTTTCCAAGATAAAAATTTTTTAATCAGTTAATAGATTGTTTTGATTGTATTAATTTTATATGAAAGTTTTTTTTTTTTTTACTTTTTAGAAAGGTAAGATGTATAAGTGATTTCGAAAAAAGTTATCAGTTGCTATGTTTATGAACACACACATAAGTAGAGTAAAAATGCGACGTTTATATTTAAGCACAACCAGTGCAACTACACTCCATAGATTAACAGATTTTTAATTTTTATCATATAAAAATACGTGTTTTTAGACTGTTCATCCTTTCTTCTCATGAAAGTGATTTGTGTCCACCTCTACGCACAACTGATTAAATTGTATGTATTCGAAATTCTATGTAAAAAATTTTTTTCCAAGTCATATGTTATTTCATTGTAAGGAAAGAATGGCTAGAATGTTGTTTTAACACAGCAAATGCATCCGTTTTTTATACTGTATGTGCCCTATTTAATAGAGTTTTTAAGGATTTTTTATGAATAGCTATTATATATTTTGAAAAATTATTATACTTTCAGTAAATAACAAGTATATAAAAAAATTAAGTCAATACCTACTTAGGTAAACAAATAAAATTTTATTTTAGTTACTTTTTTATAAAATAGTTACAATTAATACAAATATATATATACATATGGCAGAATCACAATATTAAGTGACAAAATAGAAAGCGATTTCCCATTTTCCTTTCCATATATAGTGTTGGACTATTTTTTTGTTTGTTATTGTTTATCCATTAATTAAATTTAATCATTCTAAAAAAGTAGTATAGTAAAAAAGAAGTCACATTCTCAGAAATTAAGCCATCCCACATGGGATCCCATGTGGAATTAATTCAATTAATATTTGAAAAAACTGTATTAACATCAAGTGCATCCTCTACAAGTTTAAAAAAAATGTATTTGAACTTGAATGTGTGTGTGTGTGTGTGTGTGTGTGTGGATGAACAGAAAGTATCTTATTAACAATTGAAATTTGATCAAGATGCATATATAGGGAAAGAGTGAACTAATAGTAGGAATTGAATAAGTAAAATTAACAAGAAACATTAAACTATATGTATAGTAAGTAAAAGAGGAACACGAATCAACAAAACAAATTCATTTTCTTATATTTCAAGTATCAAAATACGACCATGGTGTATAAGAAAGTTTTAGAGATAACTTTTTAAAATCTATTTATCCTTCATAGAAGCTATTATTCATTTTTCAAGCCAAAAATTTTTGAAATTCCGTTAAAAATTTCCAGTACATTATCACGAGAGTATTTTATTTGCTGATTTTAAGCTGTTTGTGTATTAAGCAATAATAATTATACCCTATCACTGCCTTGGATTTTCTGCACTCATTAAAATTAATTAGTCCTTACATTTTAAACAATTGTTTCTATTAAACGAATTTTTTTCCTGGGTTACTATCTAGCTTAATAATTGGATTTCTGTTACAAAAGCTTATACGGTAGTTAAGTTGATTTTTTAAATTGTAAATAACAGATGAAAATGCTAAGTAAAAAAAATTACATATATAAAAATTCGTTATATAGCGGTTCATTTTTCAATATACTTTATAAACCACATAAAACAAATTTTAAATTCATAAACACTATCAATTTTTTAAAAAAAGTAATTATTCACACCTTTTTATGAATTAATATCTATTTATTTTATATATCTTACCCTTTAAAAAAATACAAGGAAAACAAAAATAGAGTCTCGAGGAATAATGAACTGGACAGTGACTAGAATGACTGTTTCTAGTGAACTGGAAAGGGGGTTACAGGTTACACTTCTTGGATGAAAGGTCAGAATTCTAAAAATCTCGGCGAGTTAGGCAACTAATAAAAACAGTTCAAGATTTATGACCACCATAAAATGTGTTGAGAGAGAGAATAACTTGAAATGTCCGGAAATATTTTTAAAATAGGGATAGAAAAAAATTGTATCAAAGAGAAAAAATTCGTTATATAGAAAATCCACTTCGCTATTGAGAGATTATTTTACGAAGAAAATTGCGAAATGTGTTCCAGAAAAAAGTTCGCTGTATAGAAAAATTCGCAATATAGAGGTTCGTAATATGGAGGTTCGACTTTATATAAATGCTTTATTTTTACAACCTAATAAAGTACGATAATAATTTTTCTAAGACTAATGCTTACTTGCGATTTATTTGTTTCTCCAATTCAATCACTTTATATCTTGCACTACATTAATATTGATTTCATTTTCTAACATATTCTAAGAGAAATTTGTTTTATTTTAAATGTCTTCCTCCTAAACATTACCAATTTAGGAATTCTATTTAGTAAATTAGCATAATAGAAAATATAAGAACAATAATATTGATACTTGCATGCAAAACTCGCTATTTTTTATTACAATACACCTGTTGAACGTTGCGTGATACAAGAATTCCTACGAACTAATGCTGGTTGAAATGATTTGACAGCTCTAAGCACTCACAGATGTGTTGGAAACTTGTTACCACCCACTTTCCCCAGAATACATGACCAGCACTCTAGTACTAGCCATAACGCGTAATTGCTGGTAGTTTGCAATCCAGGTCAGTTGAATTCCTCTCTGTATTAAGATTAACAAACCGCAAGGCTAAATCGAAAGCGTGCACTTAACGGACAGCACTGCGATGCTCCATATATTGTGAAATTAATACGGTTTGAGAACCAACCGGTGTCGTGCTAGTTCCATCAAGATTAGCCGGTGACACTATGAATTGCGTGAAGTTCGACACGTTAAAATTAGACATGGGCAAACACGAGAGCTGTAGCATTCGCGGACAAATGCCTTAAGCAGATTATATATAGATGTCCAACTAAAATGCATGCTCTAACTGGTGTGTGTCTGTATACAGAGATTTTATTAAAAGTATGTATTATGTGTATATAGTTTACTACGACAGTAGGACTGGATTATATATATATATATTACTATTTTATTACTTGATTAAAGTAATAAAATACTAACGAATGTAATTTTTAAAACAAATATTTTTATTACTAGTAATTTTTTTTCATTTAAAATAATGCATCTAAAAAGAATTTAAAAGGTAGGAAATTTTTTTAAATCATCTAAGCAAATTATACGAAACTGAACTCTAAGAATGCGTCTGAAATAAGTACCGCAACATTTTCTAACGTAATAACCTTCTCTAGTATGAATGTAACACCTAAGCGTATATATAATGCGGTACAATACATTCGTTAAGTGTTAGAATTATCGGATATTAAGGTTTTTAGAGAAATGAAGGGTTTCACATTCCTATTCATTTATCGAGTAAGATATTTCTATTTATCATCTATTCAGTAATCATGTCTTCATAAAAATAATAAAAAATAAGATACTGAGGTAACGTTTTTTTGTTTGTTTTGTTTGTTTGTTTGTCTGGTCAAATTTTTGTAACATTTTCTTTTAGACACCTAGAAAATATATTTTTCTATGTACTTAGATAAATTAGGGTAATTTTCTTGCCATAATAAGTTTATTTACTTAAAAAAATTGTAAATGTATAATTTAAGACTCAACGATATTGAGTACTCTCGAAATTCTAGAGAACTGCCCTAGTTGTAATAAAATTATCCTTTTTAGATGGATATAGATCATCTCTTTTTTCATGTTTCTAAATTCCATCTTTTTTTATTATTATTATTTCTTTTCTTTTTCGATTTCTGTATGAATGTTCAGATCAGTTAGCAAATACATATATTTTTAAATTGTAGATATCTGAAGCAAGTTAATCAATAGTGCAATGGTGTATGAGTCGATAAATAAAAACTTACGCCAATTTGTGACTTAAAACACAATTCGAAAATAAGTAGCATACAAAGATAAGTGAAAAAAATAAAATTTACTGATTAGTAGAAATAATTATGGAGATAATAATTCCTTAAAATACACCTAGTGTTTTAAATTCTTCGAATTTTGAAGCAATCACATTTTTAAACAGCTATTTCTATGTTTGTACATTCTTCTGTAAGTTAATTATTTTAGATTAACCTGAAATATATTAATATAACAGATTTGTCCACTCTATGCGTATTTACTTTCTCAACAATTTGTCAGACTATACAAATTTTCTGATTCGTCTAACTTTCATATAGATCTCCCAAAAAAACTAATCAACGGATCATAATTATCATTAAATATACAATTACAAACAGCAAATACTATCGATGTAGTATTATTGTAGAATACCCCAATCGAAAGCGTCATCAGCTACATTTGTCAGGCAGCTGATTCCTGGTGGTGGTTTCGAGTGTCAATCTAGCACCACAACCAGCGTGAAAAAAGAAAGGGGAAAAAAGATGGGGAGAAATCGAAAAGTATTGTCGGGTTCTATCGATGTCATTATCTGTTCTGCAAATCTTCACGCTTTTAGGGTACTGTTAGTCGAATCTGCACTGTACATTATTCAGGTGAAAAGCCTCTCTTGACAGATCCATAGAGAAAAACTTAATCCTATAGTGAAGTACAATCTGACCGCCGAAGCAGCATAGCCTCAAGGGATAGACCATCCTAATAGCGAGTTAATGGTCTGGGGAAAGAGCTATACCCCAAAGAGAGGGAGGGGGCAAAACCTTTATTAATGTACTTCAGTGTACTAGAGGAGGCGCTCATCCACTTGAATAGAGGGATGTTATACTATAGGGTGCATCTGTCAACGGGAGTCAATAGTACTGAAAAATTATTGAGCCTGTATGAACGGAATCCAACGGACGTTAAGTGTTACTTCATTCCGCGCTATACATGTTTGATGTGGTGCAAAGTTTTAAGGGGGTGTGAAATAAGTTTTTAAATTTTTATTATTTTTTTACCCTTGCTGCTTGTTGGGTATGTTAATAATAGGGTGAGGGGTACACTCATTTAATGGACTTTGTGCATTAAATTATGCGTAAAACACATTAATGATGGTTGAAGGTTGGTTGAGTAATACGATTTACCATTGAATATTGATTGGAAAATGAAGTTATTTCTACCCCAACACTTCTAAAATTAAATTTGCCTGAAGTCGTTGTTTAATTATAAGTTCAAATATAATCATTAAAAAAATTATTCATCTTATTATGCATAAGTGAAAATGTCAATTTTGTTTTACTTTAATTATTTTTTAATTATTTTTTTTTTCAGTAGCTTGCTTGAATATTTATTCAATACTTTGATTTGAAAGGTAACATAACACTTTTTCTTTGATAGTAATGACAGGTTATTTTTTTACGAAAGATGAAAAGCGGTAATTATGAAAAAGTTAAAGTATCTAAATTCTATTCTTTTCTCTTTTCTTTCTTTCTTTCTTTCTTTTCTTTTTTTTTTTCGCTTTAAAAGCTGATTTAACTTTAAAAAATTTCTGGAGTTTATTTTTTGTTTTGTAGTTTACATTAGTGAAGATTAAGTTTAAAGCTATCCAAATCCTTTTGTTACTTTGAACAAGTTAAAATAATTTCTTAATTATTTCTTCCTCAAGACTTGAGAATTCTCATTAGTGTTATATTGTCAATTCATTAAAAGAAAACTGTATTAATTAGATCAATCAACATTATTGTTCTTTGCAGTATTTATTTTATTTTAAAATTTTTTTGCAGAATAGTGATCATCCCAAATGGATAAATAAAATCTCAAAAATTGAAAAAAAGATATTTTGAGTCTGAAATTTAGATTTTTCAAATTTTCCCTTTTTGTTAAATTAACATTGCATTTTATTTACGACAGAAGTTACAAATCTGACTCTGGCAAATAACAAGGTGATACCTAAATTAAAACCTCATTCCCAAATTTCTGCATCAGAACTTTGAGGAGAGTCTCCTTTAGGCTTAATGATTAATATTCCAAGTTATTTCTATATGAATGCTTTCGATAGAATCGAGACTAAATCCTCAACCTTTATATATTTTGGACCTTTTTACTGTAATCTACAATTAAACTAATTTTATAGAATTCATATAACATTGATTTATTTTCAAGCATGCACAGTATTTGATAATTAATGAAATTACTTTCTTATGAAAACTTTTTTTGTTCTTTTTTTTATATTCAAATAAACAATAGGGTATGTCGAACAGCTTAGGGTTATTTTTTTAATGCATCGAAGCTAATGCAAATGCCGCGTCTTGAAGCAGTAAGGCTAAGAAGTACTAACGAATTATTTCAAAATATTTTATATCATGTACATTTCGTTAGTCTTTAACATTTCTATTTAAGGTAATAACAAAAAAATTTTAGATGTAAACTTCCTGAACTTATAAAATAAGAATTTCTAAGAATATCTGTTGATATTTTGAACTGCACAGACTACTTGTATTTATATCTTTGGAAATAATAACAATTGTTATTTTACTGTGATTAGAATTAATTATTATAGATGCAAACATTTAAATCGTTAAGACATAAAATAGTTTTACTTACTTAATTACAGCTCTCTTCGTCTTATTTTTAGTTATATATGCAATAACTTAATATTTACTTAAAATTCTAGTTACACATTTTTTTTATCGACAGTATAATTACACAAATACCCTATTTTAAAACGTAAGGCGTTCATTTTACATCAGATGATTAAAACCTATATTTTGACACATTTATTTATGATTCCTAGTAAAAGAATATCTTAATAATTTGTACTTGCTTTACTGAGTGGTTGTAACTTTTCCCAAAAACGCTTACGTAATTTCTAAGAATAACTAATATTTCACTTCACTTGCACATTTTTTGTTTTGTTTTGTTTTGTTTTTCCTTATATTTAGATGTAAAAATAGGGTAATTTTTGCCTATCGTATTTTTTGGAACTTGAGTAAGTAGGAGGCAAAATCTCTTTTTCTTTATAAGAACTTGCAGCGAATGTTCACATATTGCTATCTCTCTCCTATGTTATAAATTACGCAAATAAATTCTTTGTTTGCTACTCTGACTTTCTTTTTTCACGTCTACATGCAACAAAGTTGAATGCATTTCAAGGGGGTCGAGGGTCGAAAATCCACCATTCTCGTATCATACTCCAATACAGTGGCGTAACGGAGAATATTAGGTCCCCCCCCTATAAAGTCAGGTTTGGGGCCCCCAAACCCAAATACTACTTGGCGTCCGTCGGTCTTTGCCCCCCCCCCTAGAATTCTTGCTGCCCCGCAATGCAGGTGTGTACGTTACTCCACTGCTCCAATGTGCTACCAAACATATTCTTCTGAATTTGTCGGAAACAAAGAGCAATAACAAAATAAATTATTGATAAATAATTAGCTTTCAGTGGCGCACACAAAAAATTTTTAAGGGGGAGGGGGTCCAGGGTCGGAAGTCTTCCATTCCCATATAATGTTCCAATCCACCTCCCAACATATTCTTTTGATTTTCGGGGACAAAAAACAGCAAAAATAAATTATTGAATTCATAATAAGCATTAATTAATAAAATAAAATGTTAATAACAAATAGTTAACTAAATTTTACGTACCATATACATAGGAAAAAAACCAAGGTTATCAATCGAAAAAAACCAAGGGCCATGGGGGTGGACCGTGGATTCCCCCCTCCCCCTCCCTTGTGTGCGCCACTGTTAGCGTTAAATAATATAAAATATTTCACAAATAACAAATAATTAAAGTTTGCGTATTACATACGTAAGATTACAATCAATCGAAAAAAATCAAGGGCGTTGAGAGGGGGTCCAGACCCAGGGACCCTCCCTTGTGGGCGCAACTGAAGCAGATACATGAAACACTAGAAATAAATAAAATAAAATATTGTTCCCACTTCATTATTTGACAGAAAATAATAACTAAACTGAACCAAAAAAATGGGTAATCCTGTTCTACCAAGAGGCAGCGAAGTAAAATCCATACTTTGAATCGCCTTTCACAAAACGAATGGTAAAAGTAATTTATAACAAGTATTTAAATTTTTGCATTTTACCTCAGTGAAGGATTCCCCACGACTCATTTCCATGCATCGATTATGAATCAATGTGATTTAAATGCGCCTTATTTTTATTGGAATCCGCTTCAATGACCTTCATTAAAAACAGTTCTTAATAAGGGTTAAACCGTTCTATTTCATATTCCGCTCATAAAAAGAATTTTTTCACTCGATGATATCCCGACGATTACCCTGCCGTGCTCGCGATATCCGCGACTTAATCGCCGATGAGAAGAAGAATAAAAAACTAATTTCCAGTGATTTAAAGTTATTTTCCAAATAAGATTACCCAGAAGCGCGATTCCGGCGCTTTTAAAACGCAAATGAAAGCTTCCCAATTCCAGTGTATGCACCATCTTTTTTTGGTCTGCTTTATTCCTGGCGGTGCGTTTTAAATACCTCTTCAGCATAGAGGGTAATTTAGCGAAAATTTATGACCAAGACTGATTGCTCGAGTCTGCTGTTTTAACAAATTTTCTGTTGGATTCTAAATTGAACGATATTAAATAGAAGTTGCCCCTCAAAACGCGTTTAACATACCCATCTCTCGCTTCGGTATGTGCCATTGCAAATGGCAAAACCGTGCCACCATTGCCGTTTCATCTTCTCCGGTGGCACGTCTCTCCAATGCGACTTAATTAAGCTATATTTCACGGAAATGTTGCTGAAATTGTTAGCGTTCACGCGCGATTTCAACACAGTCCATTAGACCGTTATTAATGGTACGACCGTTTCTGAATTAATGGTCGTTTTAAATTAATGCTCGTCGAAAGAGGGTGTTACAGTTAAGCGTTGCCACGCACGCGGGCAATAACCGCTGTGTAAATGGAAATGGTTTTATGGTCCCGCAATATACATATATTTGAAGGAACTCCCCACTATATCAATGCATCAAGAAGGTATCTTCCAAATAAAAATTTCACAAGCAGGGGTAAAGTCCTTCTCATAACTTGAAATTTTTAAATTTCTACATTTGTGCTCCGAGATATAGAAGATTAAATTGGAAATTTTCCAGTGATTAGCTCAAATGTATTAAAATCTTTGCAAAAAAATGTGCAAAAAAAAAAAAAAAAAAAACTAAATGTAAGAAAATAAATAATACAAAATGAATTCTGTAATTTCGTCGAACTATATTAATTGAGCTGATTTTTTAGTTATTTTATTACTTGAAATAAAACGATTAAAAATCTGTCAAATTTACATAGCATTGTAAATAAAAAATTTGCTGTAATAATACACAACATTATGTACAATAATTAATAATATTAAAACTCAATTACTTCAGAATTACTATTTACTTAAATATTAAAGGTTCATTAGAATTATTATCAGCATTTGAAGATTCATTTTAACTATGCATATTAGAAATTTAAGCAAACTTTTCAAATTAAGAACTTTTAATTTTCTTTTACAAAATACATACTTTAAAGATATCCTTTAACATTTTTACTGGTTGAATAATATTAAATCAAGCGTGAAGATCTTTTCTGATAAACTCGCAAGATTCTATTATAAAAAATTATAATTTCTCTATGCTTACCGTTTTTTTAAAGGATTTTTCAAATTATTTGTACTTAAGTAGCAGAGGAGGTTCTAGGGTCATACAATCATACAAACCGGACCCCTGCCCGGGGCGGCACTTGTATCAAATTTTATATATATACTGGAAATTTTGCCTTCATTTGAAAATACTATTATAGTTTAATGCTCAACAAACATTTTGAAAATAATACAGCTTTTATTAGGTCATCAATTTCTAATAGAGAAATAAATAATCGAATTTTGGCTTTTCATAAACAATTAAAAATACAAATAAATAATAATTTTAAATTTCCACATGTATTTCTTACTCCTAAATTTCATAAAAATCCAATAAAGTTTAGAACAGCTACTAATGGTTTTAATACATATATCAGCAAATCAGGCAAAATTCTACATGAAATGTTACAAGATACAATAAATAATCTAAAAACTTCAGCCATACTTAAAAACAGTACAGAACTTATTGCACAAATTAAAGATAAAAAGATATTTTCAGTATTTAGTTTAGATTTTGAAGATCTTTTTAACTCAATTAATATTGATGATATGATAAAAACACTAGTAAAATTTCATAAAGATAATTTGTTTAAAAATGTCAAATATGATAGATTTGGTTCTCTACTTAGGTTAGTTCTAAAAGAGAATTATGTTTA
Source organism: Trichonephila clavata (assembly GCA_019973975.1). Taxonomy (NCBI): domain Eukaryota; kingdom Metazoa; phylum Arthropoda; class Arachnida; order Araneae; family Nephilidae; genus Trichonephila; species Trichonephila clavata. The sequence continues at coordinate 194,197 of BMAO01035587.1, read as the reverse complement.
TCATAATGGTAATTATTATCAACAGATTAAGGGTCTACCACAAGGTGGCCCAGCTAGCAACTGTCTTGCTAATTTATATTTACATTATTTTGAAAATAGTTTCACAGACAACTTAGAATTTTATTTTTTTCGTTATATAGATGATATAATCATTTTTGGCAAGCAAGACAACTTTATACCTAATATTAATTTTTATCCACAATATCTTAATTTATTACAGACAAATAGTAACAGTTACAAAGCAAATTTTCTTGATATAGAAATTAAATTAAAAGATTATAAAATAGTTACTAATATTTATGATAAACGAGAAGACTTTAATTTCAATATTATAAAAGTACCGCATTGGGAGAGTAATGTGCATGTATCTATATTCAGAAATATTGTTCTTAATTACACACTACGCAATAAATTTCTAGTTTCTAATAAATCAGAAAAAATAAAAAATTATAAACATTTTACTAAATACTGTTTAATTCAAAACTACCCTATTAATTTTATTAATAGATATTTAAATAATGAAATTCTAAATAGTAAGGATTAAATTTCCATAGTTTTAAAACGTTTATATTATAGATTTATTATTTTCCTAGATAGTTTTAAATACCCCCAGTTTCTAGTTTTAGATAAAATTACTTTTTTAGAATATATTATAACTTTTAAACTATATTAAGAGTCTCTAAGATAATGGTAGTATGTTTACATTTCTTATTTTATTATTTCTATTCTTTTCATACTTTTGCTAAGTGCTATTTTTCAGCCTTTGCTTTGTTTTGAAATTGTATTTGGGTCCAGAATCTGGCAATAACTTGGTTATTGTACTCGGATTTAGCGCGGGCTCTGCATTTCAGTATGCAATTTTTGGGTAAGTTACCTCTTCCTTATAATGGATTTAGATTTCCTATCCATTATTTCCAATTGGTATTTGCTCGGTATTATTAACAAAAAAAAAAGGGGGAAGTTTGGCTGGCCAAAAAACATGTTCAACCCCACTTTTATACAGAAGGATTTTTTAAGAAAATTTTATGTATACTAGCTGTCCTAAGTCAGCAATGTTGATAATACTGAAGCATCCATTCTTTTGTATTTTGCTCTGTTGTTTCAATCTTTCATATCTCCTTCTAAATTCTGTTGTATTGTTATCTGGCAATTGATATTCTTTTGTGTATTGATCATGTGGTTCATCTCTCTCTTGTAGAGAAATTTTGATTATATATATATATATATATTTTTTTTTTATTTTGTACTCTGTCGTAGTCTATCACTACCTCTAAGATTATTAACTCCCCTTCTTGTATTATATAAATCTGAATGTGTTGAATTCATGATTAATTACTACCTATTTAATAAATCAATCTTATTTATTGACCTTTCTTAATTGAGAGATTACACAAATACTATTCAAATTTTAAGAACAATAAAACACAGTGGAGTATGAGAAGAATTCGATTATGAACGACGGAATCCTAACTGAATCCACGGAGGACGACGCGTACAATTAAGCTACACATTTATATTTAATTTGAGAAAACAAACTGACCTGATACCTTTTCTTAAGGCAGGTTCTTCTATATCTGGATTGCTTTAATGAGCGGCTTCAATTTCAGCTATCTCTCAGTTCTGTCCCGAACCGATTTAATGTATACTTTTCAGTAGACTTCTCCCGACGACTATATTTCCACTAAAAAAACTACTCTCTCAATTCTTTCTCTCTTCATTTCATTTCCCCTCCCATTTCCTTTTCGAACTCGCTAAACGCGAACTTATATAAAATATCTCATTTGCATAAGTCACACTTTTGGCTCCCGGTGGAGATTGGTTGAAATAAATAAAATATAGAATTTAAGAGAAGGTTAGTGAAACGCGTAAGCACCCGTCACAACTCTGTATATTTAATGACAGTTTTCTTTTATGTTGAAACTTGAAGGGTTCGTAATATGTAAATATATGTAAAGTATATGTAAAAACATGAAATTTAATGTTTATACATCTTTCACTTTTAACTTTCTATCCATCCCAGAGTGGAGTCACAACGAACATTCCTTTCACCCTTACAATGTCCTGTTTCAATTATACAAAAGAGGACAAGGGTAAAAAGAGGTTTTTGTAGATAGAGAGCCACAGGAGATGTTTTATTTTAGTCTTGAATGTAGTTACTTTTAGTTATAAAACAAACGCCTGTGATCCCCACCATTAGTAGATTAGTTTTCGCAGAAATTTACCTGCTTAAATAGACGATTCCTTCTCTTTCATTTCACTCTTTTGAAATAATAACAAGTAATTGCTTCCTTAATTTCAAATTGTTTTGAATTTTTAAAATAATATATATATATATTGATAGAGGGAGAGAGAGAGAGAGACAGAGAGCGGCAATTTCCGTTTTTGTCCTGGGAGGCAAAACTGTTAGAGACGGCTCTGTCAATAGCAATTAATAGACTGGTTCTAATTATAAAAGTTAAAGTTTGTCATTGATCTCTACTCACAGTACATAATTTCATAATTCTTAAAAAGGAAATAAGTTAAAACTTTAATTCTTTTTTTCTCACAAAACTTTATTAATATTCTAAATTTGTTACACTACCTCCATTTCAATTGCTTGCATTTATCAACTTTTCTATTTACTATATAACATGATGTATATTATCATGGATAAATTGGAAATAATGTTTTGTAAGATAATTTTTTCTTTTTTGAAAATAATTCTGAATTTTTCTCTTAATGATGTCTAAAATGAATGCTTAATGAATACTTAAAAAAATTCTTAAAAACCTTTTCATTTTGTGGTGAAATTGTTCCAATTAACTAGCCTTTTGCTCTCTCAATGCGTATTTGCATTGTCTTCAATAAAAATTTACTTCTAAAGTCATTTTTTTTTTATAAAACCACCTAATTAACAACAAAAAAAGATATCTTAACCTTTGCTCTTCAGTTTTTAACCATTTATTGCTAGTTTATTCCGTAAAATAAGTTAATTAACTTGCTTTTCACTATTCACTTTATTAGATTGCAAAAGGAAAAGATTATTTCCAAACAAAAGGAGTTATATTCTTAGGAAGATACTATATATATAAAACTTTTTTCCCCACAAAATATAATTCTTCACTAAAATTAAGAAATGTTTGAATTAAAAGTTTAACGGAACAAAAAGTATAATCAATCCTTTAATTTAAAATATTGCACTGTTGAGACTCTTTAAATAGCAACAGAGTTTTGTTTCAGTAACATTTAATTGTACACAATAAAATACCTTGTTATGGCTATACAGTAAGTACAATCAGTTTTAGCAAAAATTAATTATGCAAAATAAATTTGTTAAACACTTTAGATAATGAGTTAAAATTATTCTTGTATTTTTATTCATCAAAAAAGATATTGTAAATCTAGAGTTCATAAAAATACCAACTTTCAATTTTGGTATTTATTTGCAAGTAGAATATTAAAAATTTTTTTTAAAAAGTTAGAAGTGAAACATAGAACAGAATTTGTGAGATTGAAAATCTTACAACAACTATAACGATTTTGGTAAAAAAAGAAATGTAAAGATTAATAATTTTTTTTGTTAAAACCTTGATAATTATTTGAAAAATATTCAATGTGTCACGTAATTCAATGTACGTATTCAATGTGTTCACGTATTCAATGTGTAGCATAATTTTAAATAGTTCGTCGATTTACGAACCTAAATAAATATTGTCTATACCCACAGATATCCTCATTACTTAACCGTAGCTCAAAATTACGAGGGTCGTCGTTAATAAACCTCTTGTATCTTCGAGATCCTATGTTAATACACACAATCAATCAACCTAATACCTCTAGCATCTCCGCCCTGGGATATATCAAACATAAAATTTGAATTAATACCTAATGATTATATAGATACAAAGCTTATCTTTAGCGGTGTTACATGGAACATTCCCAAGTAGTTTCACAAAAATTTTCCTTGAAAGTATTAATTAATGAAAATTCAAATTTTGCTAAGAGAGTGAGAGTTATAATTAAGTCGCACTACAGGGTGCTCCCGAGTTCATAGTAAAAACTTTAAGGGTAGGTACAGGACATTGTAACAATCATTTATTGTATAGGAAGTGCGCAAGTGACGCGGTGAGGCATAAACAGGGGAAATAAAAGAAAAGAGAAACGAAGTTATCGGTTGGTTGCGTTGCCGTAAGGGGGCAGTAGAAGTCTAGCCACCGTTCAACATGATGCATCTCAGTAGGGGGGAAAGCACCATTCGTAATTATGCTGACATCTACGATGGGGCACTTTACTTATGCCGAAAATGCAGATATGCATTACATGTACAACCGTGCAAATGGTAACGACAGAGCTGCTTTACGAATGTATCACGCGCAGTTTGCTGATCGACGAATGCCGGATGAAAGAATTTTTCAGCGGTTACATCATCAACTTCGTGAAACACGTTCATTCCACTTCACCAGACATGATGCTAGTCGAAGAAAAGCTGTACACAGTCCAAGCCTGGAAGAAAGCATCTTGAACGTTGTAGCTGATAGATCCGAGTCAAATACAAGAACTGTTGCTCATCATGTAAGAATGAGTTATCAGACCGTCTGTAGAGCGTTAAACGAAAATTGCTTTCACCTCTTCAGCGACTATAAAAATTTTCAGCGAGTATAACAATTTTCAGCGAGTACAAGCTTTGAATCCGGTAGACAATCTCCTCCGACTGCCAGTGGGTGGTATAGAGATGCGCGCTGAAGCTGGACTTCATAGTTCATGTGCTGAGCAGTTATTGTAAACATTGCACTTGTCAGTGACGCTTTCAATAAATCGTCTGTCTCTTATTTTTTGTGTTTGTGCTTCACCGCGTCACTTGCGCCCATACATTCCTATACAATAAATGATTGTCACAATGTCCTGTACCTACCCTTAAACTTTGTACCATGAATTCGGGACTTGCCTGTATAAAGCAACATGAGGGCTATTGGTGACGAACTTTTTAATCACTATCATAAATTCTTCAGACAAATAATTACGCCATTTATCTGCTTGTTATCTGATGTAACTGCACTGGACAGGTTTCGCTCGGTATAAATGGGTATCTCAGACTAAAGATTCTCTTCAAGAACTTTAAGGACTGAAGATAGAAACTTTGCTAATCTAACTTTAATAGCAGCCTAACGATTAACTCCTACACTCCCTTCCCTAGAGTTTAAATAGAACTCAAATTAGCATAAATCACGGTTTCCCCTCTGGAAGCGATTTTATAAGCAGTTAAGAAATATTTCTTTCTCAGAGGATTAGTCCCATTCACAAATAGGGCCCGTCATAAAGTGACGAAGACGACACCTGAGCTGGCACCTCCCTCTCCTCAAATTTTACTAAGATCTATCGCAATTAAAACAAAAAAATTCAAAATGTAACTAACTATTCAGTTATTAAAATATTGTAATGCAATTAATTTATGTAATAAATTATTTCATTTATTAAAAGGATAAAACAAAGGATGGATAATACTGATACTATTTTTTCAGTGAAAAAAAAAGAAGGAAAACAGACAAAATAGATATAATAATTCTGAAGCATTTATTTCCAGCAACAAAATTAGAATTAAGAGATATGGTACCCTAAAAATCTTTAAACTGTCGAAAAAAATTTTATTTTCTTATTTGATACCTCGAATCTTTATAAACATGCCTGCAAAATTTCAAAGCGTTACCTGCATTTTTTTATCAAGTTATGAAACAATATTTGAAGCTGGACAGCAACTACAACGCCCATATTTCAGATTATCTGCTAGAAAAAACCCTAATAAAAATGAATTAATTATTTTTCTACCGCGCGTAAATGAGACTGACATTATATATGCAGTAACAAATCATTTCAAGAAAGAATTGTACAATTCATGCAAAAATTCTAGTTTGTGAATTGTTTATTGGGAAGAGCAAATGGATTTGGTCAAGATTTAAAAGTTTTGCGGGCTTTTTATGATATTATTATGAATGAAATTAAAACTTCAAAACGTATTCTCCCAAAGCACAAATACTAAATCTCATTTTGATAATTTAGATAATGAAAAATCTAATTCGCAAGAATAGCAAAACTCTCCCATTTTTATATATTTGTTTTTGGTGATAGATATATACCCCATGAGTCTCAAATTTAACACTTTTATTATTAAAATATTTCAAGATATTTATTTAAACAAATACACATTTGCATTTCTTAGATTTTGATATATTTTACCTATAAATTGTTATTTCATTTTGCTTTCATTCGTGTACAATATTTAACATGCGAAGGCTTTTAAAATCATGGAAATAAAAAATAAAGGCATAAACATCTTTTGTACATGTTGTGCATTCGCTCTGAGCATGGAATTAGCTCTGAAGTGTGTGTATTTATTTTTTTTATAATTATTAAGATAAAGTTTTATGAAATATTGATCTTTCACACACACATTCGTTTTCTTCTATATAATTGAAGCATGGGTTTGAAATTTTTGATACATGTTCTGATATGTATGATTTGTAAAATTGTGCATGGAATTAGCTCTAACATGTTTAGTACTTTTTCTAAAAAATTTCAAAATAAAAATTAATGTTTTTTTGAGAATTTTTGGAAGTTTAACTATAAAAAAATTAATAAAAAATTAATGAGAAATAGCAGAAAAAAACCCATGCACAGTTTTATGTACTATATTATAAGGTACTTGGAAAAAAAATTTTGAAAGAAAAGAAACATTTTTAAAAAAGCCTTAGGGATTTAAAAAATGCTTTAAAAAAACTTAAATTTTACAAACATTTTGCAACAAATTAAAAAATTTTGTATGGAATTATTATTAAATATTAACCTTTATAAAATACGATAAAGCCAAATATCAAATATTAAAAATAAGAAAAATTTTGAAGATGGTACCATATCGCCTTAAATTCGGAAAAAAAGACTTTTTTTTTGTAGTAAAATGGTCATTTGAATTTTACGTATATATAATCCGACAATGTGATAGAACCGCTATTATTGTAAACGAAAAATTGTTTTCAAAGCATTATTTAGTCTGAAAATGATATAAACTTATAAAATCTTAGTGATTTCTATAATAACTGATCCACAATACCCAAAAGGTTGATGAATTTGCTCGTAAATAAATACAATACAAAGTATAATAGTTTGAAATACTTGAAAATTTCTCTTCAACATTTAGAATTCGAAGTGTGATTTATCAATTACACAGGTGAGTTAAAAGGTGCAAAAGCTACGTACTCTTGCATCCCAAAGGGAAATCAAAATCTGAAATTAGTCCAAACACATGCATTTAAAAACGTTGAAAAAAAATCCCTTGGTGAGGGAAAAAAATTGTGGGCTACCACTGAATTTATTACATCAAGCTCTTTACACGAGCGTTTTTTTAAGCATCTTTGAAAAAGAAAGAGGGGAAAAAACTCATGATCACAGTACCTTTTGCCCTACCTGTACTTTTTAAGTAGTTTTTTATAGTAATAAGAGGAAGAAAAAAACTTCATTTGTTAAAAAAACAAGAAAAACATTTGGATAAAAGAAATACGATAAAAAAAACTGAATTGGTTTTTTTATAGATGTATTTAAAACTGTCTTCTCCTTAGAGAGCAGATATTTTCGATTTGTGAAAGAATTAATGGCAAAGAATACTTAAAGAGTTAGTGAGTTATTCAAAGAGAAATTTTAAACTACAAATTGCACTTATTCTTTGATTCTATTTATTCAAGAATAGAAGTTTTTTTTTTCATGAGAGGGAAGAAAAATCCACCTGCCTCTTTTTTATCTCTCTCTTTGGGAAAAACTTTGCTGAATATTGAGGATAACACGGAAAAAAAGAACAAAGGAAAGGCTCTGTTTAAATCACATCATTCGTATTGTTAAACATTTGCACTTTCCGTATTCGCATGAAAAACGCGATTGTTTGAATTTAAAATTTATAACTGTTTTTGTCTCATCAGTTTTTTTAAAAATAATTAATATTTATTTCTTATTTTTTTAAGGTTTATTTATTTTATGTTTTAGTCTCTCTGTTATAGATAGTATTTCCTTTTTTCCTATTTTCTCAATAAAAATAACTCTCACATTTATCGTCATATATCTGTGTTGCTTAATATGAGAAATGTAGTACGTTTAAAAACTATATCTCATACATAATATATACATATATACAGTTAATACCACAAATTTCTTTGAATCAAAAGCATGACAGCAAAAAAATCAAAGCAAACAATTTCAAAAATGCTTCACATTTTCAAAACACTCCATGCTTAAAATTTTTATTTTCGATATAGATCATAAAAAATCAGACTTATTCTACAATCCCAAAAAAATTTCAAAAGTTTTCTTTAACAATTTCATAGCACTTCACGTTTAAAATTTTTAGAGTAATTTTTTTATAGATAGCTTAAATATTGTTTCTTAGATTCATCGCTGTTATAATAGCAGAAGATGATTATAATCTATATACTTCGATTTTAAATCATACATTATTAGAAATAATTTAAACTATATATACAAACACACAAATATGTATCGTATTTTCCGGTGCACAAGACGGATTTTTTACCTTAGATTTCGATTTTGAAAATATAATGTCTTATGTAATTAATGAAAGCAGTGTATCAAAAGCCAATGGGTCCAATTGCAAAACCCTACATGGAAGTGACGATTATTTCTTAGAAGAATTTGGTAATGAGAGGCAGTTATGAGAGGGAACAGTCACATGATAGTGATACGAATTTAGAAAATTTCTAAGATATGAAGTGCACGATTAAAAATAGTCGATTATTTTTAATACGCTTTTATAAATTTCACTTGTATGTAACAGAATGTTTGAACTTGATTTTTACCCACTTTAGAAGGTCAGATTAATTCAAAATTTTGCCCACTTGTCAAGAATCGATGACAATAAAATGATTTCATAATTTTGTTCCATTGTCCTGATCAGGATCATCAGGAATAACGATTTCTAGATTTGGCAACTAATTCCATATACCACTTCCAGATATGGCGATTTATTGCATGTACCCTTTCCAGATTTGGAGACTTATTCCAGATTTAGCGACAAAAAGATTAAGATGGAACCCTAAAAGTGAATACACTTGGGAATAAAGCAAACAAAAAAAAGTGTTTTTTATGGGAGAAAGGGGAGGGTGGATGTGCGTCAGCAATTTCTAACCATAATATAAACAATTGTCTAGCTTTTCTGAAACTGGTAACAAAAAAAAAAAAGACTCCTTTCATGAGAAAAAAAAATTATGTTCTAACTGCTAAACATTTTTTTTATTTTTATAAAGCAATACGTTTAGAAGTGATTATACGAATTAACATTATAGCAATACGCGTTTAAAAGGTGATAATACGATTGAGACTTAATATTTCTTCTTAACACACTTTTATTAGTTTTGACCTGTATCTATAGAGACGGAATCTTTGAAATATAATGATACGGGACTCATCCGAGGTCCCGTAAACGGAGAGAATAAATACCCTTCAGACCCGTTAATTAATATCCATTGAAGAGCAAGACTAATTACAGCAGCCACTGAATTCCGGCTCCACATATCAAAAGGATAAATTCAACAATAACTAAATGATAGTTTAAAATTTTTTTAAAAATACGTTTTTATTGTAGATCGAACTAAAAAATGAAAAATTAATTACAGTTTAAAAAAAAAACTAAAAAACACGCTTTTATAATGAATTGAACTAAAAAGTAAAAAAAAAATAATTCTTAATATAAGAATAAAATGATTAACGAGAAAAATTAATATCATTGTGGTAAAAGCGTGGAGTGCATTGTACTACATTTTTACGCTAACTCAGCATTTCGGATTAGAACTGGTAAGAAATTATAACAATTAATATAGAGCACCCCACGATTTTACCCCAATGACATTAATTCTCTCGTTAATCATTTTATTCTTATATTAAGAATTATTTTTTTACTTTTTAGTTCGATTCACTATAAAAGCGTGTTTTTCTATTTTTTTTAAACTATAATTTATTATTAGTTATTTTAATCTTTTACTTTTAGATGTTTTCTCAGAATTTTGCAAATAAATTTCGGGGTGCGTATTATGGAAAAAACCAGGGGCTTACACAAAAGGGGGGATTTGCGGGCTCAAACCCTTCGTATACACCACCAGATTTTTAATTTTTAGCGAAAAGATTACACTTTCATCTACATGTTTTTTGAAACATACCTCCCTCAAAAAAGAAGCCATGTACCTATGCCACTGAAAAAAGGAAGTCTTACACCACTGAATCGGCCCTGTATCAAAATTCCTTCTGAACCCTTTTTTAGATCTGAGAACTCTTTTAGTGAGACTGTAGTTACACATGTTGGAGCTCCTGTAGCGTGGGGCGATAGTACGGCTGATACGACAGTAGCTACACCCCTGTTTTGTGTGTGTGTGTATGTGTGTGTGTGAGGTTCATATACACATGTTTATGTTTTTATGGAGGAGAGAGGAATACTATATATAAATTTTTTATATATACTCCGCTCTGAAGTCACACATGCACTCACCATTAAAATTCTTTTTTAAAAAACGAGTTGTTCCTTCTTAGTATTCAGAAAGGCAGAAAAGGTTCCATATGTATTATTCAGTTCTGCATTTAATGAAAAACAGCAATTCTGTGAAACTGTGAATAGCATTTTAAGAGAGCGTATTAATTTTAATACTCATGGGAAGAGCTGAATAATGAAAAAAAAGTCGAAAAATTAGCTTGATTTTATATTAGAATTTAATAAATAATGTATTTGAGGAATATTAATTCTGTGTGAAAAAAATGTTTCTATGACAAAACAATAAAGAGATTTTCGACTAAGTGTACGAAGTATACCTATTTTTTCATTAAATTCAGAGTTTTCCGCTAGATGGCAGCAACGATCCACAATTTTGGAATGTTTAACATTTCGTTCAGTTTTCATTGCATGGTAAGAAAATTATTTGCGGGCAGAGAAAAAAATGCATAAGGATTAAAAACATGATAATAATATACTTATTATAAAGAAATGTTAAAAGTTTGTGAGTTTATTTCATTTGTGAAAGAGTTAAGTTCTTATCAGAATATTGGAAATGAAATATACTTGAGTAGAGAACTTTTGAAAAAAATGTATGTAAATGAAAGAAATTTCTTGTAAAAAATTTTTAGAGCTAAAATTATATGATTTTAGTTTCATCCCATAGTTATTTTTAGAATTAGTAACAAGTCTAACATTTTTATTAATATTTAAATCATACGCGTGGAAAAAATGCATAACGATAACATTTTTTTCATCTGCAAACAATTACATTGTCATACTCTCACACAAAACGATCTTGAGAAAATACGTAACTAATTTTTTTTTATGTACAAAATAATATTTCTCTTTTATTTTATACAAAATCAAAAACAACAACGGGACTTAAATGAAAATAACTGTAAAAACAACTTGAAGCGAATGCCAGGGGTCGGCAAACCACAACTCGAGAGCCATATGCGGCTCTTAGCATAGGCGGACGAGGCCCTTCAGATTTTTTAACTCAGTGCTGGTTTAAGCTCATTTCGGGCCCTGGGCGTAGAAGACTTACGGGCTCCCTTGGCACTGGCAGATCGAAATTTATAACCAGAAAATCAGGTTAAATCCAGCTTGTCCGGACCCTGTAAGTCCCTTCCAGGCCCCTGGGTGCCTGCCCCAAGCGCCCAATGGATAAACTGGCACTATTCTAACTCTATGGATTATTTAAAAATTATTTAATCATACCTACAAAAAATTATTTTCCCCTTTTCTTTTTCCTTTATAATTATCTATTAAAAAGCTTACCTGCATTTTCATATACATTTAAATATTTGACCCACAGTTATTTTTTTATTGTGTTATTTTCCATGAACAAAGTTTGTTGAGTATCAGTGAAAATATTAGGGTCATTTCTAAAACAAGAAACGTTCAGATTATTGATAAAAATGTCACCATAGGAAGGCACTCATTAAAATGATTTCTCATAAAATTTAGTTATTTGCATGCATGAGTTCGGGAATTTTCATGAAATAGATAAGAGACAAACTTAAACCTCCAACAGAAGTGACCAAAACACATCCCGTATTTTATAATATGCTTAAGGATTAATAAAATAGAGCGTTGAAATGAATTTCATATCAAAGAACAACCAGAGTCATTTCCATATTTATTAGTGTTAATATGAAATTCCAGAAGGAAGTATTTACGGTCTTCTTGATAAGGACATATTCTCACGAAGCTTGAAAGTTTAATTTTTAAATTTAAAAATTGAAAGTTAATGATTTTTTGTGGCAATGGTTGCCAGTAGCAGATACAAGGAGGGTAAAGTCCCTCCCCCTCTCACTCTTCATTTTTTTCCCGATTAATTAGAATCCTACGTACATCGAACGTAAAATTTATTAAATACTTGTTATTAAGAATTTTTTAATTAATGCTAATTATTTATTCAATAATTTATTTTTTATCTTTTTTTTTGTTCCCGACAAAATCAAAAGAATATATTTGGCGGTGTCTTGGAGTATGATACGAGAACGGTGGACTTTCGACCCCCCCCCCCACCTCCCCGAAAAATTCTTACATGCGCCACTGATAGTTGTTCTTGCATTTTGTCAGAAAAATAAACATATTTTCGAGAGTTCTTAGTGTTTGACAAATGTTTTACTTTGTGTGGGAGTAAAACTTTATTTAAATATTATAAAAAGTATTCCCATTGAGCATAACACTCTTGATCGTGACCACACTATGAGGCGTTATATTACAGGTTTTTATCTATAATTTGACATATCTAACAAAGGCGTAGCTGCCGCCGTATCCGCCGTATCGATGATATAGGTTCCCCAAGCTACAGGGGCCCCAACATGTGTAAGCAAAAAAGTCAATAAATGTTAACCCACCTCCCCTCCGCTCCCAAATATCTTCCAAGGAATTTGGACATATGGCCCACTCAAGACTAGCTACACTAGTGGTATCTAATTAATATAATTACATTTAAATTGAGCTTATATCTTTCGGGACTATTTAGTTTCATCAATCAATGACTATTTAACAACTCATAATTAAATTTTCTTAAAATTATATTAATTGATAAATTTTTAATCTTATGAAATCCTGTGGAGTAATTATGTGTCCCATATTTGTGGTAGGAAAAAACAAATTATTCATATTACATACAAAAAATTTATAATTACATATAAGGATTGTTTAAATTGTTTTCTTGAAAATAAGGTGTAGAGATTTTAAAGAAAATTTATCTTGAAGCATTTCGAAAAAATTATTCACAATACTTAAATGATTTTGTTGCATTCTCTGTTATTTTAAATGACCAAATCAGTAATTTGTATGTATATATTTTTATAAACTCTTCTTGGGAAATAATTATAAGTATTTTTTCACGGTATTATTTATGCTTTAATAATTAAATTTAGTATTTTATATATAAACATTAAATTAACCAGTTCAATTTTCTAATGAAAATTGATTTTTTTTGTTATATTTATTTTATAAGTTTCCAAAAATAATTAATTCAATTCTTCTTTAGTCTTTTATACGAGTCGAGCAATTCCCTATTGATATATTGTATTCATTAGTATTTTCCTTTAACAATGATATCTCAATTGTGTGTGTGTGTGATACAATCAGATTTACTTTTTGATATGACTATGATATAAAAGCGGTTGATGGGTTTCAAACCATAGCTTTTTAACTGCTGAATTTACAAAAAAAGGACCTTGAATTTAGAAAAACAGCATATAAGTTTTTTTTTTAATTCTTTGCAATTTATTATTGATACTGAGGAATTTGCGTATATTTTACTCAAAAAACAAACCATACAATTCTAGGAACCGAGCCATTTTTGTGGCCACAGAGGCCTAGGGGTCATGGTCACGAGTTCGAGACTTAATGCCACTGAAGATTCACCGTGTAGAAGGGCTAATGAACGTTAAATCTGTCGTGGCTCATTGGCGTGGTGTGATAGTATGGAGACAGAAGTGGCTGCTCAGATATAGTCTTCGTAACTCGACCGTTGTTCATCGTTAATAGCCCTCGTGTTTCTTTATAGTTTGGCATAAATAAACACTCACTCACCGAACTAATTTTAATTGTTCAGTATGGAAAATTGTCTCTCATAAAAACGTTTCAAAGTATGTTTTCGCTTATTAATCATAAAATTTTCGATGAATAACAATAAAAAGTGTAAAAAAAACCCCTTACATTTGATTACGCTAAATTTTAAAGCTAATGATTGGTTGCATCCGAAAGAGATTTCATGTGATAATGCAAATTGCACATGAAAGCACAGTCAAGTCTTGCATTTGTATCTCCTAAAAAGTAAATTACCTTTTACGGCAATACATTTACTGTACATATTCCAAAATACTATAGACAGTTCTGAAAAATTCCTGGTTAAATGTTCATAAAAATATTCGTAGCTTTTATTTATTTCTGTAGATAAACTTAACTGTGTTTTTGCTGATTTATTTAAAAGTTTATTTCTAGAAAATGCATTAACTTATCAGACTCTTGAAGATGTCTCTTAATTCCTAGACTAAACTGCTGATAAAATAAAAAGCATCTTAAACCAGACAGTCTTGAGAGGTTTATTCTGCTCTTTTGCTACAATCTGCACGTAGTTTCAAGCATACTTTGAATCATATGAATATTTTTTCAGTTTACTTCAATAATTGCTACAAAATATTGACGATATCTTAGGATTATAAAATTCCTAAAAAATCAGATAACGTTACATTTTGATAGCATTACGTTAAAAATCAATCTATATTTGCGTAAATCCACATTCTAAAAAACAAGAAAACAGCTATCTACTATAAGGGCTGATGTCTTCCTTCCTCCCACAGTCCCGCCTAGAGCTGTGGGAGGAAGGGAAGGATAACTAGCCATATCAACAAATAAATATATTTATTGAACACACACTTTATCAACACAATTCCAATAATTTATACGAGAAGAGATGTTCTCAATATAAGCAATATATGGTTAAATAACGAAATTCACGAATTATGAGAAGACTTTAAATATCGACCCTCTTATATCAGTATCAAATCCGCTGCTGTAAATATCTAAGCTATAATTTAACAATATGATTAATCGTCACTTTAATTCCTTCAACTACCTAATATCTGAAACTCGCTATGAAATAGAATAATACCTGATCGGTAGCAATCTATCCTTCTCCTCTCATTCTCTATATCACTAACTTGAAAACCTAGACTATATATATCCGACCTAATCTGCATGATCAGGTTTGCCTCTTCGGAGGGTTGGCTGTGAGTAAACTTGAATTGATAAACCAAAGATTTTCCGAGAGAATTAAAGGAAGGACGCGGATAGATTAATCGCACCACTTTTATTTCAAAGACTACAAAGCGCTGATATACGTAGGTCTGTCTTCTTAAATAACAGTTAATTAAAAGTATCAAAGATAAAGAATCTAGATATCCATTTATCTAGTGATTTATTTATTGAAAGTACTTCCTACTTTCTGTTTCCACTCAAATCAAAGATTCATATGTGCCATAGCATGGCGCGGAAGGTAGACGAGTGAGACAGTAATCTGGTCACTTGGCCGTGGCTCAAAATTAAAATATACAATATCTAATAGTCTCTGTACAAAGTCTAATACTACTTATATTCAAATCAAACCAAAAATTCATATGACATATCCGATATAATTCTTATTTTGAACCATGATCTGGTGAAGGGATCGAAAGGCGAACTGTCACCACAGTCTCCACATCCACATACAAACAATTTGTTGTCTTATAAACTGTGAAGCTTTTAAAGTGCATCGACCCCATTATGTTGCACGATTATCTTTGTTCAGCTTGAGCTCACTACTCTAATAAATACGCAGCAATATCCTACTCTTGTAATTTCGTTTTCAACTCGATCAATACGTTAAAATATCCCAATGATCACATGACAGAGATTAAAACCACTCAAGCAGCGAGGCTCTATTCGAATTTTATCCAAATATTTCGTCCGATCAGTTTCAGACTCTTGCGAGATATTTATTTCTCCATCGGAATATCCCAATAACCCCTAAAGTTAGAAAAGAAAAAAAAATTTCTAAATACCAACTCAATTATGTTATATTTGATAACATAATGGAGCGTAACACTAGAGTCCATACTATTTCTACATGGCGAGGTACATAAGATCGCTTAACTTTGAACTTTTGAGGAATGAAACAAGAGGACGATTTCATATCTAATGCCTTAATCTCTGAACTTCAGCTATAAGGGCTTATATCAAATCAATATTTCACTGTTTAAGTTATTTCTTGTGACATTCCTAAAAGAGATCGAATTTTAGACTCGTTATTCTCATGATGCTAAGGTTTCATTCTGTTACTGAGTTCTCACAGTCCGATCCTGTTAATGGACATCCTAATGAAGTCCATTCGCGAATTTGACTTCTAAAGATTTGTTGTGGCGAATGATAGAGAGAGACGCTTCTGCATATTAAATGAAACTGTCTCCAAGTCTTCCTGTAGTGTAAAAGCTAAGTAGAAACTCTTCATCATCACTTGACCATAGTAATCACTAATAACTATCGTGTGCGAATGTGCGCGCGCGCGTGTGTGTGTGATTTCTAATACGAATTTAATCTAAACCATAGGTTACCAAACTTTTTTAAACTGGCGGCCCCTTTTCTAGAGAATATTTCGATACCGCCCCCTTTTCTAGTGAAAATTTCGAAAGGTAAATTTTTTTTAAAAATATTCTATTACTAGTAGAATATATTTTTTAATTTAATTTGCCATGCCATCTCAACGCCCCTTAATTTTCTCTGGATTTTCTACTGCCCCCCCCTAAAAGCCTCAAACGCCCACAAGGGGGGGGGTTATCGCCCACGTTGAGAACCTATGATCTAAACCAACCGATGAATACCGTCATGAAAAAACTATAACGTTGTAAATTACCCTAACGAACAACTTGAAAAAAGAAAATAAGGACACTGCATGTACACTCCTATATTCACAACTCCCAGCTGTAAGACTCCTTCTTTTCGTATAGAAAAACCAAATACATCGTACACTATTAATAAATTCCCAAAATTGTATTCAATCACAGCATATTTGACTAATTTTTAAATTAGGCCATTATACAAGTAAAATTATGGACAATAGATCTCCCAATTTGAACCATGAATAGGGATACTTGAACTGGCACCCAACTAATATTCAATCATTCTTCAATCTCTCCCTTACCAGAAAATTCTGTCATAATGGATTTAAAATGTTTTTCAGACAACCAAGAACTTCGATAACCATATTAAAAAATAACTTCTTTTTCATCGCAACAGCATTAATTGTCCTTCCATAGACTGTCATATAGTAAGGCTGATTGATACTCTTTATAACTATCGAGGCTCAAAAAGTCTTTGCATTTGCTTGTAGTGGGTGTGGAAAATAAGTTGCAAAAGGTGTCGACTTGATCATCTGATCATGAATCAAAATTAGAAGGTATATTGACCGAGCTTAGGGGATATTATGCTGGAGGATGTGGCAGCTGGAAAATGTTCAATAGGTAAAAAACAATGTAAAGTTTATATCCGTGGTAGTAATTGTAAGTTGTTTGTTAAATTTACCAGTCGGTTTAATAACGCCCTGCTACAGACTTTCACATCGGAATAAAGAAACTTTAGAAAAATTAATATACATGTGCTGCACTATAAAAAAGATTTAAATAAGATTTAAAATTAATAACTGATCACGAGCTTTTTGATAAAACTTAATTTCGCTTCAGGTTTTTGCTTAAAGCAGCACACAACGAAACTTACCACTTTTTAATTAAGTGTTAACTCTTTTGTAATGACAGAATATGAGATTGCTAAAAAAATTGGGAAAATGCGATATATGTTGTGTACACTCCAATTCAAAATCAACGAATCATGAGACTTCTTTGATATTACCATTTGGAGAGAAAATTGCTCTTTAAGCATTTAACTATTTTAGAAGCTATATGGGAATAGGGGTTAAATTGCTTGTAATTTATAGTTTTTCTATTAGTATCTCATTAGAATGCTTAAGTTAAATTTTAAGCAAATGTTTTTTTCAAGATCACTTTGAAACTAATCGAAAATGAAATGTTTCTCACTGATGAAAATAATTTTAAATCAGTTTATAATGAAACTACACCTGAAACATAATATTTGAATACATGGAGCTAAATAAGATGACATAAGCATTCCAATAAAAGCATTTCCTCTGGGAAAAGATGCAATCATTTCCTTAGATGTCTGCTACACCGGAAGCTTAGATCAACATTCAATCTGAACTTAGATCCGGTAGAATCCAAGTTTGAAACTATAACTTTTCTTAGAACTTTTTCAAGAAATGCATGTAATTTAAAATTGCATTCATTTTCTTTTGTTATGCTAAAAAAATTAGTACGATTACCTGTAGAAAATTTAGGTTTTTGATATAATTTAAAAAATTTTGTAGACGAACAGAAAAGTGCATAATCCACAAAAAACTTCAAAATAAATACTAACAAAATATACCACAAACGAAAATATATTACCAAATTCCTGACTTTCTTCCCCAATTAAAAATAATAAATGAAACAAAAACTACCACTTTATTTTAGATAAGCGATTTTCTTTCTATGAAGGATTTCAAAACTGGGATGTGTCTGTTGTTTCAATTTGTTATTCTTTTCTCAAGTTTTAGGTTTCAAATGCATAAACATATGCACATTTTGCAAGGAAAAGAAAAATTTAAGCTGAAAGTATGCAATATGTCAAATAATTTAGATACATTTGAAAATTGGAGATAGTAACATTAAAAGTAACTAATGATTTTTCAGGGATTATATTTTTAAATTAGTTCTGAAAAAAATTTGTTT
Source organism: Trichonephila clavata (assembly GCA_019973975.1). NCBI lineage: Eukaryota > Metazoa > Arthropoda > Arachnida > Araneae > Nephilidae > Trichonephila > Trichonephila clavata. The sequence goes on along the minus strand of BMAO01035587.1, from coordinate 175,339 downwards.
GGCAAACCATTTTTATTTTTAAAAAATTTGTTTTAATTTTTGTATAAATTTTTTTAAAATTTTCATGAGTACTCTATTTTTAATGCTTTTAATTATTTCAAATGATTTATATTTCTTAGATTAAAGGGAATTAAAACTCACATGGAATTGAAAATATGACCTTTTGTTGGATTATAATAATTATTTTTGTCGGCAAACCCAAAAGAAATGTGAAAATTAATTTTGAAAACATTAACTTTAATTTTTTTAAAAAAATTACTAAAATTCTCGGACCTAAATCCTTACTAATTATTATAGTACATATATATCAAACTATCTACTCAAAATCTCCTGATTTAGTCTGAAGCAAATAAAATGTCTTAGAAAATAGAAAAAACTCGCTTCAACAAAAATAAAAGTTTGAGAAAAACATTTAAAGTTTGTAAAGGTAAAGGCTTTGAGTTTGACAACGCACTCAGAAAGCTTTCAATATCTTTTACTGAATATATTAGATATGGACAGTGGCACACATAGGAATTTTTCATAGGGGTCTAGGGACCCCTTGAGTGCGCCGCTGGATATGGAATTTGTAACCAATTTTCCCAACCGGACAGACCTCCGAAAAATGCAACAAGAATTGATATTTTTGTAATTTTCAAGGTGCTTTGTAGTTTTAATGTTGAAATAGAGTTTAAACTTTCGCATCATTAATATCCTTCATGCTGTGTGGTAACATCGCATATGTTGAAACCGAATCAAGTTACCACTACTTAATTAAGTCTAGCTTTTAAAAGCTTACTACGTCTAATGCAGTTCAGGAAAGTCAGAAGTTTGTGAAGGAGACACTCCACAAAAACCCTTAACTGGCTCTCTTTGAAGAAGAACGCCATTTCACGCTTTGTTTTTCATCTGGAATTAAATATGGAAAAAACCTTCTGTGATAAGAAACAGATACCTTCTTGAAAAGCACTTAAGTGCTTTGCTTATAAGTATTTTGTTTAATGAAATACGTATGCGTCTCGGGGCAGAAGAAAAGTTATTTAAATTTATAATTGCATTTGACTGAGAGTCAAGTCAATTCGCTACGTCTTAATGAATGAACATCAGTTACTTTTGTTTGAAAAAAAGGAAAAATGTGGAGTAAGGTTAAGTTAAATTTGAAAATAGTCAAATGAAAAATGTATACATGAGAGCAAAGACACGGAAGTAAATAAAAAAAAAGTGTATCGTAAGCGTGGGAAATGAGAGATGGAACAGTACTGGATTCAGAAAATTTTCCAATTATGTTTGTCGTTTTCATTTTTACCTTGCTAAGAAATTAAGCTTGATGAAAGATATTTGATCCAATTCATAAAATAAATGCAAAGAAATATCAGCCTGTTCTAGTTATTTGTAACGAAGAAAAGAAATGAAAAAGTTTTTGTTTTTCTGGAAAGTCTAAAGTAAGAGTTGTGTTGATAATTACTTCAGAAAACTTTTTAAAGATTATTGGAATTTTTGGTTTTGCTTTTCAAAAAAAGTTTATTTTGTTCTAATGTAAAAATTATTTCATATCTTCTGGAAATTATCGATCTACTATAATAATAAATTTTGTCGCTAAAAAGTATTATTAAAGAGTAATAAAAAATAATCTCTTAAATAGTTTCAATTTCTATTTTCCTTCAAGAAAATTACATAGTGCATAAAATTACTTCTATTATAAACAAAATAAACCCAAAAAAATCACTTGCGAGAAAGGACGTGAGAAAATCAACAAAAAGCACTGATGTAGCAAGTCCTGAGTAGGCCCTGCATCAAAATTCCCTCGGGACTCTTTTCGGGGCACTTAACATTTTAAGATTTGGGGGACCCTAGAGCTTGGAGGCCCGTATCACTGATACAGTTGATACGGTGATAGCTACGCCCCTGATAAGGAAAACATTTATCTACATTTGTATGACTTTAAACACAATATAAATAATTTTCATCATTTTCTGAAGGATTTGAATAGTATTTTCTAACTAAAATTTGACTGGAGTTTTAGATTATATAGTCAAAGATGATAATGATGATGTTTATATATGCACAGAAGTGTTTTGTACAAATGCAAAATTATGCATCTTTCCCACAAATTTTGATCTATACATGAAACACGCAGAATGAAAAACATTAAAAAGTTTTTGTTTCAAAAAGTTTACTAAGTTGAAATGGCTTCTTTTTAAACCATAAAATCGCATAAACCGAGTCGAAACTGAAGAAAAGCGAAACTTTCTTTAACCAATCACCGTGTCGAAACCGTGGCCGCCCCCGTGACGTAAGAACCGCCCGTAATTACACATCTCATTAATTTCTTTGAAGAAGAAAAAGCTTAAGAAAATTAACCCTCCGGTTGTAAAACAATGCCACGAAAACGATCCGTCTTTCCCTACCCATTTCCCATCGATACTTCACCATGTCCGCTGTATATCTTTTGATGCATGGCATGGCGAGTATGGCTATGTCTTACAACGTATTCCAGGATTTCACACCCCATTACCAAAACTCGGCATACTACACCGAGTATATTTTATATTCGTTGGCTCTTCTCAAATCTCTAAAAACGGAGCTAAAAAAAAACTATAAACCGCATAGAACTCCACTATATAGATGACACCACCGTCACAACAACAAAACAAGAAGAAAAAATGTGGGGGTAAGGCATTAAAGAGTGGTAGGAAAAAAAGGGGGAAAACGGGTTATTTCCAGTCCGATAGGTTTAGCGACTCATCAAAAAGCCGATGTAAAACTCGAGTTTTATGGGAGGTCGGTTATAGATTCTTTTTATTTTTTATTATTGTTTTGCTTTTTTTATCCACCCCCACCCTATCTTCGCCCTGTGACGACTGTGGTTACATTTTTTACCCCCCAAATAGCGGCACTCTTGCTTTTTCAGGAATGAGTAGTTCTCCGGCACCTTGGGAAGGAGGAGAAATATTGGAGCACTTAGAGTTAAAGGTATAGCTGGGGCAAGGTGAAAAAGGGGAAAAGTAAAAGAAAAAACTGTAGAGCATACAAATAAAGAAAAAAACGAGGCCACGCGCCACCAAAGAAAAGTGTCGTTTATAGAAGAGAACTTCCAAATAACCCGGTATTTCGGGAAAAGCAGGATGAAAAGTTGTTGCAAGGGAACTATTAAAGGAGATAGCGCTTCATCTATATACCACACATGCGAAAGTGGAGCGACACGACATAATCTCCTTCAGGTGATGCTGTCGTGAGAGGAGATGTAAGCGCCACTAATGCGAGATAGCTTAGGACTCTCCTCTTAAAGGAGAAAGTTGGAATACAGACTGATGGTACATTTGTCCGCCTTTGCAAGCAGACACTTTTTGCTGGGGGAAATAACGGTGAATGAAAGCAAATGTGCGCGCTACCAGACCAGCCCGGAACGGAACCGCAGCTAACTGCAGAGATTTAAATTGCATTATAAGAACTGATTGGCGAAAAGTACAGAGAAAAAAAGGAGGAAAAGAGAAAAATACTTTTTCTCGTTTTACCAGAAGATGCTGGAATGTTGATGGCTTTCTTGCAAATGTGCTTGCTGGTATTTAAACGACATTGGAAGGGGATTGCTAATCTTCACCTTTCCATCTTGTTTACTAGAAAATTTGCCTTTTGAGCTTTCGGCGGTGTTTTCTCAGTTTAAGCGCAAATAGTCATTAAGGGGTTGAAGTTTTCTTCGGTGTTTCCTGGATAATATCCAATATACGTCGCGATTTGAGCTGGATGTGAAAAGGCGTAGGGGTAGTTTAAAAATATCCCATAAATGCGAGGGATGATTTAATGCGTTTTTATTTCCTCCGGATGTGCCTCGTAATAATATGGACTAGAATTTTCCTCGAAATGTTGAAATTGGTTGTCATTTGTAAAGTCTAAATAAATTAGATTTCGGGCTGATAAGTTAAAAAGATCATAAAGATGAAAGTTAAAGACACGTGGCTACATGATGCCTATTATATAAATAATGATCAGTTTTTATACTTTTGGGAAAATGATGCCTTAAATAGAGTTGCTTAGAAGTTTATGATATAAAATGAGAATTTTTTATGTAGAAATATATTTTTCATTGGTATTTTATTTTCCTAATTTGTTTTATATTTATTTATTTTATTTACATTTTTTTCCCGAATGAACTTAAAACAATTTATGTATGAAGTTCGTAAGTATTAGAGCCCACAAACTTTTTTTTTCCTTGTTGAACTACAGTTATATTTTCTCTAAAAACTTTATTTTGATAAAAAATGTGGTTTGTTGAACAGATTAATTTTATATACTATTATCACTATTAATTACTGTATTAACTAATTAATTTATTATTTTGATTTACTCTAACATGTTCACTATATGTTCCGCGAAAGGTTGAGAATGAAATTCGTCAATTAACTGCTAGTTTAATTTTTAAGAAATTCCAAATTTGGTAAAACTAATTTCAAATTTAATCCTTTCTTGAGATAATATATACACGAACTGAAATACACGAATATATACTAACGTTAAATTTATAAATGTTAAAACATAAAATAGGGGAAAAAATTAAGCACATAAACGTAAATAAATAAAAAATGCACAATTTATATATAAAATTTTACAATATATATTAAAAATACAGCTAATTTTTAATCACTTTTTTACTTACGGTCTATTAAATTAAATGTAATTTGTTATTTTATCTTGCACGATTTTTGGACTAACGTGAAAAACGCGCATACAAATCTAGATCTAGCAATCTTTTTACTATACAAATCTTTTTACTATTATACAGGCTCGGTTTTTTAAGGATCGTTACTGTGTATATATATGTGTGTGTGTATAAAAACAAATATATTTTTTTCATAAAACTAAATTACACACTTATGTAAAATTTCAGTGCTTTAAGATTTGGATTTGTAACATTATATATATTTTTTTGCACAACGAAAAGCTTAAATTTATTTAATTAAAGTAACAAATGTAGCATTTGGTCTTAACCCCTGCTAGTCTTAGATACTTTTTGTATTAAATACATTTTTCTTCTTTATATATTCAGAAAATACAGTTTCCGAAGGAATATATTTACCATGAATTCCCAATAATCTGATTTTTGAAAAAAAAGAGCTATTCCTGAATTAACTCTAAACATTGACTCATTGTTCATCGTTATGAGCATTTTATGTATAATTATTCAGCACTAATGTTTATCATAAAGTTTATTTAGATAAAATAAAAATGAATTTTTAAGTACGTCTTTATGTAAAAATTCTCGAAGAGATTCTTAATACTATTTAAGCTTTTATCTGCTCGATTTTCACTTTTTATGATATTTTTTTGTTATAATCACAACTGTTTTTTATTAACATTAATCTTACTTGGGACCAATAAAAGTATTAGATTTAAGTTGTCTTTTGTACATTGCATTTAAATGGCTATAAATTACAGTCAATATTTTCAAATAAACCTTTCAGAAAACAGAAATACAAACCACTGTTATCGAAAAAGATCCACACATTACTTCTCCAAAATTCAACAGCGTTTTCAACTATTTTTAATGTTTATTTATATTTAGTTATGTTTTAATGTACAATTTTTAATTTTTAATTTATCTTATTTACAAATTATTATTTATTCAACATTTTAATTTTATTTATGAATCTTCAGTTCAATTTAGAGGCCATAGTAGCCGCATGGTCGCAAATTTGTTGCCGGCGTCGTTGCATTCGAGTCTCAGATTCAAATCCTGATGACATTGAAGATCCATCACGTAGTGGGATTCATGTTCGTTAACCCCTTCCCGATTTTTTCCAAGCAGAGCTCGGGCAGGTGAAACATACCATCCTGGCTCATCCCGAGTGCAGCTCGGGCACTGTGAAAATTTATACTGTGCAATCGGTTTTTCCCGATTTATTTCATATGTGCTTTTTATGGTTTCGAATAATTGAAAAGTACCACTCCGTGGAACTTTCTGAAAAAAGAGGACGTCCTTCTGCTGAGCCATCACCTCCTAGATATACAGAAGGCCTGGTGACTCTAACGTGATAGGCTTGTGACGTCACACATAGTAGAGATAGAAAACCTGCTTGTGAATTCAAGTTAGATCAGTTACTTGCCTACTCCATTTTGGTGCTTGTCTCTGTGCGGATACCTGCTTGTTCGCTTTTTTATTGTAGATTTTCAATTTCTTTTTAACTATTCTGACAAAAATGGTCTACACATGCGTTGTACCGAATTGCAATAGCAATTATAAAGGTACTGAAAAATTGCAAATGTTCGCATTCCCCAAAGAATTACCTTCCCCATTACCTTCGAAAAAAATGGATCCATGATATATCAAGAAAAGATTTTGCTCCATCAAAGTATTCAAAGGTAAGTTATTTAACTTTATTCCATTTATGGAAACTGTAAAAATATGTTAATTTTAAAAGTCTACTTATAACTTTAATAGGTTGTTCGATAAGACAGTTGAAAATGTACTCATTTCTTTTTTTTTCATGTGAGATTCTTAACATGATAATTACATTGGTAATTCATTTTTATGTATCTATAATGAGAAAAGCGTATTGTTTATCAAATAAATATTTTGTAGCCCTAAAAAAATTTGTGTTTAAAAATGAGCCCAATCAAGTTTTGTTAATGAGACAAAAACTGTGTAGTATTTTTGCTATTGCAAACAAACATTTTTGTGTCATTTTCTAAATACCTTTTCACAGAATCAACGAAAGTTCCTTAAGTATTAATTGTGTGTTAGCAAAAGAAAGCCCATTATATGATACAGAGGTCATAATCTACATAAATATGAACATAAGAAACCATTTATTGATTATTTTGTATATTAATATGATGTGAGATACAAAATGATTAACACATTCACTACAAAAAAAGCTATCTGATTTCTGAACTATTAGGATGACTTTAAAAGTAAGAAAAAAATAACGCTAAAAACAGATAAACATGACTCAGCGTTAACCTCACAACGTTAACTTGAAGTACGATTGCTACGACAGCAAATGTCGGAGAAGACACCATATTTAGAGGTAGTGAGTACCAATTTCTAAGCCCTTGACGACAACACTGGCAGTTTCTTTTCTAGAATTGTTTGCATTAATATAGACTATGTGGTGTCCTGACAAGAATTATTTCATCGTATCAAGTTTGCTTTGATGACAACCATTTCCTGGCAAAATAAACAAATTTCATTGAATCAAAGAGAAAACAAACAAAATTAATTTTGTTCGAATTTTGTATATAAGTGTTGTCGAAAATTTTTTTGCTGTTGTATCAAAATTTTTTCAGTACTTCCGACAAAAGTTCCACTTAAAATTACAAAAAATAAAATTATCAGAGAAATTTTTGTTAACTCTCACAAATCTTTTCTGTCAAAATGCAAAACAATATATATATATATATATATATATATATATATATATTTAATTTTAGGTTTGTGAACTACACTTTGCTGATGATGCAATACGAAGAAACACAGAAGCTTATAACGAAAAAACTGGGGAGAAAATATGTGTAGCCTTGCAGCGTTTTAGACTACAAAATTTTGCAGTCCCGACAATTTTTCCAACTTTCCCCAAATACATTTCAAACTCTACAAATAACATCAGAGAATCTCCTGAGCAAAGACTGCAAAGATTAGAAAATGAGCACTTACAACGCTCAATCCAAGAAAGCATCATTTCCAAAGAAGAATTCGAAAAAAGTAAATCATTTACGTCGCTTCCAGAATTAATCAAGTGTTTAAATGCAGAGAAGCTTCAGGACATATGGACTGTTGTTTGTAAAAAAGATCTAGTATAATAATTATAATACTAGACAAAACGGTATCTCCTGTTATTAAAGCATCAATGATGATAAATAAAGAATTAGATTTGTCAATACACATAGGTCAAACAAAGATAGGTCAACTAGGTAAGTACAAATTTCCTGTAAAAGTTAATAATGTTATTGTTGTAAATAAAATATTACATGAACTAGTTCTCAGAGTAGAAATGAAAAGCTCCCATGATTTTCCTACAACATTTGGTTTTATTCTTTATCTTTTAGAAAGTATGTTTTCAGATTTAGATGATGATAAAAAAAATTGTACTCCATTTCTTAATTGACCAGCTCAAATTTTTAACCTGTAACAAGTTTTCTTTTAGATATTCCTCTGAAATGATGGGGTTTTTTTTGTATATTACAATCCATATCTCCTCATACCTATAAATTTTTAAGAAATTCGGGATATCTCAATATTCCCCATCCTAGAACTTTGCGCAAACTTTGTTCATCTTTAAAAACTAATCCTCAAACAGAACAATCAAATGAAAACTTTCTAACATACATAAAAAAAAGTAAACATCCTAAAATCTGTTGACAAAACTGTCATACTGATGCTTGACGAAATCTATTTAAAACCATATTTAGATTTTAAAGGGGGTAATATTCTTGGGATGGCATATAACAGTGAACAAGCTGCAACTTCAGCTTATGTGTTCATGATTCAAAATCTTCTTTCTCCTCTTAAAGAAGTAGTTCATGTAATGCCGGTGAAAAAAATCGACGGAGAAAAATTGTTTGCTGTTGTTAAAAAAACTATCGTAGAACTTGATGGTATAGGATTCAAAGTTATAGGTGTAGTTTCTGACAATAATTCTATAAATCGAAAAGCAATGTCCAACTTTTCTGTTCCTCCCAAATTGAGCATTGTATATCCACATCCTTCTGATCCTTCCAATCCTTTATTTTTTGTTATTGATTCAGTACACGTTTTTAAATGTATTCGTAACAATTGGATTAATCAAAAAAATGCGGGACAATGTTTTTATTTTCCAGATTTCGAAAATCATAATAAGTTTAAGTTTCCTTTATTAGAAGCAAATTTCTCTACACTTAAACGACTATACGACATAGAAAGTAATAATTTAGTAAAGTTTGCTTATGGTTTAACTTTGAAGGCTTTATGTCTTACAAATCTTGAAAAACAAAATGTGAAACTTGTGCTTAAGATATTTAATAACTTTGTTATTCAGGGGCTTCAACTATTAGGAGAGCAACATAAACTAATTAATTATGAAACAACATCAATTTTTATTTCTTTTAATTTGTACATGGTGGAAAATTGTTAATGTTAAAACACCTTTAAAGGGACAACATTTGCTTGATACTTATCAGCAACCGATTACTTTATCTCCAGACAACAAAGCATGTCAATTCTTGCATAAAATTTTGTCATGGTTAGACTCGTGGAAGGAAAAAGATTGTACTACTGGCACCCTTACTAAAGAAACACATCTTGATTTTACTCATACCACATACGCTTTACTTGAAATGTCAAAATATTGCATTAAAGAATTAAAATTTCAGTATTTTCTTCCTGGAAAAATTCAAACAGATCCGTTAGAAAGTCGTTTTGGGAAATATAGGACATTTTCAGGTTCTCAATATTTAATATCAATTTAACAGCTTTATGAAGTAGAAGCTAAACTAAGAATGCAAAATTTTTTACCTCTAACTTTGGTTTCAAATGCTTATGGCCAGCTTAACTTAAAAGACATTAATTTAGAAGATTCGTGTAATGAAAATCCGCCTTTAGAGCCATCAGTATCGCATAATTTTAATATTACACTAGCTCGTGATGCTCAGTCATATCTACCTGTCTTAACATATTTAGCTGGTGTTTGTGCTAGAGCAGCACTTAAAAAATTAAAAATCGACTCTTGTTCCAAATCACTTGTTCTTAATAAAACTTTTGAACTAAATTCTAACTATGGTTTAATATGTAACTTAGACAGAGGAAGTTTATTGTGCCCTTCCCCAGATGTCGTTACAGCGGTACTCTATAACTATATAATAGATCAGAAACTTCTTTCTAAAGATTATGAAAATATTTTCCTCAAACAAAATAATCAACGCAAATTGCCTCAGAAATATCGATTAGTTTGATAAATTCAAAGTAATTTTTTTTATATGATGAACCTTGTAACAATGATCATGCTTCTGAGCTAGTTTTAAAGCATATTATCCACACACTTCTACAAATGCATTATTACATAACTACTGTAGGGAAAAAATGATATTAAAAAAGTTGAAACAAAGAAAAGAAATATACATACTTTATTAGCTAAATAAATTCCATTATTTTTATGTATGTAATAAGTTACATATATTTTTATGTATGCATTATTTCTTTCTCTATATATATATTTATTCATTTAGGTGTATATCTATGCTTTTATATATGTATGACTTATATAAATTTTCAAAATATTTTTAACTTATTTTACGATAACTTGTTATTTTTGGGAAGTTTATTTTTTGGTTATTTTTAATGTTGCTATTGCAGAGAGTGAATTTTTGTTTATTACTGTGCATGATACCAATACAATTTGCAATATATTTAATTCACATTTGTAACAATGCATAATTGAATAATTACTTTTGGCAGAAAAGTAACTGACAAACAGCTAAATAAATTGTGTATTCTATTTTTATGTATGTATTTATTTTCCTGTATATATCTATAATTATACTGATATAGATTTGTTTCAAAAATATATTTGAAATTTATTTTATAATTCTTTATGTTGTGATTGTATTTGATACCAATAAAGTTACTGTTTTTTAATTTGTCTTTTTTTTCTGTTTTAAAAACTATTTATATTTTTATTTCCTTTTTTGTAACTATTCTGAATAAAATGTTGAAAATAAATTTTAAAGTTAAGAAATAAGCACAGTTTTGTAAAAGAAATATACAAATACAAAAGGTTCTTATGATTTGCTGCAATGTTTTTAAGTGTGTTTATGTTCACCGTAATGCGTGTTCGTAGTAAATACATCGATAATTACATACTTGCAATTATTATTTAAATAGGTAAACTAATATTTACTCTTATGTTTTATGTACATGAAATAGAATTTAATGATCAATTAATTTTTTTAAAAATTCTCTGTATGTATGTTGGGTTAAAAAACAGAAAGTATTTAAAAATGCATCTGAAAAGTTCCGTAGGCGATGGACGAAGTCTCCCTACTATTAGTGACGTCACAAATCAGTCACGAGGCCTTCTGTATATCTATTAGGTGATGGCTGAGCACCCCCTTCACTCTTGTCTGCACACGGACCGTCCCCAAAAGCCCTCGTGTAGCTGAACAGTGGGACGTTAATATTCACTCACTCTTGTCTGAAAGACATTTTGTTGACTACATTCTCCCAACAGAGAAGAAAACTAATCCAACATGGCCGTATATTATTTGCTGATGAAAGATAAACAGAGTAAAGGGAAGAAGAGAAACAAGATTATATTGCCCAGATTGCGATCTTGGGTTTTGTGCAGTACCATGTTTTCGAATTTATCCTACATGATCAAATGTTGTTTAATAACTTCATGATCACTTATATAAAAGAAAAAGATATAAATAAAATTTGTAATTCAAGATAAAAGCTAGGTATTCTAAGCTTTATACATAAGTTCTCAACCTTTTTTGAACTGGTGCTCCTTTTTCTAGTAAATATTTCGATACCGCCCCCTTTTCCAGTGAATATTTCGATACCGCCCCTTCCCACTCTAGAGAAATAAGAGTATACAAAATACAAGGTGAAAACAAGAGTTAAGTTTTAAAAATATCCTAATACTAATAGAATATATTTTTTTTAGTTTAATTCTTTTCTAAAGCCCCAATTTTTTTACTTGCGAATCTGAGCTATTGCCACAAATACATTTAAATGTGTAATATTATATATTTTAGTCATAGATAGGATAGTGTAATAATTGAAACGCTACTGAATTTCTTCTTCGTTTAAGAGAGTGGAATAAAAAAGTTTTAGCTTACTTTTTATAAAGACAGGCAGGGGTTTTTATGATACGAAGTAATTCATAATAAGCGATTGCTTTCAAAATAAATATAAATTGACAATTTCAGTCTTTAAAGAATCACACGTTAATTCCTGGTTAAAATATTTAATTATATTTCTTGGATAATATATGTAATGAAATGCAGTGGATGAAACATTTTTCCTACTGCTCACAGACAAAGACAACACGTATATATATACTACAGAAATTAAAATTAACTATATCATTCACTTTAATGTAGGTTTGAATGCAATGTAATCTTTAAGTTCTTCAACCACTTCCCGAACTATCGAAATATGTGAATTTTCGTACATAAACACAAAAATGATTTAAATACATACAATCAACATAGTAAACAGTATTAAAGTTTACTTTTGTTAGTACATAATCAGTGTGTTTTTTTAGTCTTTTTTAGACTATATTTGGTTAATCTGCTCAAGCTCCTCCGTGCCATCTCAACGCCCCCTAATTTTCTCTGGATCTTTTACTGCCCCCCTGAAAGCCTCAAACGCCCACAAGGGGGCGTTATCGCCCACGTTGAGAATCTATGCTTTATACCTATAGTTAGTGCGAGTCGACTCCAAAGTCTAATGATTTATGCAGTATAAAAAGCCAACCTTACAGGTAAATTGCTCATTTATTTAAATTGATTTTTTTTACATTAGTTTTTAGGATATTTTCTATGCGAGTGGTGCCATTACGTTCAAAAAGATATGTATGTTTGAAAATAAGCATAAAAAATTGACATTTTTAAAAAAATCCATAATCCAAAAATAAAATAATCCTGGAAGGGGTTAAATATACTTGTCCTCAAGTAGACGTGTTGTGGGAGCTGAGAATGTGGAGTGCGAGCTCATGTATCGTCCTCGTCACTTGACTGTAGTTCAGAATTACAAAGTCCATAGCCAATAGCCTACGAGTTGTTTTTAAGTAATATGTTAATAAACTCAATAACTTTTGTGCAACATATACGTTGCTTGTTAGCGCGTTTTTCACGTAGTGGATCAAAAGCGCTATTACGATGCAAATTTCGTCTTCGTCTTCGTTCCATATTTTGTCGTACCTTTTTCTCAGCCAATAAGCAACCAATTGACCTCGGGTTTTCGGCATTTGGTCGCATTTGTGCCCTAGATGAGCCGAATCATGATTAAATTTTCCCATAGTTTTCCCGAATTTTTCTACAAATTTTCCTGAATTTCGCTAGTTTATAACAAAATTTTCTCAAATTTTACCTAGTAAATTTATTGTTTGCAAAAAGTTACGGTACATTAAAAACATATTTGAAAACGGAATTTGACCTCGACATGCTATCACCACCTGAACCAACAACTGATTCTGGCACCACTATGGATGCAATCTTTGGAAAATTGACTGACTACACCATCAGTGTTTACGTATACGAGTCATTCTTTTCATTCCATAAGCCTTTGTTAGTTAAGCTAAATAAATTTTAAGTAATGTAGTAGTTAAGTTATTATTAATTGTATATACTTTTCCTTGTTAAACTTAAAAGAATAAATACATAGAAGCTAGTTTTACGCTTAGACAAGGAGTTAAGTCATCTTGTCCGGGCTTTTGTGGCTTCTGTCAAAAAAAAATTTTTTTGCTTTTTTTTAGTGCTGATACAGATTTGTGTCATTATTTCTTTTCAGCTCAATAGTAGTACATTTAGAGAAGTGGTACAGTACACACTACTTTCTGTTAGTAAAAAGTTCATTAGTTGCATTATTGTAAAATACAACATGTGAAAAACGCGCTAAAATTACTTGGCCAATGATTGATATCTTGTTTTTAAATCAGATTAAAATATCTAACTAGCCAAATGTTTATTTCAGTGAATTTTTAAATTTGAATTAAATAAAGATTAAATTAGAAAAAAAAAGTTATGCCCTTTTGTAGTAGTAACTGATTAGGGATATACGCGTGTTTGTTAATCCATGCTTAAAGTGAAATGCTTTAAAAAACACAATCATCGTTCATCCTGAGAGATAATTCATTTTCCTTTGATTCATCATCTGTTAACTTTGATATTAAAAATAAGACAATCTTTTAATTCCATCAAAAACTTGGTGTTTGTTTCAAATATGTTTTTAAATGTGGAATTGCTGTCTCGATGGAGTGGAGCAATTTAATGTGAGTTTGAAATACCATGTAGAATTTAATGAAGCATATTTTAACTAACAAAATTTGACACTTAATTACTTTTAAAAACAAAACAGGCTGCCATGTTAAATTTATCAGCTATTAGTCAAGAAAATGAATTGATATGTATAACGATAAATTTAAAATACATTAAATTAATTACTAAGAATTTCATATAGGGATTTTGAAAATCGTTTCTATTGATCCTAAATACATATAAAGAAACATTTATTCTTGAATATATTGGGCATATATAGAAACTATTATTTATGAATATATAGCAAATATAAATTAAAAAATTTTGATATTTTTGATATACCATTCATTAAACTTGTATTTCTTAAATATACTTCTTCACAAATTTATTTAAATGCATCATTCTTCGATTTTTTTTCTTTGGAACTTCTATCAAAAGAAATAAATTTGTTTTCATTTTAGCGCGATTGTTCACCAGTTGATTTTTTAAAGAGAAAAAGAACCAAGAGACAATGTAAGAAAATCAGAAACAACTTAGGCTTCTTTTCTAAAATAAGTTAAAATGTCTGTCGTTATAGTACTAAACTCCCTCGCTGTTGAAAAGGAAATTCAATTCCTGGAAGTAGCATTTCTATCAATATACAACGCAATGTAATAAAAGAAACTCCTTGTAATCGAAAATAGCGTACTCTGGAGGGGAAATGGCGATAGTGATTTACAGTCCAAGAAATTCCTGTTATGCTTGGTGACACTTCTTAAAGAGAAACAGAACTCCTGTCAGCAACGGCACTCCATGCCTCTCTGGACAACAAATCGTTATCCTGTCGTATTCCTATCACTTACATCGATAATATATGATTTTCGTATGCCTTCTGGAATTTCGGAAACCTTTTCTGTATCATGAATCAACATTTGTGTTCTTTTTCTTTGTCAAACTGCGGTGGATCCCGAGATACTTCAACCATCCACACCATCACCTGGTGGAAGAAGGTTGTTGGTTGACTTGCTTTGCAAGAGCTGTGCCTCCCACAAATGGGCATTCGAATAAAAGTCACTACAAGGCGGTAGGTAATGTCTCGACGACAGGTCAAGTGAAGATAAATGAATATGATTGGCTTAAAGGTTGTGATGGTGACCTCATACTTTCTTTGAAGCCACTCCATTTACTCATAAATAACAAAAGGAAGGGGGCTCCCTATGGCTGACTTCACAGACGCACAACGAAACTGACGTCATGGATGTTAAAGTAACATTAAGGTATTGTTTCCCTGCATTTATTCGACGTCTCTCGAGGCGCGAAGGTAATGTTTTATTTCCCACAATATTTAAACGCGTCTTGCCGCATTTGTCACTATTACCGCGGCTCGGTGGGAAAAGCGGAATAATTAGACGCTTATTTTTCCTGATTTGCGCCTTCCCGCCACCATGCCCTATTAATATCGAGTCTCCGATAGTTCACCTTTTGAGAAATAAATTGCCTAAGCGAAGATGCATCAAATTTAAATGGAACATCTGTTTCCTTTAACTTGTCGTTAAGTAAAAAGTTCGCTAGAGAGGAGAAATCTCTGGCTGAAGACAGATAAAAAATATCAATACCCCACCTCTCCGTGAAAATGACAGAAAGGACGTAGGTCTTTGCTTAAAACACAGCCTCTTGACAAGTAACAGCGGCGAATGAGCCGATAATTAAATTGAATTGCGGGGATTTTTAACAGCGATTTGTCTTACTAAAGCTCAACCCCGAATCGGTACTCCGATATCCACGGAGGAGGGATACATTTTACTTAACTCCTCTTTACATTACTTACCCTCTGTTTTAAAATGAAGCAACGGTTGCTAAGTAATGAGGGCAATATTTTTTAACTCGCAAATGATAATGCTGATTCCAAGTTCTACTAATGAAATTTTGGTAATGGGGCGCTATTTTTCAAGCGAAAGTCATTTTAATCTACTGAGCGCAAATTCGATTTGCATCGAATCACAAGTTGAGTCAAGGGCAGAAGACTTGGGAGTTGCTTTAAACCTGCTTCAAGTGATTCTTTATATACAAGATTTTTATTACGCTTTTCCTTTGATATCTCTGAAGACGATGGTTTAAGGTTATTCTTTATCATATTATTTCAAGATTAAATTATTTAAAAAGATAGAATTAACATATGTAAAATAGGATATAATATAAATAAGTAATGCGCATTGTCTTCCTACTTATGAAACTAACAATGTTTGAAATTTCAATCATAGATCTTTGCATTTTAACGTCATTTTAACGAACAGTTTAGTGTAATTCTTAAAATAAATGTAGTTTTTAGACAATGGAAACTGAAATTATTTATAGTAATTCATATAAAGCTTTTCATATTCATTTTCATAAAATGCTTTTTAACTTCACTTTTAACATTTGAAAAAACGTTGCCTATACATTTTCGTTTGCAGCTGTAGAAAATTTAGTTCAGAGCAAGTTTTTAAGAGTAGGTTTTAAGCCTTGTCATATATTTCATACAATGGGTATTCAGTCGGACCTCTATTTTAAGAACCTCTACATTACGAACCTCTATATTACGAATTTCTCTATTTTGCGAACTTTTTACTGGAACCAAATACATTTTACGACTTTTTAAAATAAAATAACCTCCAAATAAAATGCATTTTCTATTTGATGAACTTTTTCTCTAGTGATTAGATTTTTTTCCTCCCTAATTTTAAAATATTTCTGTACCTTCGTGTGATGAAATGAAAAAAAAATCATTTGAAACAATTCGACGCGGATTACAGTGTGGAGAAAATAAGCTTGAAGGTGTTCTAGGTGTATTACATAGATACTATTCACATTATGAGAGAAAATATTTTGTTCAAACAAAAAAAAACTAAAACAAAATTAAGGTATCCGACTACCCTAAAATTGTGAATTTTGCCAAAAACTGACAATTTTTTTTTATGATTTTATATTATAGACATTCTTATTAACTTTATGAAAACACCAAGTTTATTAATTTTCCGTTCACTAGAACAAAAAATACAAGTGTTCTAGTAAAAGCAGGTGCCATTACTTTAAGCAAGATGTCATACTTTAAAACGCGTGTTACTCGAAATGTGTTTTTTTGAAAATGCTCAAACGGGGTGCCAGCAATTCCCCAAAAAGTTTTAAAAATAATTAACTGAAATTTTTTATTTTTGTTCTGTATAATAGTAAAAGTGTTTTAACCTTCAGATTTATCAATCACTGTTTTATTACAAAATTTAAAGTCCCCTATGTTAATATAATCACTGTTATTGTAAGCAATTTCATATAATAATTAAGATACAGTGCTCTAGTTTTTGTAAAAACTAAACATCACTTATCCTGAAAGTCATTTTAAAAATGAATAACAAAGCAACACATTAGAATTGAAAAATTGAAAATTTGTTCATAAACTTTTCGTACAGAATGGGCCACGTTTATGTTATTTTTTGTAAATTTTCACCCATTTTTTCCCATTTTAGTAATAATAATTTTTTTATTTTCTTAATTTTAACATATTTTTCTTAAAATGTACTAGACAAATCTAAAAACCACAAAAAAAAATCCCCATACCTCCATTTTTTTTTTTTTTAAAAAAAGTTGGCGCAATTAGTCGGATTTCTTAACAGACTTAACTTTCATAAATTTAAGAACGCATGGGTAATATAGGTAAAAAATTACTGATTATAAAAAAAAATTTGCGATGTAAATTATATTTACAGGCTTAAAATTATAAAATGTAACTGAAAGTCATTAATTTCAACATAAAATTATTTTTTAAAGTTGAACATGCCGTGTATTTCTGTACAATGTTTTTTTCCCCTTGTAGATTTCTTTTTGATGGATAAGATATATAAAATAAATGGACATTAATTTGCAAAAAAGCTGTGAATAATTAATATTTTAATAATATATAGTAATTTATGTATTAAAATTTGTTTTATGGGATTTAAAAAGCATATTGAAAGATAAATCCCTATTTATCGAAATTTCCACATAAAGAACTTTTTTTTTCGGGATTTAGTGACTTCATTAAGTGGAGGTCCGACTGAATATACATCTTACTTTTAAGTTTCATACTCACGCAAAATGGGTTTCATTTTGAAATAAAGCACAGTAGGAATTCGAAATGATGAAATCAAATAAATTTTAATTTTTACTGAAATTAAATATAAGATGGGTCCCATTTTTACAGTTATACCAATTTAATGTTTTCAGTTCTAGTGAAAAAGAATGATTTTTTCCTTTAATAAAAAAAAATTATTTTCCGATTACTGAGGGGAGCATTTATTATCACCATTATTATTTCACCCCCATCCATTCATTAGTTATAGTAATAGAAGAGCATAATCACACATTGTCATTATAATTATTTAATTGTTGATTCCAAAAAGAAAACAGAAATAATTTTTAAGAATTGACTTCAATACAAATTCAATACAGAATAATATATTAAATAAAGATAGTTAAGATTATTTTATACATAAATGTGTGTGATGCTAAGGAAAATAATTAATTTAAATTTATAAAAGCTATATGCTGTGCTTTTGTTCATCATAGCAACTATTTGAAATTAAAATTAACCTCTCATGCAAAAAAAATATTAAATTTTTGTGTGTGTAACTTATATATTTTTGTTGAAAATTAATGCTCTTTTTTTAAAAAGTTATTAACAAATACTATCTTCGGATGCTTTCAACATTATACATGATATCTTTAAAAAGTCGATATTAGCGCATTTCCTTTCATTTTAAAAGTTATTCAATTTAAATTTTTAGAATTAAATAATCTTTCCAAAGGAATATTTTTTATATTTTAATGAATTTTCTGACTGTTTCACAGAAATCATGAGTTTTAATTAAGAAAAATGTTTGAATTTTTTTCTGTTAATTATTTAATTTCAGTTTATTTTGCAATACTAGAGGGTGCAATATCAAATTTACAACAATTCGTTCTTAATGAAAGAATTTTCCGCTAAATACCACATACTCTTTTTCTCAAATACAC
Organism: Trichonephila clavata; assembly: GCA_019973975.1. Classification (NCBI taxonomy): domain Eukaryota; kingdom Metazoa; phylum Arthropoda; class Arachnida; order Araneae; family Nephilidae; genus Trichonephila; species Trichonephila clavata. The sequence continues at coordinate 156,403 of BMAO01035587.1, read as the reverse complement.
TGTAACGTGTCTATCTGCGAGCCTCCTACCAACACTCTCGGGAAAAACTATTTCTTTAAATATGGTTGTATTGAAAACTTTCTCCCGAAGAAGAAGACACGGTTTATGTAAATGAAGACTTATATTTAAGCATTAACTTTTTGGTTCGAGAGATAGAGGTTAGGAGTTAGACGATAGAAGTTAATGATTAGCGCAAAGTAACGAAAAGTTAGTCAAGAACGGCTCGAAGATTAATTGCTTAATATTTAAAGATTTGTTAATTGACAATTGAGTCAATAAACTATAATTGAGTAATATCGACCAGAGGTCGAATTTCTGAGAAAGGAATTACGGTAATTCAGACCGTAAGTAATCAAAGAGTTCTAAACGTAAGTTGATTGAATCTTAGCAATTACTAAGATATCTTCTATCTTGCTTTTGTTCCAAAACTTAATTAAAGGTGCATTTCCTACCCTGGGTTGTAAATATTTAGTAAGGAATATTAAAATAGAATTGTTCTGATTATATATGGCTGAGCTTTATTCTAACTCCCAAACACTAATGAATGGGGCGGCCCGTTCATTACACACCAGTTAGTGAAACGTTTCAAAAATGAAATAATCTGTACTTTTTTCAGTAATTATATAATTGACTTTCTAAAATCAAGATTAACTGTTATTAAAAACTATTGAAATATAAGGGATTTATAGAGTAAATGCAAAATAAAGATATAACAAAAAAAACAGAATTCGTTTCAAAAAATATTTATAAAAGCAGTTACGTTCAGGCTCTGAGTTTATTACTATGTAATGAAAAAAAAAATAAAAAGAAAGAATATTTTTCTCTTACTTTTAGTTTTAAATTTTGTTGAAATAATAGTTTAAGCTTTGTTTTATATTTTGTTGTATGCATAGTTAATTATTACTAAATCATATATTTTGGTTTTGTTCGATTGGTTGGGCTCAAATCTCACTAAGTTAACAGTTTCATTACCGTATTACAAAATGTGTACAAATAAAAGCTATTTATTTCGTATGCGGTCAAGAGTATTATTTGGCGAGTTATTGTTTGGGCTTGGCTATAACCGTAAAGTACTGATAATATTTTTAATTACAAAAACTGATTTTAATAATGAAAAAAATCTGCTCTAGTTCTCTATCTCATCTCATTGGGCTGGAATCATATATAATCACATGGTGATAATAGGCATATATGACAAAAGACGGAATTTGCGAGAAAGTTAAGACTTCCAAAGGACAGACAAGTAAATATATGACCAAGGAAAATGACTTGAGTACATAATTTAATAAGCTATGTAAATAGCTTATTAAAGGAAATATGGAGCAGGTTTTTAGTTTTATTCTAGGAATTCTAGAAATTCTTTCATACCTGGGATTTTTTCATAAAAATTCCATTCATTTGATATTATAAATAACTAAAAATAAGCTCTTAGGTGAAACGTTAATCAATGCTATATCGTGAAAATATTTTTATATAAAAATTAAGGATTTTTCTAGTTTTCTTCAGACAATTTTGACACTAAATTGCATCTTCAACAATTTTTACCTCGATCAAAATGTGCTTAACTTTTTTTAACCGATAATTGATAAGATGTAGAATAAAGTAATTTTAATATAATTTCAATTGAAACTTCCCTCAATTTTCTAATTCTAATTCACTTTGCTTAGATATTTGGTTTTGAAATATTTCCTGTGTGTTGCAAAAATAACTTATCTAATAAGTTATCTTTAAAAGATAACTTATAAAGAATAATTAACAGAATTAGTTTCTAAGATTTAATGTAATTTTTTTTATTAAGTTGGCCGAGGGTCTATTGTAAAATAGATTTCAAAAGTAATGAATTGTTGAAAATAGCTTACAAATTTTGTCTCCAAGTTTTCAGCTCTAAATTTCCAAAGGTTAGATATTTTTTTTTTCAGAATCAAATTTAAATTCGCTTTTAATTTTCTCCTGAGATCAATAAAAGAAAATTAAGTATTCCTTCCTGGCTTGCTTATTGTTTATTAGAGACAACCACTATATTTTCTTTAATATATGTATATTCTAGAATTTATAAATTGTTAATTTGTACAAAAATTTGAATTTTAAAAATACTTATAGAGCATAAAATAAATTTAAAACATTGTATGTAGTTTTCTAATTATATATAAGTGTTTATTTTTGGGTTCAGTTTACTGCAATGAGAAATGGCCCAATTACTCAAAAGAGGAATTTTAGAATGTATAGTACAGACTTTTCCTCATATTTGTAGTCTCGATATGAGAAAGTTTCTAGATTTCTTATACGTTCTGTATCTTCAATTTGAAATTATACTAAATTTGATAAAGTTGAAGTATTTACCATTTTTTTATATTAATTGTACTTTTTTTTTAAAAAAAAGAAAAGAAAGTAACTATATAGTTTTTTCAAGCTAGGAAAGAAATAGAGTTGAAGTATTTACCATTTTTCTTCATTAATTGTACTTTTTTTTAAAAAAAAGAGAGAGAAAAAGAAAGTAACTATATAATTTTTTCAAGCTAGGAAAGAAATTCCACCAATTTTTTATGTATCTGAGAAATCTACAGTTTGTCATCCAATAATACATCGGGGTGTATATATTTTATTTTTATGTTTATTTTACGAAAATTTCACTGTTTAAATGGAAAGATTAGTCAATACTTTGTTCAAAAGTTTAGAAATGAGAAATTTATTTATAAATATAAAGCAAAATTTACTATAAACAGAAAATAAAATTCCTCATTTTATAGTAAATAGCACACAATTTAGCTTCCCATGGTATAAAAAATAAAATTAAAAACCATTTTTCATCATTAGATTTCATATTTTTTAAAAATCATGACAGCAAAGCTCACTATTAAAAATATTTTTGTGCATAATAATTTTATGGATGGGGTATATGCTATACAAGCAGTAAATACATAAGAGGCTTAAGCTACAGGTTCGTGAGGTGTTTCCGTCGTGAAGTCATGTCAAAGGCTCCGGTTTAAATGAATATATCCGTATATGCTTAGACAGCACACCTGACTTGAATTAAATTGAGAAAATGCAATCATTATAAGGTATGTGCTGATTGATTAAGAAGGCATCAACATTTTTGAACATTTTTTGGACTTTCTTTCGATTGAAAGATTAGCAAGCAAGCAACTTTTCGCTGTCTCCCTTCGAGAGCCAGAGAACATGGGATTACCTTTGGCAAACTAAGAGGATAAATATACGATACTGAGGTGAATATTAAAGGAGAATATGCTGAGATGTGCGAAGCAAATATAAGTCTGGGGAATTTTCAAGCCAATCGAGCCATATTATATTTTCTGCGTAAAAGTATGGACCAATTTCGAATTGTGACAAGGGGACAAGTCATTTTGAAATGTTCCATCAAATGTTTCCATGAAGAGAACAATCCTACTACATAATATTTCTATATGTTTGACAGAATTCATCATATATTTAAGAGGAACCAAGCTTCCAGGGTCATTTGTTGTGAAAAAAACCCCAAAAATATCTGCTTAGATGGTTGTTTTACAATCTGTTGGATATAATCTGGTGACAATGTTTCAACTTCGCTTCTTTTAACTACACTTGATTTGTATCCCTGCACAAAAAAATGTTTCATCACTCAAAATCACCTTCTTCCAGTCATTAACAGTCTATGATCGGTATTTTTTGGCCCAAGCTAAACGTTTTTTCATCATTTTTTGTGTTAGAAATAGTTTTTTTCTTCAGTCTTGCCTTAAGGCCTTCTCCCAGAAACCTTTCCGTGCAGTTGAGGAACTATGCTTGTTTTTCTTGGATTTATTTTGCTGCTACTTATTAAAATTTTATCAATTCTTGAAGTAGTTTTCCACTTGCACCCACGTTTTTCTTTTCTTTTCGGAGACGATGATGCAGAATTTTGAAATGTTCTTAAAACACTTAATTCGATCACACCAACTGCCATAATTTTATCTATCACAACTATAAAAGTGTGTTCATTGAGAGCGATTTATTTTAGAATTTGTGGAAAAATTTCCATCTTTGAACAAGTAAAAGTAACACGCCTTATTCAGAACGCAAAATTGAAATTACAAGCTGTCCCTCTGAAAGGCTCACAGCTGAGCTCCTGATACATTAAAGTGAATAAATTATAGTCAAAGTTGATCTGTCACACTACCTAAAGGCAGGTATAACGTGTTTGTGGGGGGTTCCGGACATCACTAGTAATCACATACCAACTCAAATAAGAAAAACATGTTTGTCCCAATTAATTCGAACAGTATAGTACTTTTTTTCCGTCCATATGGACCATTTTTTTTGAAGTGCTTTGAACTAACCTTAAAACCTCTCAAACACACCAGGCGAGTAATTTGAAATGATGCTTTGAAGTCTATAAGGCAATAAATTGGAGGCAGGTGGCACATTGTTTGTTGTTCACAAAAACAAAGATAAAGATGTTTCAATAACAGATAAACCCTCTGAGTCACTTGAATTACTGAGTTACGTGAATGCAAAAATTCAGATTTTTTTTTGTTCTGTCGTAATAGAATATGAGGTATTAAATCCTGTCAATCCCATTAGGAAATCATGCAAGGGGAAGGTTGCGAATAGTTTTGACAGTAAAACTATTGGAAAATTCCAGTCTTTTTTTAGAAATTTTGGATGGAGTATCAACTTTAATGCTATCCTTGGTGAAATGGCATCGAAAATAGGTGAAGATGTTTTCATCAGCGAAATAGATAATTTAATTATAAACAAGCTTCAGTTAAGTAAAAAAATTTTTAATGTACCATGTTTTTAAAGCGGACTAAAAAGTATAAAATCCTTTCCGTTTTTTTTTCTTTCTTTTCTTCCTTCTTCTTATTTTCAAATTTTCATGCATTGTCATCCACTTCTGAGCTATAGTCCAAATTTCAAGTCTCTAGCTCATTGGGAAGTTAGTTTAAAATCAATTACAAAATTCCATCCGGACAGACATACAAGAAAGGAAGTTAATAAAAACATGGTAAAATTAGGATGACCCCATAATGAATGCACAGGAAAAGTACGAAATTGAATTCTTTTACTACTTGGCTAGGACTGCAATCAGTTCTTCAGAACCAAGATTTTCCAATTGAAACATCTCAATAGTTACTTTTGTTTTTATATCATTTATATGAATTAAAAGGTATTATATTTCTGTAATTTTGACCAATTACAAATATTTGGAAACCATTTTACCAGATGGTGAATCAACCTAGAACTTAGTGATGCAATATCAGTGGTACATTCACACAACTAGAAAAAACTTTATCATCTTTGCTAGTTTTAAAATTGATAGTGAAAATAAATTTTACTCCGAACTTGAGCATTACCTTAAGAATTTTACTAACTCTTCCATAAGTATTTTATCCAGGAAACATAATTTTTCCAAATTAAAAAAAATTAAAAATTATTTGCGATCTCAGACAAGGTTTTCAGACCTCGCTATAATAAGAATTGAATAAGAACTCAGTAACAGTTAAGATTATTCTAAATTAATTAGAGAAATTATCTGGACTAAAAGTTTCTTCGAAAAAATTGTTTGAATGATACTCCTGTTAATTGCTTTTTAAAATAAAGTATTTTGAGTGAAAAGTTTTTATTAGTATTTGAGTCAATTATTCAGTTACACTTCAGCTTTATGGGCTTTTACTAAAAACATGGTATGCATCGTCTTTTAGAATGTTTGTAACTCCATAGCCCTATGGAATCCCTATGGAAGGGATGCAAATTTTTTAAAACTTTTTTTGGAAAGGCTCTTAGGTTAAATCCGATCCTGCCACCCACTTATGCTTCTTTTTTCTTGGCTTCTACAGAAGAAATAGTTTTATTGCTACATTATTTCCTGTTAATGCAACACTAATGAATCCACAATAATCCTAGATATGAGATTACTATTTTAAGATTTCGGGAAAAAGTATTTTAAAAAATGTAACGCTCACAAGCCTTAACGTTAAATTTACTGAAAATGTATAATATATACAAGGATACTCTATTTGACAACACATTTGCAGGCCTATTTGCAGTCAGTTACTTGTAAATCACTACATTACAAATTACGCAGTAAAACAATTTTATCAATAATGCGCATGTTAGTCACCTCGGAAACCTAGCTCTATCTAGGCTGTCTAGCTCTAGCTCTTTGTTCTATCGAAGAAATGTCTATTCCGCAATCGGTCCCTGGATTTAAAAAAAATTCAAGGAGTCTTGTGATTTTTCCTTTATTTTATTCTATTCTCTTCATCCTCTTTTTTTTCAATAGATTAAAGGGCCAATTCTATTCTTACAGACATAGCAAATTAACTCAGTCACTTTGAGCTTCTTCACGACCTTGAGTGCCAAAATTGATGATTCAAACATATTTTTTCGCACGTGTTTTTGTCTTTTTATTTTATTAGTCTCGTTGTCGAGGTTCATGTCCATAATTGGTATGCTTCTGTTCCATTGCTCTCACTTTATTAGCTTTTCTAATTTGGCACCCTTGGTGAGACTCATAAAAATCTTCTAAATATGTATTAAGACTCTTTGTATGGTAATGAATATTGAATTTTAGTGCCTACCTCGAATTAATTTTCTAAAGTTACCTATTATCCTCTACATACTGTTTGGGGGGGGGGGGGTTCTTAGCATTTTGCTAGTAGTAATCGGGAAAAAAAAAACGTTATTGTAAAAAATTCTTTCCCTACAGTGAAATTTATCTAACTTTTTCGATGTGCAGATCAAATCACATTTAAATACATACAAACTACACATATACCTAAATTCTCGAATTATCTATAAACCAAGATGCTAAAAAAATCATATAGTACTCTCTATATTTTGCTCACATAAAACCTTAAAACGTTTTGACAATGCTTCAGTAGGGCGTATTACTTCATCCTGTGTGAATACAAGTTTAAACTCATGTCCATAAATTAAGAATAATGAAGTTCAGGCAAAGAAAGAGACAGAAGCAAAACAAATTTGACTTATTTGTAAAGTCTATTTATTAAACAAAAGGTAAAGAGCAAAAAAGATGCTATATGTTTGACATAATTAATAAAAAATGCGATTTTTACTCCCTGGAGCAAATTTCAAAAAAGAACCTATTTACAAAAAAAAACAGTATAACATGGTTAGTATGATGGTTAATACGGAGTATGTCTCCCGGACGATGCAATACAGGCCTTACAACGCCTACGCATGCTGAGTATCAAATTATCGATCTGATCTTGGGGAATATTACACCACTCATCAAGCAATGCCCTCCGAAGTTCCGGTAGACAGGTGGGAGGGGGTTGACGGGCTGCAATTCGTCGGCCAAGCATATCCCACACATGCTCTATTGGATTCAAATCCGGTGAGTATGCTGGCCAATCCATACGGGTGATATCCTCCGATTGAAGGCATTCGTCTACAATGTTTGCACGGTGAGGACGGGCGTTGTCATCCATAAACAGAAATTCAGCCCCCTTGGCGCCCCGAAACAAACGTACATGTTGTTCCAGAATGACATCCCGATAGATGTGGCCTGTCATCGTTACACTCTGAACATGCAGGTCAGTTCTGGAACCAAGAATAATTCCTCCCCAAACGAGCCATCCTGCACCACCGTAACGGTGTCGTTCAATGGTGTTCTCTTGGTGGTAACGGGTACCTGGCGCTCTCCATATGAAAGTCCGGCGAGAATCAGACTACAAACTAAACCTGGACTCGTCGGAAAACATCACACAAGACCACTGTTGCGTAGTCCACAATGCATGCTCTCTACACCAGGTTAATCGCAGGTGACAGTGAGTTGCGGTAAGGGAAACACATCTGACAGGCCTACGAGCATATAGACCAATGTGCCCTAAGCGTCTGTACACGGTCTGCCTTGAAACTGTCGTACCGATAGCTGAAGAGAGCTGACGAGACAGATCTGATGCTGTGCTCCGTCTGTTTCTTTTGACAGTAACTGCCAAATACCGGTCCTCATTCGGCGTTGTAACTCGGGGGCGACCTGTGCTGTAACATCTACTCACATTACCATCATCTTGGAATCATTGCCAAAGCCTGGAGATGACACTCTGGGCGATTCCAAGGTCCTCGGATACTTCCAGCTGGGTACGTCCACATTCCAGTCGTCCGATAATTCTACCACGTAAAAAATCATCCAAATGCTTCCTTTGTGCCATAACTATGCGGTTATTGCACTGAAAGGCTGTTAAAGCACTTGTGAACAATTTTACTTCTTTGCCACCATTTCTTATGTACCCCTCTCTTACACTCTCGTCATTGTGACGTACTATCCGCACCATCTGGTGGTTTCCTGTAATTTGCATATCCTTCTTCAAGATGTGTGTGATAATTCTACATGTGAAATTTTTATTTTAGAGTTCAATTTCTGTGTGATTCTGAATTATCTTTAATTTATGGACATGAGTGTATATTCAAACATTTAGTGAAAATTTAACATTTAAATGCTCATTGAATATCGTATCAACTAATATTCACATGTGCATTTCTCAAAGATCAAATCTAAATTAGTATTTATTATTTTTAAGTGTTTCAAAACAGAGCACTGTTTTCTGATGATTTATTTTATATCGTATAATTCGAGATCATGAAACTTGACCATAGAGAAACGTGAATCACCTCAAATATCTTTTACAAATTTAGGGACATATAGTTTAGTAACTGATATTTCTAAAATATGAGTATCTGAATCCTCTACTTAGTTAAAAAACAATGTCCTGTTATGAAGATACATTTTGTCACAATAGAGTCAGAGTAAAAAAACTTATATTCTCAGGGTTTTTTTGTTTTTGTTTTTTTCCTCTTACTAGTGAGGCGTAATCGAGATGTATATTTTAAATGTTTCTCTAATGTGTGTGAATATAATGTTTCAAATTTTATCTATATTTTAATCCTATTAATTTTTTTAATACTTCGTTGAATTCAAAACACCTAGAGAAGGTGAATTCAAAATAAATTTGTAGGAAAAAACATAAACAGAGGAACTTAAGTAAATTTTTTTTAAGAACTGAGCTATTTCACTATATTATTGATTTCAAAACTGTTCATTTTTCTAATAATGTAAGAATGTCTTAGAGCCTCTATTATACAAAAACACACACAAAAAATCTGAAAGATATGAATTTCTTTCAGTAACTTGTGGTATTCTTTGTGTTTACTGTCTTCTAAATGTTACCAATTCGAAACTCAGAAAACCATGTTACAGTCAGTAACATAAAGGTAAAATTCGATACTTTGTATAAGAGATTAGGACGATATACATGAATTACCTACTCTTTCTTAGAAAATGAGGCTTTTAAACTCTAATTCTCTCAAGATTTACTTCCATTTGAATAACTTAATGGCCGATATTATAGAAAGGAAAGAGAAAAAATTACGCTAATTTAAATATAAAATTCTTAATTTATGTTGTTGTTTACATTAAATAACACAAAACAAAATAAAATAAATTATGAAAAATGGAATAATTCCACAAATATCATAAACTGGGGGAAAAACTCTCAAAGTAAATTTCTGGGTTACAAATTAAGTACTTTCTTCCAACATCAGATTTTTGAAGTTTGATTCGCTTGTCATCATTTTAAGATATGGCTTAAGGAGGCGACTTGAATCATTTTAAACTTTAAATAAAATACTTAAAACCTGTTCATGAGCCTTAGAAATTGAAAATATCATATTCAGTCGCAAGGAGACCCTTTTGTTAGACAATTTTTCCCCCTCAATTCATTAAAAAAAAATACAACCACTTTTATAAAATTGATTTAAGTGTATTCCACTTAGTGCTTAGAGAAAGGCTTCAGAACCTAAGCATATATTCAAGTATGAAATATTCTCTACATTCAACTTTTAAGAAGAAAATTAATTAAATTAGGATTAAAATTTGTATCCTAATACATTTTAGCTGCATTTAATTGGATAATGAGAGTTTTCATAACTAGATAATGCAACTTTATAAAAACGCGACCTTTTCACCCTGAACGCGATATTTTTCATTCTTACATGAAATATACACTTCATATGAAGTGCTTGAGTTGTGCGTTTTTACTCATCCATCTTGCCATGATTTTCAAAAGCGTCAAAATTGCTGCAAAAAAGAAAAAAAAACTTCCAAAAAGTAGCTTTTTTGCTTGCTTTATAAATGAACTACGTTGAATATTGACCTTGGGTTGGTTAGTAGGTCAAACGGAAGGTCTCATCTGGCACGAGACTTGAACACTTTTTTTAAAAAAAATTTCGCTCTACGATACGACTTTGCCAGTGAAGGTTTAAGAACTTCAAAGCCTAAGAGCTGCTGACATCCATTTTCTATGTGTCATCTTCGATTGTGTGGTCTGTGTTTTGTACTTAAGTACTTGTAGTTAATGTTATCTAGAAGTTTATGAAAGGGAATCTGTCAGTGTGTCTCTTGAAAGTGCTTGTGTGTGTGAAAAACACACACAAAAAAAATTTGTCACTTTTCTACGCATTTAAATGAAAAAAACACAAAAGATAATGTCATTAGTGGCAAGAGAAACATTTTGAAAGGAAGGTTGATTTGTTTCAAATCGGTAATCATTCTGATTTTACTTCTTAAACCAATTTACAAATGTAGAATTACAGTGTTTGAAACGTTCAACTTTGATTAATTATCGAAAAGGCTTTTACAATTTATATTCTGCCTTCATTTGTATCAATAATTTTAAGAGCTTATATACATGTGATCTATTTGAAAGCAATCCACTAGAAACTGAAATTAAAAAGAATTTTTTTGGGTTAGCTAAATGTGTGTCTAAAAATTAAAGTGAAACGCTTTCATATTTACAGTGCAGAAAATATTTCGGTTTTTTATGTCCGATTTGATAATCTCAAAATTAAAAAAAAAAAAACACCACCAGTGCATGGTCCTTAAATAAGTGAAATAATTAAAATAGAGCAGCAATTAATATTTCAAATGACGTACTTAGTTTTTCATTAAAAAAAGATTTATGCTAGGATCAAAATTTTATTTTTAAAACAACGACTCAGCATTAAAAAATTTCTTTTTGTATAGGAGGGGGGGGGGGTCACAAATTATTCTTATATATATAAAATCGTTAATCTTAGAATATAAGACTGTTCAACAAAAATTCGTCACCTTCTTGCACAAACCGCCAACTGAAGAATAACATTGAGACCTGAGTTTTCGTCCCCTATTGTAAATTTTTAAGCAGAAGAAACTTGAGCTCAAGAATAAATATTTTTAGCTAAACAAGTTTAATGTATATTTAATGTATTTGCAATAGGATATTTTGGTATACTCAATAAAATCATAGTTTTAAAAACTTATAAAAATTCTAGAAGTTAAATATTATACTTAGTCAGTTAATTTTTTCCTATACTAATGTTCGAGAGTTATTTTCTAAGTAAGGTCCATTTGTGAATAGTATTTGCAATTTCGTGCGTATATGAAAATGAGTGCAAGCTCCTTAGTGCAAAATCAGACATCATTTGTATTAACGGCGTCAGTTTGCGTCATCTTCCAGGGTGTCATGCGCTTAGACACCAATAAGAGGAAAGTGAAACAAGATATGAATCATTAGCATGACCAAGTAATTTTAGCGAGTTTTAGTTTTCAAAAAAATTTTTCACACTTTTAGTTTAAAAAAAAACTATTTTCACTATACACTATATATCTTATCACTTTTAGTTTTCAAAAAAACTATTTTCGCTTCACACTATATATCTTATCACTTTACTGTTTAAAAAAAGAATTAAATTAAAAAAGTAAAATCAGAGCCTTTTATACTTGTTTTCTGAACTTTTCTTGTGAAGATTTCCTCCAAAATGCAGGTAGATTTTTTTTAAAAAACTTTTTGCAAACAATAAATTTACTAGGTAAAATTTGAGAAAATTTTGTTATAAACTAGCGAAATTCAGGAAAATGTGTAGGAAAATTCGGGAAAACTATGGGAAAATTTAAATATGATTCTGCTCATCTAGGGCACAAATGCGACCCAATGCCGAAAACCCGAGGTCAATTGGTTGCTTATTGGCTGAGAAAAAGGTACGACAAAATATGGAACGAAGACGGAGACGAAATTTGCGTCCTAATAGCGCTTTTGTTCCACTACGTGAAAAACGCTCTAAAAATCGTACGTAATTGGCTATGATCATAAGCTGTAGAGTACGAGGAGGGTATCCAAAAACCTGTTGTTCGTTACAGTAAGTGTTTAAACCAGCACAGTAATTATGTAGAAAAATAGGAAATTTTTTGTATAAAAATTTAGAAAATACATTTTTTAAAAACTTTTTATTGCTTTGTTTATTTTCTTACTTATACATTGATAAACGGACTATAAAAAATAACCCTCGTACAATTAAATATAAGAACCTTACATATAATGATGTCTCATCCATCTTAATGTCATTTCAAGAATAAGAATTTAAAGAACTTAGTCTCATATCTCAAAATTCTTCATTGTCATTTGAGTTTGGAATGTCAAAATTGGATCTACTACATTAAAAACTTTAAATTAATTTAGCATCTTAGTCCTAAATTACAATCTATGAACACACAATACTTGATTTCATAGTTTTACTTAAAAAGAAATTTCCCCGCATTGATTATCAAAGAGTATGTTAGAATTCTTCTGACCATCCAAAACACAACACCAAGAATTGTTTTATTGCCGATAAAGAATTTGATTCAATTTCTGGTAGATCCTCTAAATTTATAGCCTTATTGGATAATAAATCAGCAGGGCAGATGGAATGGCATTAAAGTGTTATTGTTAATTGATTTAACAAATAATAGAGTATTTGAAAAAATATAGTAATCAATTAATTCAGATGCTGGGAGATATTTTGAAGCTGAAGCTCTGTTGTGTTCTACTCTAAGGAAGCTATAGGTAAGTCTTTTGGTATTAAATTGGTCCCAATTTTTGTGTCATTTGCAATTAGCCAAGAACGTAACATAGCTTCAACATCTTAATTTGATCGCTCTACGGATCCATTACTAGCTGAAGGTCTAGGCTTACCATTTACAATATTGCGCTTTGGCCACAGGCTTGTTAATTCTTGTATGACGGCAGCTGTAAACTCACGACCGTTGTCGCTTTGTGGGATATGAGAATAACATACTTCCAAAAATAATTTTAATAGCTCAATTTCAGAAACATTTTTTGAAGTCAACGGTCAAAGAACGCTGAAATTCGCCGAGTGGTCTCAGTAGTTTAATACCCATTTGTAATTTCTATCTGGTGTCGATTGTAAATCAGCTTAATCAATTTGACCGCGATGATTGAAGTAGCTAAATACAATTGGGTAAGCGATTCTTTTGCTTAAAAATCTTTTTTGACTGATGTACCGTGCACAGCTTTATAAACTCCAGTACAACTGAAGTAGATATTAAGTATTTCGATTTCAAACTATGCAGCATTTTATCTCTTCCTTCGTGGCCAGTTGACTGACGTGTTTCTCGAAGTATCTGATAAAAAAAAACTTTCCGTTTGAGCTATTTTTACAACTGGTATTTGGACTTTCTCTTCAAAATCAAAGATTCTTTAGTAACTAATTCCATAAAATCGTATTTTTTTTCCATAATAGTACTGTTTATATGTTCATTTCAGTTTAAGTAGTGGTGTTAATTAAATTGTTTAATGATTGTTACAGCTTCTTCTATCCTTTTGCGAGTCTACAAAGGGTTTCTCTCTCTCTCTTTTCTATCCAACTAGTTCAAAAATGTCTTGGTAGTTTCATTAAACTGTTCTTCAGATACAAAAAAATTCGGTCAGATTTCAATTTTTTCCCTATACAAACTCATTTTTAATTATGTAAGTATTTAAAAAAAAACTCTTCGAAATATAGAAAAAAGTAATAAAAATGCATGCAACACACTTTCCTTGCGTAATGTTTGAGCGCTTTGCGCACGGACCTAAAGATGCGATTTGAGCGCTTTTTTCTGTCATCCTCAATCTTAAGATAAAAATAACAGAACTGAGAAAATCTTCTAAAAATTAGTGTGATAACGAGTTTTGATTACACAAAATTAAATCGAAATGCGTTTCAATTACAACAATTCATGTTAATTTTTCGTTATTTTTAAAATGAAATACTATCTTGTGTGATGATGGTCATTCTCTATAATAAGTATATCGTACCTTTGTGTCACTTTTTTGTAATTTAGAATTTTTCTATAGTTTAAAATGTATTTAAGATTTTTTTCATTCAGAAATTCAGCCAAAATGCTTTCTAATGTAATACTCTTTATGACCGTTGGTTGACCATCACTTCTTAATACAGAGCTTGATTAATATAGCTTGATTAATTCTAACTTTGCTATTTTAAATTTTATGTATTTTTTGATAAATATTTCCTATTATAAGCAATTTGATTCCACAAAAGTAAGAGAGAATTAAAAAAATTGGTTAAAAGAATTTTAGGGGCAAATAGATAAATAAGCTCCACCACACAGATATCACATCCATTGTTACAAATCACAATACAGGCAAAAATTTAAATAAATTCGTCAAGATAGCCATGGATGTAATTCTGACTGTGTGCTACTGTATCCTAACATAACTGATACAAAAATGTATCTGGAACAGTATGTAATCATGATTTTGTAACTTAATGTATGCGATGATATGAATCCCGGTAATCTATGTGATAATAAGCTTACAATAATGAGTTACGCATAATTGATTCTTGTATCAACTATGTTCTGGGTACTTCTTTGAAATTTATAAAAATGTTTAATCAAGTTAATGCAAATAAACTGAAGTTTTGAAAATGCTTTCCATGAAAATTAAAAAGATGAAGACATTTCCAAGCTAATAACTCTGCACTACAAATAAAACAAGGAAAATTTTTTTACGAAAAATCTTGGCTCAAATTTTTAATGCATTATTGTAGTCTTATTATTACATACATTATCGTTATTCATATCATTCCATACATTACGTTAAAATATTATCATTGTATGCATCATATGTCGAGATACAATTGTATGAATTATATTATTACGATTCTCATGGTATAGTGTCAAGTTAGTTCAATAAATTATATTTTTAAATGATTAATTAATTAATAAAGTATATTACATTCCTCGATGAAATTATATTAATTAATAATTAGTTTTTTTTTCTTTTACCTATTATTATGAAATACGTGATTATAATATTTTAATTTTATAATATTTGAGCAGTTATTTGGAATATTGACTAAATCCCATTCCCAAAGAACCACTGGGCAAAACCCTTAACATTACAGAAGCATGATTTTGAAGATTTCAAGCTGAACTACACACATTTTCAAACGAAAGAGGATATACTAATTCATTATATACTCTAATGGTCGTTCTTTTTCTCATGTAATGATTAAGTAAAAGAGACTGAAGTGAAATGTAGCATTTAATGATAAAGATTCTGGGTGTAGTGGATAAACTACTCATAAAATTATCTTTCTAATTTGTGGTAAACCTCTATGTACCAAGTAAATTACTTTCAACTAATATTTTTGTGACATTCCAAAAGTTTTTCAGATGACTATTTCGCACAAATGAAATAATTAGGGCGTTGAGTTTAAAAAGTATATAAATGAACTGCATAGCTTTTGACACACTCGTCAAAAAGGTATTATTTTAACTTCAAAATATGTTTTCAATTCAGTAGAAAATTACACTGTGGTAAGCAAAATACTACGAAAAAATATTAAAATCATTACAAAACTCTCAAGGAAAAAATCAGATGTTGACTGGTAAATTGAAAACGTTTTCATTACAAAAAAAGTTCCAGAAAAAACCCAAACAATATAACAGATTTAAAACCTAATATCTCTAAAATAAAACATGCTTATAAAACTTCACTTAAAGGTCAATAAAGCCGCCCATCCGGTAGAGTGGTCAGTGAAGCTGACTGCGGTGCCGTAGGGACTGGGTTCGAATCCCGGAGAAGGCATGGATGTTTGTGTTGTAATCCTTTTTTCTGTCTGGTGTTGTATGTCCCCCGTGTTATACATTGCGTGGTGCACGGGGTTTATAAATGTTAAAAAAAGGTCAATAAAGGCATAAGACTGTATAGACACCTAAATCCAATTCAATCGTCAAAATAGTTTTAAAATTTGTTTGTCAAATAGACCTTATGATTTTGCAAGATATCTCTACTATCTTTGTTCATTTTTTTGACACCCAACTCTTTTGACTCATGATTTGGAAATGACATGGTTTACCAATATACTTTTGGGCACAAATGTTTTGTTCTAACATAAATCACAAAAAAAAAAACTCTAATTTTGACAGTATAATCAGAAAATGTTCGGTTTATGTAAATGACTTGATCTATTTCATGGCTTGTTTATTTTGTATTCTGGACTTCTACAGGGAATGACCGAATTTTTTAACTTCTTTCTTTATTTTGTTGTACTTCAACTTGAATACAGCATTTTCTTCTACAGTATTTTATCTTAAAGCGTTCAGTTCGTAGGATGCAATGAATAATTTTAATAAAGTTCTAAAAATTGATGTTCAAATTAAAGTACTTTTTTAAAATTTTATGGTGAAATTTCCAGTATAATTTGAGTTGCAGATAATTTTTTACTATTAAAAAGGTAATAGTGATCGAGTTCGTAATAAAGAAGCACGCTTGTTATCAAGAAGCGATGTATAGGTTTGTTGGTTTGTAATTTTTTTTTTAATTTCAATTTTAATTTTTGTATGTGTATGTATACTTATAGACTAAATTTGTACTGTTTGTTAATTTTATTTATTTTTTTTGTAATAAAATTAATTGTTTTTGTTTTATAATTATGTTGCATGAATTTCATTATTACTTTTTCTGTACTTTTTTAGGGAAAATATTTAGTTTTTTTCATTTTACACGATTTTTTAAAGTTGTGAAGCATATCCCAATTTTACCATATATCTCCTATATTTTTTTGTATGGTTTTTTAAGGAATGTATCTGCCGTGTGAAAAAAAAAGAATTGGGTGTATTTGTAAAAAATTTAAGACACTTCTAGTATTTTTTTTTAAAAAATTAAACAGTTTTAGTTTTTTGCGTTATTTTTTAAACAATGTAGAATAATTTGTGCATCCGTTAAAAATTTGTAAACACCCTTTGCGTGTGTGATAAAATTTTATTTCTCTTTAATTTTCACGATAGAGAATTTTTCATTGCTTTAATATCCAAAAACTAATGCATTTAAAACTAGAACTATACAAGGAAAAGTTTGAGGACCAAACAAAAACTCTAATATTATTTTTCTCATGTCTAATTCTAAGAAAGACATATAATAATATTGTGTAAACATTTTAACTATCTTAATTTTCAAACGCGCAAAAAATTTTGAATGGTTATATTCATACGTGACACTTTGTAAGAATGTGCTATTTTTGTATATATATATATGCCTGTTTCATCAAAAAAGATTTGAAATTGAAGTATTATTTTTAAATGTGTAATTGTAATTTAAACGTATTTTAAAATATGACATTTTACATAAAAAATTTTAGTAAAGATTGTAAAATTTTTTACAGTTTAAAATAGTATAAAATCTATAAAATTAGTTATTTTTCTTTGTGGTTATGGCTACCACGCAAAATTTAGATACTAAATTAATCTTATTCAAAATGTTACTTTTTCTTTTTTTCTTTTTGTAGTTGGGTGAATCTACATTTGGGAGTTAGGAAACATTTTCTTTCTTTACCAATATTAATTTAAATGAGTTTTTTTTTTTCAGATCCAATTTCAGATGTGGTTTTTTTTTTTCAGAGTTGAACGTAGTCTACCACTTTTCTAGACATTGCTAGCAAATAAAATTCATTCCTCTCATGCCATCATCATGTTCTGTTAAACTTGTGACGGATCTATACGCGGTTCCACTAATATCTCCTCATCTCTTTAAAGAAAATATTTAATTCAACCAACTTTCATCGATAAAGCGAACGTGATTTATGTAAATGAGGTATATTATATAAATTCGGTTTTCGCGAGTTAGTAAAAAGAAAGAAAGTAAAAAAGTAAGAAAGGAAGTGATTTGTTGACACGTTGTTGTTGACACGCTGAAGTAGATACGTTAGATGTGCGCAAATAGGAGTTTAACAGAAGTTGGAGAATTAGTGGCTAGTTGAAGATTGAAAAACAGTGGAATTAATTAAAGATTACAGAGCGTGGAGCCATCGTCATTTTATCAAGCCGAAGAGAGTGCCTGAAAGTTTCCAGTATAGGAGCCGATGCATTAAAGGTTCAGGTACTGTGTACTTGATTAAGTAGAATCTAGTTATTAGTGTGCGACGTAGTTGTAATTGAACGTATTTAAGCTGTCTTAGATTCAGTTGAGGGTCTGTAGTAGTATCCCCATGTTATAGAATCTCACCTCCGCACTTTACGATAAATCATAAGCCTTAATTAGAATTGTATTGTGTCTGTTTATTAATTGTTAATACGAATTAATAAATCAAATTAGATTAGAAATAATGTCTGTGGATTATTTAGTTCCTCCTACACATCTAGCCGGGTTTACAGGTAGACAAGAGGGTTCGGATGTAAGAGGTAACCGAACGTTACCACAAACTTAATTGTTTATTTATAACAAACAGTTTAAGTTTCAGAAACAAAAACCGCCATGAAAATAATATGGTCTAGAATTCTGTTTTACAACACCGTTTGCTTACAGATACGCTCTACGATAGTCAAAAGTGTTTCTTATTGGAGGAAAATAGCGTTGCTTATTGGAGTGTAAAATATTATTGCAGCAGCATTTGACACTAAACAATATATTTTATGAATATTCCTTCATTCTCTAAAAGAAAAGTTTCACGCATTTATGATGAAAACACGAAAACAACATAATTGAACAGTCTGAAAAAGTTCACAATAGCAGCACTCATAGAATATGTAATCTAAGAAAATTATGTGCTTCATTTTAAACACATAAATATATTTATTAAAAACACAAAAAGTTATTTTTCCCTATATTACTCAAAAATTATTAAGAAGAATCCTGAAAACTTGCTTCTAAATTAATTATCTTTTTCTTTCAGATCATTGTTATTTAAAATAAACATACAGTAGGACTCCGATTTACCGAACCCCTATTTAACGAATTTCGCTATTTACCGAATTTTTCTCTTTTCCCGTTTAAAATGAAAGCAAAAATCTCTGTTTAACGAATAATAAACCCCAAATTTTAAAATTATTTCAACGGCTGAAAATTTTTTTTTATTAGTTTGTATTAGAAATAACTGGATTTTTTCAAATGACATATCCTTTTTCTTCCGGATCTGAAAAGACTTTTCTTGGAAGTGGAAAACTTCGACGGGAAAGGGTGCAGACCATTATTAGACTTTACAGGTGCAATTAGTCCTCAGTGTAACTTATCGTGTGAGTTTTGAATAGGACAGGAAATTCCTTTCTTATCTCATCTCACTCTGCAACGCAGAATATATTTTATGATTTTAACGATTATGTTACTTTTGATGATGGACTGTATCTGTGCAACTGAAGTTGAAGAAATTGTTGACTTTTCAGATTCAATGAATAGAGATTCAAATGTAGAAATCGATAGCAAAACTCCGATCAAAATTGTTACATTTTCTAATGTTCTCATTGTTTGGAAACTGTGAAAACATACTTTATGTAATTGAATGTAAATGTCGCAATATTTTCTTCTCTGCATAAAGTCGAAAAATTACTGTTTGGATTCAGAAATCCAAAAAATTGTCAAAAATCTATTAGTCAGTATTTTAAAATTTTCAATTACCTGGTGCATAATAATTCACTAATAGCATTTTTAACTGTTAAATAAAAAGTGTATAGTTTCTAACTACGGATATTTTTTGTGTAGTTGCTTATTATAAAATTTCCAAAAAGGAACAGCAAAAAATTTGTATTTTGTTTGGACCCCAAAATAACGAATAACCCCAAATTAACGAACGAAATATTCGGTCTCGGTGAATTCGTTAAATCGGGGTTCGACTGTGTATATATATATATATATATAAGGTGTAACGTAGCAGACCTCCTTGTGGTGCATGCTGGATAACGCGATATCTGCTACAATTTCCTCCGGTCATCTTTGATCACATGCATAAAATGCAAACCGCTTTTGAAAGAATTTGCTCTTAAAGTTTGGGCACACTGGAATCATGGGAAACGAACATGTGTCCGCAATTGCTAAGAACCTTGTAGACTCGGAAAATACTACGGGAGGGCATTATCATTTCAATTTTTAAGGCTTTTAATAAATGTCTTTCAACACAACTTTGTCGGAAGCAACGAAGACATCAAAAGACAAGAATTGCGCGATACTTAACGTGAACAAAACTTGTGTTTCGGATACCTCAAGATAAGCTATTGTCACACGTCTTAGGCTGTTAAAGTCAGGGCCGATCCTAGCAGGTGTGCAGCGCGTGCAGCGCACGAGGGTGGCCAAAACAAGGGGCGGCCGCAGGCCGCCTATAATTTTATAAATAAAGCAAAAATTTTTTGCGAATTTATCAAATTTTTTTTTTAAATCGAATAAATATGTTGAGTAGTTTTTAAAAATCAACATAAGTCCGGATTTCCCGATAGCGTAACATAGTTCAAGAAAACTAGAGTTAGTGTAGAGTTCATTAGTCCATTCACCATTAATGCCTACTCTTTATACACATCCTCCATTTCATAATTAAAATTCGAGGCAGAGCCGACAATACCGCAATAGAAAAAGTATTTTTTTTGCTTGTCAGTGGAATTAGCGGTGCATTGGATCTATGCTTAACAAAGGCATCTCAAAAATGATTTTTGCGAAAGTTACTTTTCGAAAGCATCTAATATGGTTAATATTACCTAAGACACGAGTGTTTAAATTCAATATGCATTTAGGGAAATTAAAAGTTTTCAATTTAATAATAGCGCGCGCGGGCGCTTTACGATTTTGAAAAACAAAATAGTTGAAAGGGATTTTTGTGTCAATGGTTTTACAACGCTTATAAGCAATGCCCATTTTCCTTTCTCGTGTAAGTTAAAACAGTTAGTCTAGTGTTATTATAAAAGGCAGTTTCTTGTTGCTGTACTTGGTATCAAGTTATTTGAGAAAAAATCTTGGAGCTTCTTTTGATTAAATTATTTTTATTGCAAAGCCTGTTAGAAAAACACTTCATCTAGTATTATTAATGCTAGCGAAATTCTCAATTTCGTTTTTATATTGTATGTACTTAATGGTACTTTAGTACTATAATTAAAAAAATGCGAGTTTTATGCATTTTCTTAAAACTCTAAATATTACAAGATAGTGTATATTCAAATAGGCAAATCAAGAGATTCACAACATAGCATTTTGTTTCCAAAAAATTTGTATGAAAATATTTTCTGAAATATTATTATTCATGCTTTAGAAACCTGGAACACATAATCGTTTTACAGACTGAATTGTGAAATGTCGACCGCTACTAATAAAACTTGTAAGTACTACATTTTTTTGTAAAAGTGACTATATCTTTTATAAAAAGGACGATATCCCACATTTGTAAAAAAGACTATCTTATGTAAAATTGTACTATGGGGCGATTTGTTGTAGCAAGTAAATTGACACTCGGCCTCGGGATACAGGTATAGATACGCTTATCTTGCCATGATTTTCACTGGCCAGATATAAAGGGGAAAACGGTGATTATTTTGTTTTACTTATGGTATTACTACTTTAAGGATGACTCAAATGTGCACAAAACAGAATATTTCGTTTAGAGCAGCGTTCGGCAAATTGCAGTTCTTTAATATTTCATTTTTATGTAGAATTAAAAATTACGTCTGGTAAAACGTTATCGTTCACGTTTTCTTATTTATAAATGTATCTTGGTGGGAAAAATTACATGCACATTTAAAAATTTGATTGGCTTACTGATAGAATTTATTGTTAATTATGTATTTGATTTATCTTTTTTGCGATGTCTAGTTATATATTTGTATTTAGTATTGTGAATTTGGTATTATGTTTTAAGTATCTTATTTATTTATTTCATACTGTATACGTTTGATGTCTGTTTTCATATGTGTTGAACCTTGAATGGTTCAAAGCTGATGTGTATGTTAAATCATGAAAGTTGATACACTTTCTCTTATTTTCTTATGTCACTCTCTCCCCATCGGGAGTGAGGTCAGAATGGACATTCTCCCCCCCCCCCCCACAGAATGTCCGGTGTCAGCTAACTGAAAGGGGACAGAGGCAATTAGAATTTTTGGAAGATATCTACCAACTGGAAATGTTTTATTTTACTCTTGATTAAAGTTACTTGACTTGTGACCGTTGCCATCAACAGACTCCTTTTCGAAGAAGGCACAAATCAATCTCTTTCATTTAGATCGTATGAAATAGCAATAGGTATAATTATGTTTTTAATTTTGAATTATTATTTATTTTTTAAGATATACATTAAAATACATATTCTGTAGTATCTCCTTAAGATACACTTTGAAATAGGCTCAATTAATGTTGATATGGTTCTCTTAGAATATGGAACTTATCTATTTACCTCTCATTTAGGGACATTCAATTAGAGTGAAACTAAAAAAATAATTCAAAGATAAGTTAAGAGAAAAATAAATGATTTTTTTTTTTTTTTGGTAAAATTTTTGGGTCTCAAAGACAAGAGAGAGTAGTAGTTTGTGTTTTTCTTTATATATATATATAAACCAAATAAAGTGTTAGCCTAATAAATAAATGTAACTTAATAGAGGGGGGGGGAGTACAACACTGTATGTTCCACGCTTCAATTTATAGACATAACAGAATGCATAATAAAGCGATTGTACCTCATGGGCTCGCGTTTTCTTTGGATTTACATAAAAATAAAAACGCGTGCTTAGGCTGACACAATGCACAGGCTTTCAAAAAGATCGGTACAGTGGAGTATTTTCTGTAGCTTTCTGTAAATACAAGATTTTACTGCTCATTTCAAACATTTATTCATTAATAAAACTTTTTCAACTAAGAATTTTAACTTTTCATTAACTTCAAACTTAAGGGAAAAAAACTCTATGACTAATATACTTATTTGTACATCATTTATTTAAAGAAAGATATAGCCTGCATTTCTAATTAAATTAATTTGCTTAGCTTTAAAGGATAAAATACATAATGGCTGGTCTTGTGGGTTTAAATTTCTGGAATTAAGACATATTGTGTCAGGTTCCTTTTTCAGAGGTACTATTATATTTTTACTATATTAAGATAAAGTGTTGAAGAATATTTTATTGTATTTGCTTTTATGAAAAAGAGGATTATAAAAATTATTTATTTAGTTTAATAAAATATCTTTTGGTTTACATATATATAAAGATTTTCACTGAAAAGTTTACTGAACTATAAGAAAACTAGCTTATTTTAATAAAAATGGAATTATTTTGTGTATATGTATATATATATATATATATATATATATATATACCCATAGTTATAAATCATAAAATTTTATCTTTAAATTAAATCAAAATAATATTGTTGACGCAACCTTTTTTTCGTAAGAGAACTTCCGCTTTCCGAATTATACATTGCACAATCTTCATAACTGTTCCCAGTATTAAAAAAATTGTGCTTTATTTGTCTTGTTTATTGTAAATTTTGATTTTTTTTCTGAATTATTAATCATGAATCATTTTTCTGAATCATCAAGTTAAGTCAATATAACAAATGTGCATTTTTCTCTCTCTCTCTTTCCAAAAGAAGTTGAATAATATTATTTTCTAATTATATGCATATTTTTAAAGTAATTGCTGATAGAAATATCGAAAGGGCATTTCTTAAAAATTCTTTCGGAATATTTAAAGTTTGGGAATTAGGTCAATAATAGGTGAGTTATTTAAATGTTTCCTTCTTTTTCAATCTAGAAATAAATTTAGCACCATTATTATAAATTTATTTTCAAATGAGACTGCATGCGTTAAGATATAAATGCTATTAAAAATATTTCGAAATGGCATTCTTTGCAGAAGCTGAAAGACGGAATTTTGTTCGATTGAGAAATATAATGTATTTCATATTATTATTTTAAATATTGTTGTCTTTTTGAGTATGTTTATATGTGTTAATTTTAGTATTCATATAATTATAAATTTTTCTAGTGTTATATTAATAAGAAAAACGGTAAGTATTTTTCTGAGGGAGCAGTATAAATAGAACATTATTTTTTAGATTAAAATTTATATAAATCCCTTCTATCTTCTGTGCGTGCTATGTACAGATGTATATGTAGGAGGAAAATTAAATTCAGACTTCGTAATTTTAATTTTGAAAAATCTTACATTTGAGATAAATCAAGATGTGATATTGGTTAATTTAAATGTTAAGTTTAATTACACGTCACAACTATTATTTACAGATTTACATTGAAATTAACTTAGTAATTAGATTATTAGAGTCCAAGTTCTGTTATTTTGGGAGGGAGGAGTTTCTGGCGTTCGCTTCCGTGATGTTTTCAGACCATCTCTTTCTCTCTCACTGCCCTCTTTAAGCTTTGGAGATGACAGCGGTTCCCGTGTCTTTAGCTTCGAATTACATCCGGTTGATGGGCAGAGAGGGGTTTAAGACAAGACCACTCAATATTTTTAAGGGTGCAGGTGTAAATTTCACGTGGGGTGACCATACCCACAAAGAAGCCGAATCACAGCTGTGTTGCGGGAACGTCATAATGCATTAAACATAAATTAAAAGAAAGAGTGCTTCAACGAAAGTAAAATAGGGACTTTTTTATTCTCTGTTTTAAATTTACGATAAGATTTTGGAAAATATCAAATATATCGAATTTTTATTCAAATGAGTCAATTTTTGATGAATTAAAAAAATTTTGTATGAAAACAAAGCAATTTATCAATTATTTTTATACTTTCGCTATTTAATTGATATATATGTTGTTGAAAATTTTAGAATGTCCGAGGGGGGCTTAAAGAAACTAACAGGTGCCCATTATAAAAGAATAAGACTCGAAAAACAAGCCCACTTTAAAAAACGGGCTGAAAGTTTACTGAATTACTTACAAGACACTAGAAAAAAAGGAAAGCAGTATAGAATCAGATTTAGACTTTCATGATTAGGATGTTGCAGATCAAATAAACAGAATAGATAGTGGCACTGCTGTTGTAGGGTGTGTGAGTGAGTGAGTGAATATTAACGTCACACTGTTCAGCTACACGAGGGCTTTTGGCGTCGGACCTCGTCATTTTGAACCATGGTTAAGTGACTAGGACGACACCTGAGGTGGCACCCCCTCTCCTAACTATCACATACCAAAGGGAGGACGTTTGAGTTCTCGACAGATTTAACTTGCATCGCTCCTCTACACATTGTTTTTAGTGATACTGAGCTCAACTCTTGACATGCCAGCCACGATCCGATACCTTGACCACTAGGCTACCGCGGCCACACTGCTGTTGGGTCCTCCAAAAAATTCCTAAAATCACAATACTCTAACAATAATATTTAGTTCAGATCTAGGAACCTGGCCAGCTATTCTATCAGACGACGATAGATGTTTTTTTTAGTAAAAGAAGGACCCTCTAAGCCAGGGGTGGCCAACCTTTTGGGGAAGCGTGCCACAATCTGATTAAAAAAAATTACGCGTGCCACTTCCAACTTTTCCACCAAACCAAAAAAATATACAAAAGTGAAAAAATGTTACTTTTTGGACTGTTATGGGTTATTTTCACCAAACACATATTTTTAAATACAAGTTCTATGTAGTGAAAAAAAAATGGTGTAACAAATAAAACAAAAGTAGAAACTTATATTTTATTGTTGATAAATTTTTTTAGGATCAATCAGTTAGCTTAGGTACAAAATAAAAATAAGCAACTTGAAACATTTAATTTTAAATGATTATTAAGCAGTCAGTACTTTTGTAATGTGGCTTTTGAGTTTGTAGTTTTTTTACTAAATCATCTATATTTAGATTAGTTTTTGAAGATGCTAACAAAATTAGGTGTTTTAGGTGCATATCAGTTAATTTTGAGAGATGATTTGATTACGGTTCAAAGCAGAAAACATTTCTTCACAAACATATGTTGATCCAAACCTACAACAATATTTGACCGCTAAATCATATAAATTTAGAAAATTGGTTGGGGGCACAAATTTCCCAAATTCGATGAAATTCGGATTATATGCTGTTAAAATATCTTCCTTACATTTGCTTTTCAGAGTAAGAGAAATCGAAAAAGGATTAGTGAAAAGTTCACTATTTTTTTATCATCTTTAAAGTCCCCAAACCTGGCACTGAAAGAATCCTGAAAAATGGATATTAAATTTTTAAATCTATCATAGTTCGGAGCATTACTAACTTTGGCAGATAATTCCTGCTTGTGTGTGTGTGTGTGTGTGTGAATGGGAATTGATTTAATTTTTTCTCTCCAAAATCCAGACAAAAAAAAAGTTTGTTCACAAAAGAAGATATTTAACCAACTACGGAAGTAAAAATACAATTTTTTTACTGTAATCTTAAATTTAAACTGTTTAAATGTTCCCTTATATCCGTAAGAAAAGCTAAATCACATAGCTAATTTTCACTCCTAAGGAACTAGCATTCACTGGGCAGTTCATCGTTTTCTCCCACCCCCCCATGTTCTAAACACATTCACTCAAATTCCAAAATCTCGTAAGTGAACTTCCTTTGGAAAGCAAACGCACACTACAATGAATGAGCCATATTTCCTTCCGTTTCTTCGGGGAAAAGCGTACGAAATCCTCGTCGATTCAGAGCACGAGCTCGTATTTTGTTGATACAGCGCACCACGGAATCAACAACGAAAGATTAGTTTAATTCTTTGGCATAAAGAGCTTCTTGATGAATAATATAATGATACTTGAAAACTTTTCTTACTTTGTTAACTTCAATTACATTTTTAAGTTTCTTAAAAATGTCTTCACCTGTAGTTAAAACTAGTTGGCGCAAATCAAGAAGTTCTTCCACGGAATCAAAATTATGGTTCGTGTAACACACAAAGATGCTTAACTGCGCATTGTCTGTGATATCACAGCTTTCATCCAAAGTTAATGAAAAATATTTGCAATTTTGAAGTCTAGAGACAATTTGCGTTCCAACATCCTGGCCCATGTCATCTATACAACACATGACGGTATTTTAGACAAATTATTTTATCAACCATATTTTTGACATTTAGATCACCGATATTTTGGGCGAAAATTAAAAGGCTACTTTTTATTACCTCCTTTCCATCAGAATATGGTTTTTTCTTGAGGGCTAACAACAAGGAAAGCTCATAAGAAGCCTTCACCATAGTTTCCATTTCGTCATTTCTCTTTTGAAACAAAGATTGTTGGCCGACTAAAGATTTCTTTTTTTTTTTTTATTGATAAATTCCGTTCGCAAATTTGATCCGATAGGATATTTGCTGTTCAAATCATTATGCAGTTGCTTGAAATGACGGTCCAAGTTCAATTTTTTTTTGGAACTGCTGTACAAATTCCACATATCAAACAAACAGGCTTGGAAGCATTTTGATTTGTAAACAAGTATTGTGTTCTTCCCTGGCAATTTTAAATTCACGTGCTGCAATATCCTCATCATAATTTCTTTTCAATGTCGAAAATTTACTCATAAACATATTGAAAATTAAAAAAAAACTTTAAAGAACTACGCTCAACGCTAAAATATAAAAACAATTTTAAAAAAGGAAAGGAAAAAAAAAACTCCGCTTAATGCGTCTTGCTAACAGAGTTTAAAATCAACTAAGTGTGACAGCTAGAAACGATTTGCCAAAGTTATTCAACAAATTTTCTAGGCTCCGAATCCAGCATTCTGATTAGTCATAGATGAAAGTTCTTACTCCTTCTGCTTCATAAAGCGGCTACTTTGTGCATATAGAATTATTCCTACCGTATCAACAACTGCTCTTCTAATATATTGCAGAATTACTTCTTCACATTACAGAAATTGTAAATAGCCAACACCTTCGGAAAAACATTTTTATCTGACATCACGCTGACAGCCAATAGCTATAAACACTAAACTTCAGCACTGCAAGGGGAAGCTGAAATTCGTGTGGAAATCCGAGATGTTAAAAATTAACCTCCCCCGAGAGAGGGTGAATTTTGGAACAGATTCGACGGTCCGAGAGAGCGAGAATTTATTTGTTTTTAGTTTCACGTTACTCAACATTTTTCTCGGAACGTTACAATGCTGTGGAATTGTAAGCTTTGGAGCATGATCTCATTTTTGGCGCTAGCCTGAAGAAAAGAAAAATCTTGCTTAGCGCCTTTAAAATCTCACGGTGAAAATTTCTGTTTTTTAACATATTCCCGTCATGATAATTTTCTATTGTAATTAAATAAATTCAGTTATTTTTATAACATTTTTGTAATTTTTCAATGTCTTCGCGTGCCACAGTTACGACTCCCGCGTGCCACAATGTGGCACGCGTGCCGCGGGTTCGCCACCCCTGCTCTAAGCCATTGACAAAGTTTAATTTTCCTTATGACGCCGCCGGTTGAACATTTAGCTCATATTGTTATACCAAAATTTTCAAAAACGGTGAAAAGGTTACGCGTAAATTATTAATCCATTACAAAAAAACTGTGCATATTGTTTTTGCAGCAAACTTTTTGTCTGTGTCATTAGTTCTCTTTCCATGGAATATTTTAAAAGTTGGAAACATCACGTTGATATTTTAAAAGAACACGAAACATCAAAAAACGGTAATCAAAGCCAGAAGTCTTGGATTGAATTCAGTCAGCTATTACAATGCTCTAAAACAATTGACAGTGACTCGAAAAGACTTACTATTACGATTATTGGTGCGATTTGCTTCTACGTATTGTAGCAACGTTAAAGGTACTGGTTCAAAATTAACCCTTCAGGGTAAGATGACAAATTAAATTTGTCACACCAATTACATATTGCAAATTTGGACAAATTTAATTCCAATATACAATGGTAATCTTTTACAAATAATTCAATTACTTGCTAAATTTGATACAGTAATAGAGGAGCATCCTCGAAGAGTGCTAAAAAGGGAAGAAGCTAAATGCACTATCTAGGGAAAAATACTCAGAACGAAATAATTTCTCTTCTACATGAGAATTTTAAACTACATATTGTTCATAAAAATGAACAAGCCAAATGTTATTAGATAATTTTATATTGCGCCTCTGATTTTAGTAAGATCGAACAAATGACATTTCTGGTAAGATATGTATGTAGTGAGAAACCTTATCTTAATGAAGTTACCGTTAAAATAAAAGAATTTTTTAGGTTTCCTTCCAGTTAAAAGATTGATTGGAAAAGAACTTTCAGATTTAACAGCTGAGAAACTTCAAAAATTAGATCTAAATTTGCTAGATATGCGGGGGGCAGGCCTACGATAATGGAGCCAATATAAATCAGGGGTTCAATCCACAATCTACTTGTCATGTAGTAGCCACTCTTTAAATTTGATCGTTAATGACATGGCAAAAAGGCATCCTTAGAAGCCTGCACTATCTCGACAAAGTTAGAGGTATGTGGCATTCGCTTTTTTTCTGCAACTTGTATATATAAGGAAAAATACGAAAAACCATTCTTATTTCAATATGTTCATTCAATTTTGATTTAACATACACTAATATTGGTCATAACACGATCAAGTATAAGTAGTTATTAAGTTTTAGTGAAAGGTGCTGCCGTTGACTTTTTGTTTAAATCAAAACTGTAGTGTATTATCTGTGATCAGTACAAAACTGAGATTTTTATTTTTACGAAAACCTTGAAGAGTGCTACAAATAATTTATTTTATGTAATTTGCTCTAATTTTTTAACAGGAATGGGTATTTTTTAATTAATAATCCATATTCTTACACTTAATAATTAAAAGTCTTGAAACATTAAAATTTTATGTTCAACTTTAATTTGGCATGATTTATTATCAAGAATTGATATATTGATTAAAATGCTTCAAAATCCTAAATTAAACATAGCGGAATGCATTAAAGGCTTAGATAATCTTAAAAAATATTTAATTTTCCAAAGATCTGACGATAATTTAAAAATATTTTTTGATTCAGCAGCAATACTTGCAACAGATTTAGGTATTCATCCCGAATTTCCCATCTCAAAGCTAAAACAAAAGGTGCGTTTATTTGATTACACAAGGCCAGTGATGAGCCAGTTTTAAATCCCTTACAGCAATTCAAGACTGATTTCTATTTTGTAATTCTTGATCACACGATCTCTTCAGTAAATGAAAGATTAACCTTATTATCTGAGTGTAATTCAATATTTTGCTTCCTGTATGAGTTTCACAACATTTCTAATGAGGATCTCATGAAAGTCTGTATGGATTTAGATATTAAGTTACAAGTACAGGAAGAAGGAAATATTGCGAAAGATATATAGATGGCGTACAGCTCTTTAATGAAATAACTTCATTCAAAGATAATTTTCCTGGTAAAAAACAGCTGAGATATTAGAAATTATAGTGAAAAATGATCTTATTTTCTGTTTTCCAAATTTTGCTCAAGCAATAAGAATTTTTTTAACCTTAACTGTTTCTGTAGCTTCAGGTGAAAGAAGTTTCAGTAAATTAAAATCATTAAAAATTACTTAAGAAATAGTATGACACGAGAAAGGCTTTCAGTTTGGCCATAATCTCAATTGAATCAGAGATCTCTGCAAAAATTTATTTAACCGAAACTATTAACAAATTTGCTTCTCAGAAAGCCAGAAAAGTTATTTTATAGTTACAGTAAAATACGGCGTATAACGCGCCCCCATATACTTTTTAGCTGCAATTGTTAGTTTTTTAGGTATATTCACTGCGTATAACACGCACACCCTTTTTTGCGAAGAAACCAGAACCACACGTGCGCAATGCTCTTATATGTTTTAAGTCCTTTATTCGAGGTATTATTCCAAGCTTTAGTAACAAATGGTGCACTTTTAGAATTACAACTCTTTAAGTTCATAAGGAATGTTATTTCTTTCACAGAAATAGTATTTCGATATATGTAAGAGTTTGATTTTTTCTATGCTTATCTTTTTGTATTTTTAAAGGTCTCATTTTCATACCCGGCTTATAAAGCGCACCCGTAAATTTCTATGTTATTTTTTGAGTTAAAAATGCGCGTTATACACTGGATTTTACGGTATAATTTATTACTTAGTCTTCGTAGAAGGACTGATTTATATACTTTTTGTTTCACGAGATTTATGCCTTAGTATTTATTTTTATAAGATCGTATTTTCTGAGTAAATTCTGTTGTTTTGCAATTATAATTATAAAATATATGTTTTTATTTTAAAGGTAATATTTTTGTTAGATTATTATTCTGTTAAAGTATATTATGTGGCTATTATCACTCATTACCTGGCCAAAAAATAAAGTAATGTTTTATTTTGTATTCTTATATAAGTAGATGAGCTTTTAATGTCAACATTAAGTATTAGTCAAAATATATGAAAATTTCTCTGGGGGGCGGCACATTAGGTGTTTGCACGAGGACGGCCGATACCCTAGGATCGGCCCTGGTTAAAGTACAGGGTTATCAGAAACGAATGACCCGATTACAAAATTTAATAATTTCCAGATTAATAAACAGTAAATGATAATTAAGATGTCATTGTAAAGATAAAATATGAAACTTTTTTCGTACGTAACGTTTCTTGGCGTGTTTTCACAAATATTCAATGTGACTTTCTTTAGTCACCCGTATAATATCATTGCAAATCTGGCCCCCCTGGACTTTTGGATTTACACAAGCATCCAGTTTCCTGGAACTGTTTATACCATCTTCTTATACTTTTAGATGTCGGTGCATTTCTATGGTACTTTCTCCGAAATTCACGCTGAACTGTGATTACTGACAAACTTTTTGCAAACCGAGAGCACATAAAATGCCTTTCCCTGGCTCGACGCCATTTCCACTTCTGTTCACAATTACAGCATTGCTGCCACCTATTTGACAAAAACAATGTTACAAACTCAAAATTTAATATTTTATTTTTACAATGACATACTAATGATCATTTTCTGTTTATTCATCTGGGAATTATTAAATTTTGAAATCGGGTCATCATTTCTGATAACCCAGTATAATCCAATTAAATCAAAGCAGGGTGAGAGCAGTTCGCAGTTTTCCATTTTTTATTTTAAACCCGAAGAACTAAATGTGTGACGGTTCTCTCTGTCTCTTTTACTAGTTTAAGGAGAACATTTTCAACAGGGGTTTAGGAGATATATTTTTAGGGAAATTATTTTGAACAAATTGTTTGTTTTGAGAACCTCTTTTTGTACAGGATCCGCGATCTCTGCAAATGAGAGGCACTATTTAAAGTTAAGTGAATTGAATTGACGAGGGAAAGAAAGGAAAGATAGTAAGTGGATGTTCTGTTAGAAAATGTGAGTTTGCATTTAAATCTTTAGTGCATCCGGGGAAAATGGATTAGGAATCTCGCGGTGCTAGCTCAAGGAATCAAGCGGAGTATCTGTATTTAATGATTATTTAAATCCCACGCTGGGCAAGGTTGACAAAGCACCTTTCAGTGGGTTGATAAATGAGTACCAAGCTTGCTTGGAAAATAACCACTGGGGGTTTCACGTCAGATTGACCACCTGACCGGAACATCTGTACATGCACTTCAGTGCCCAAGGTCACGAAAACTGAGATGGGCACATTAGGCCTTGAGCTGTTGTGCCACTACGTTTAGTTTAGTTTTTTTTTTTTTTTCATTATAAATATTTAGAATAGGCTAAAACTGACTCACTACCCATTAGCTTTATTAAAAGTTGATAGAAATTGAAAGTTGTTGATTTTAATGATAGCTTTTCATTCCCCCAACCCTTATACCAATGCGAGCCCAGGTTTGCTACAAATGTAACCACGAATGAATTATTTATACAATGTTCAAAATGATATCATTAACATTCTCAATATAAGACATTTCTTATAAATATCTCATTCGATTTATGTATAGTTATGTGGATCAAATACTTAATCATAATTTCCCCCAACTAATTCAGCATTCAGACACGTTCTACTCGTCGAAATCAAAAACACTGTGTTTTGCACCGGTCACCAGTCAGAGCTGTTAACAGTTACAAATCAAATCATGACTAAGATCTCATCCCTTCTGTATCGGCATTTTCAAAATAAAAATACATTCATTAAATGCATATGTATGAAAAGGAATATTTCTCTTCACAGCAAAATATATGTATTTCCTTCATTCAGTTTTTAACGCGGTGTTCTTCCTTCTTTCTAATTTAACTATAAAAATACTTGGTGTATAACTTTAAATTATGCCTGCAAATTAGTTTATTGTAAGCAATAATCATCTTACCATGCCCAATACAATTTTCATTTTAAAATACGTTCACAAAATTCAGTTAAGAAGTCGTTTCCATTTTTTTGAAATTTCTTCACTCTTCTAACTCTTCAAGAGAGATCCATCCAATTGCTAAATGAAATACGCTTCAAGGTGAAAAGTGTGTCAGTAGAAAAAAGATAGTTTTCAGTACTCATGTTCTTTAAAACTAAGTGAGAAAAGTGAAACACATTTTTTTAAATAACAAAGCCTTTATTCACTGCCAACGGAAGAACCCAGATGTTTTATTTCGACATGTTTCGATGTTCCGACAACGCCTTGATTCCTCAAGTGGTGGGCAAGGTTGACCATTTTTTGAAGCAAAGTGAATAACCTTTCGTTTTCTTACTTGTTCTCCAAATCCACACTGTTTGCTGCAGTTGCCCCATTCCGACCATTCACTGACACGGCAAGATTTTGATCCTAAAAAAAAGTTGTTTTAAGAAAGAAATTACAGAAGTAAATAAATATATATATATAACAAATGCAAACATTTAAAAATTTAATTCTTCATACGAGTACCTATACAATATGAACCTAGTGAAAAAAACACGTTAAAATTATATTAACATTTAAGGTACACAAAAATCAGGAATATATATGCATAGATCCGATTTCTTTCGTTTGTTGAATTAACGTTGTACTAAATATACATAAAATCAATTGTTGATGTACCTCTTAATTTGGGACCTTGTTAAGGATAACAGTCAATTGTGGTTTCAAAATTCCGTACCTTGTTAAGTCAGAACTTTGAAACTAAATAAGAATAAACTATATCAAAGGGTACAAGTATATAAACAAATCTAAAAAGGTACGGGACTTGAAGACATCAAAAGAAATGCATCAGCGCACATTCTTGGGGAATGCATCAGCGCAACTTCTTGGGGAATGCATCAGCGCAACTTCTTGGGGAATGCATCAGCGCAACTTCTTGGGGAATGCATCAGCGCAACTTCTTGGGGAATGCATCAGCGCAACTTCTTGGGCATGCATCAACGTACACTTTTCAGTACAAAACCACTTATATTAATATTTTCAGACCATGCATAGGAACAGAAGCATACAAAAGGCTGGGGTTTGAGGCCAGACCCTCTCCATAGACCAACAAATTTTAAATTTTCACCATAGAGATTGTCCCTCAGCGCTTTTATTTACGCGTTTTTTTTAGAATGTCTCCCATCCCCTCCATAAGAGATGTCTGTGTGCGCTTTTGCATTAGATATTGGGAATGATTGAAAGTTTTATCCTCAGAGTTATTTTTTTTAAAAAAAAGTGTTCAAACTATTTATAAAATCACCAAAAAATATTAACTACGCGCATCTCAAATGTTAATTTAAATTATACATACTAATTCTTAGTAACTTTCATTACATAATATTCTAGTTTTTAAATTAATCTATGAGATTTGAAAAATATAGCAATCTTCTACTTTATGGAAAATACCGAGCGACTGTTAATTAATACGTAAGAATTGAAACCAATCCTGTTTGAAAAGACTATCATATATTTACTTGAATTACGATTGCAAGGTTCAGAATAAACGATTTCAATATCAATAAAAATTCTCTCCAAATATATATGTTGTAAATGTAATAATGTTAAAGTAGTAAAATTATCATTTTACTATTAATTCGAGAAAGAAATGACGCTGAGTTTTTTGATAATAAAATGCTACTTTACGTTTAGTATATTTTATGTTTATTTTGAATTTTCAGAAGTGTACATAATGTAACACAATAAATCCTTACAGATAGTATAAAAATAAAAGAATAAGGCGTTATCTTAACATAGAAATAAATAAAATATTTTATTTTCCCGTTTCAATGTTAAGATAACACTGAAGCACTTTGTGTCCCAATGTTGGCAAGTAAGAAAGTGGCTCAGTTAAGTTAATGAAAGAAAAAAAACATGTGGTAAATCCAAGAAGAACCGCAACTCAACTTTTAGAAATCGGTGGAAAATCCAGAAAAGGATGACTTGTGAAGTTTTTTATGAATAAGTCTGTGAAAAGAGAAACTTGGATTTCTTATTTCTTAATTCATGCGAAAAAAACTAGGCAAAACACATTTGTATTCAATAAATAAGAAGTTGCGTTTATAAAAGAAATGCATTATGAACAAAATGGTTGTGCATTTACGACTGTGAATCATGTTTTTAAAAAACTGTATGCACAACTAATAGATGTATTGTAGAATTTCACTTAGAAATCTAATGGATGTAAATAAAAAATTTTTTCATCATGATACATATGTAATATAGAATTTTATCCTAATTATTGAAACAGGAAATGTTGTCCACCTATGAGATAAAAATGGGGCTTCATCGACTTTTTTCAAATCAATGTTGCTGGATGGTGAAGAAGCATAAAGTGGTGACAATAAAAAACCATAGAAAAAAATTTGGTTCATTGTGCTTTTTAAACAAGTGTTGGGGGATGTTATTTATTCTTAGGAATAAAATTCAAGTGGACAGAATTCTGAAATTTTTTATCTCAGAAAATAGGAATTTTAAATTACTTTATTCGGTGATGGATTACCTAATTATCTAAATATACGAGGGTTGATCAGAAAAAAAGGTTAAAAGCCGCAACATTTGAAAACTACATATTGTGGAGAAATTCCCCCCCCCTTAAAATGGAGACAGATGGTGCTACTTGTCATTCAGCTGGTTTGCGGGTAGGTAGTGAAAGTTCCCAGACGGTTCAGGACGATTGAAATGGCAAGACTCTTAGGAAATTGGTTTCGTTTGGAAGTGCAAACCGTGATTCAGTTTTTATGGAATTAGAACGTGCCGCATCTGCAATGGTCAGACAACATGTAGCGAAATTGTGTCACTCTTTTCAATCAGGCAGACAGGATGTCGAGAAAACCGCAATACGGCAGGGAGCGGCCGGCCAAGTTCTTCAACGACAGAAATCAACAGGGCACGAATTGAAGAAATGATTCAAAATGATCGATGGGTGAAATCTCGTCAGAGCTGGGACTGAGCTATGGTAAGGTGCAACATATCATTTCTGATGTACTGCGATATTCCAAGACAGATCTGTGAAAACATCCGTCGAGGCCTGGCTCAAAGAACTAGGACCTGATTTCTCCCAAGATGGGTTAAACAAGTTGGTCCTGCGTTCTGATAAATGCCTAAATAGACTTGGCATTAATGTGATAGGCATGTATACTTCTAAATTCCATTTGTATTTTCTGTCTAGTAATAATAAATATTTTTTTATTTGAATTGTAACCTTTTTTTTTGGATCAACCCTCGTAGTAAATATACACCGATAAGTAATAAAAAGTTAAGCTTGAAGTCATTAAGACAAGAAAAAAAAACCACGTCAAGTGTATTAATTTCAAAAAAGGTACCTCCTTCAGAAAAAAGACATGTATTTATAAATTTAAAAGGTGAACTGTTTTCTGGCTTAGAAGTAAAACAAAAAATGAACGAACATTCAAAGTGATAAGATATGCATGCTTGCTACAATATCACAATAACAGATTCGTCGTCCTCGTCATTCGCCGGGCCTTTTGCGTTGTTCGTCGTACAAGGCCTGTGTCTAATAGCTCTCGTGTTATTTTATCTCGTGCTATGTTACCAAACAATCACTCAAACTCAATTACCGATTTCACTGCTTACTTTTCGCATTAATATATTTTCTCTCTAGGTAATGAAAGCAAAAGTCAAAACATAAGTCTTAAAAATCTATCCAAATCAATCAACGAATTTTAGCATTACTTGTTTAAAATAAAGATTTTATATTTTTTACACATTTTTTTTTAAAAAAATGGCACATTTTACACAAAAAGAAAATTTTTTGCCAGAAAACACTTCTAGAGGACATCCTATCTAAGAAATATTAATAAATTTATATAGAGCCAAACTTGTTTCTATGCGAGGGGTAGAGACCGTATGAAAAATGTAATAGCATTTTCTGATCATATCAAACATCACGAATCCCTTATAAAAAATTTATATAAAGAAAAAAATGCGCATAAAAACAAGTTTGATTATAGCTTCAAAACTCTTCATGTAATTTACCGATAAAAACCGTACATGCATCCTAAGAATATATATTCAATATTTCTTCATAAATTCTTTGGGATATTTAATATAAATTGTGAAAAAAAAACAATTTTGTGTGTGAACTTCAAAGATGTTTGTAATCTGAGTGTACTAAATACCTGTTGAAAAACAACTGACTTTCAGGATCAGTTTTTCATAAACATAATCACACAAAAAATCAAACTACTCATACTAGTGCAATCGAAAATAATTTCCACAGAATTATCCTATTCTGTAGGATACGGTCGTACCTATATACTTTTATAAACTTTTATTATAGTACGTTTAGTTTTACAAAAAATTCGAAAAAGATGACCCGAAGACAAACATTTAATATTAAAATATCAATCAAGATTCTTTTAAACAACGAGTAATGAATTCGCTATTTATATTTTTTATTCCTTTTAACTAAGATAAAAAAAGGATCAAAAGTAAAATCAACAATAAATTTTCATAAATATTTCTGTTCTAAGTTACTTTTTTCCAATTCAAATCTAGTTTAAATGGACAAATACTCATCATTTCAATCTATTATTGTAAGCATTATACGTTCTTTGATTGATTGTTATTGTCACATTACGAAGCAACACGAGGGCTAATGGTGAGGAACCTCGTAATAATGAGCCACAATCAAGTGAAGAGGATTACTCCAGAACTGGAGCTCCACTCCCCAAACTTGAAGATTTAGAACAGGGGTGGCCAACCTTTTGGAAAGAGTGCCACTTACTAATTAAAAAAATGATGCGTGCCACTTCCAACTTTTCTAACAAAAAAAAGATGAAAATGTGAAAAAATGCTACTCATAAGCTTATTATGGGATTTTTACGCAAATAGCACATTTTTTAATGCAAGTCTAGGTAGTGGGGATTTTAAAATAATATAATAAGTAAGACAAAAGTGCAAACTTATAGATTTTACTGTCAATAAACTTTTTTCAGGTTCAATCAGTTAAGTAAGGTATAAAATAAAAAGGAAAAACTTGAAAAATTTAATTTCTAAATAATTGTTCAAAAAGTCAGTACTGTGACTTTTGAATTTGTAGCTTTTTTACCGAGTCATTGATATTAGGATTAGTTTGAAGAAGCTACCAAAATTGGGTTGTATTAGGTGCATATCAGCAAGTTTTGACCGATATTTTGATTTTATGTTTATAAAAGGAAACATTTTTTTTTTTTTTTATTCACAGACATATGTTGAAAAAAATTGTTTTTTGTCTGAGACAACGGTATTTAAATTAAAATTATAAAAAACATACTATTTATTATTATTTGCTTCAAATTTTTAATATTTCAGTAACTCCTAGCATGCCAAACTGTGGCATGCATGCCACTTTTACAACTCCACCGTGCCAAACTGTGGCATGCATGCCACTTTTACAACTCCACTGTGACAAACTGTGGCATGCGTGCCACTTTTACAACTCCACCGTGCCAAACTGTGGCATGAGTGCCGGGGGTTGGCCACCTCTGATGGGGAACCTCGACAAATATAACGTGCATCAAGTCCTCTATACTGCAGGTTTTAAGTATGTGTGTGCCTGTGTGTGTTATGCATAATTCATGATTCAAGTTATGGTTCGGAATTTCGTTTTCTTTGGCGAATTCCTTAATATCTCTTGTTAGTAAATTTACTTTATTCGACTTTTTGGATTCATGGAGGTTGTTTTGCATTGTTAGGCAATCTGGGGATTAGCAACAACAACAGCAGCAACTTTATTCGACATTGTATGACTAAAAATTGGAATAACGCATGAAAGCATCGTAAAAAGGGTTAATATCTATTTTAATTTTTATAACATTTATTTTTGTCTTAGAGTGGTCGATAATATTTTATTGAAAATATTTAAATTTAAATATTTATATATCATACTTTTATAATTTTGTAATAAAAAATTTGTATAATTTTTTTTGGCTCGAATTGTGATAGTGCTATATCTGTAAAAAGTATCTCAGAGTCTTTATTAAAGTTTCAGGCAATCTTTGAGATATAGATTTTATGTGTATTCATAATTTAAACTTTTTTTACGTATTACTTTTCCATTCTCTAAACGATAAAATTTTAATCGCTTCCCTTACTAATTTTTTTGAAAAAAAATTGCAAAAAATCATCACATTTTTTAAAATTTTATTATTAAACACAAGAAATGAAACAAAACAAAATATGTAGGTTTTAAGAAGAATTTTTAATTTTTTACAGGTGTAAAAGCATTTGGTTTTCATATTAGTTTACTATCCCGAGTTATCTCGGGCAAATGGAAAATAGTTAAATATTAGTCTTTGTAGATAGTTTTTGAAACGAGGGACAACACAAAGAGATACCTTCCCTTCTGTACACTGGTATGCGGTCAATTTTCTTGCTGGCTTACCTCTGGAATCTCTTTTACGGGTGCATTGTTTCAATAAGGTTAAAATCGTCTTTAATAAAGCTACATACAGAAGAATCACTTCCACTATTTTCAATGTACACCCCTTAATAATTACTATCTGAAAAATCCTCGCTTTCGCTCTCTTGCATCATCGCCATTATTTTACTTATTTTTTTCAACGTAACTATCCTTCTTAATACATTAATAATCCACAAGCCGACATATACTATACAATAAGGAAAACACGTGACCACTCCCACCAAAAGAACCGTAAAACCAACAAAACTTGACAAACTGCTGAAAGCTGAATATTTCCTTTCATTTCCCAGGCCGAGTAAAACCGTAATAAAACAAACGATACTGACAAATTCTGCTTTCCTCGAGTTTTCTCGGGATAATAATTAACTGCAATATATATGAGCCCGAGATAACTCGGGATAATCAGGCAAGCGGTTAATGATTAAGGTTGCCCCTATGAGCAAAATACACACACATATATCTCAAAATATCTGTAAAATCCTCACGGAGAAAGCATTTTAATAATATGGTTAAATACATTTCACAGTAGTACAAAGCTTTAATGCACACAAATAAAAATACAGTCTAAAACACAATCCAATAATTCTTCGAAAAGTTCTTACATAGAGAGCATTTACAAAGACGAAAATTTAAGCAACTTAAAGTATAACAGATCTAGAACATCACTGTGAAGTTTACTAAGAAGACAGAGGTTGCGATACAGTATACACTTTCTTTGCACCTATCTCTACAATCTTCATGCCTGTCATACTTCTTCAACAGATAGTTACAAAAATTAGATTATAATTGCATAAAAGGGAATAACGTTCAACATAAACAGTACTTTATGATATGAGTAAAGCCCACAGCTCTCAAAAAATAGTATTAAAAGACTGTATGTATATATGTGCCCGTTTGTGTACATGTGTGTCATAATAATTACAGTTTGTTGCCTCTCTTTTAAGTTATTTTTGTTTCTGGAGAAACAGAACAACATAACATTATTCATTTCAAACAGCATTTACATGCACTGTTTACCTTAATATTCATAGGGAGAATTCCAAGATAGATTTGAGATTCTAGAATAAAAATCTTGAATCTGAATTTCGAAAGGAATTTGTTGCGTTGCTTCCTCATCTTCCTTCAGAATATTTAAATAGAGCGATCAAATTTTAAACTATAAAGAAGCTATATTATATTCAATTTAATTCATTCACTTCAAATGAATGATCTGGATATTTGTGCTAATATGCTCATCATAAAACTTTGAAACATGTCGCAATTGTTCACTATTGCAAAACAGGGGAAAAACACGTGAAAAAATATTTAATTTGACATATGAATCTCAAAAAAAAGGGAGTTAAATTTTGCAATATAAATAAATAAATGTATAAATAATGTCAGTCAATAAAACACATAGCTAAAACTACAAAAATGATTAAATGCATTTAACATTTACGTGTTTAAAACTCTCACTTTATCCCAATCTTTTTAACAACGAAGTACAGTTTATACCGATATATGTCTTAATATTTCTCTTTATTCCATCTCGCAACATCAAGACAGTCACGAGACGTGTATAAAATGAAAGAAAGAAAAGATTTAGAAAAACATTTCATTCCGGTGTTGGTGTTATTAGGCCTATAACTAAAAAAAGAGTCATCCTTCTTTGACAAAGAAATAGAAAGACATTTAAAAAAGATGCACGTCAATCAATCTGATTGAGACACAGCTTGCCGACGACAATCTGTGAAACAGGATCAGAAATTATAAGGTTAATAACCTCTAGAAATTAATCCATGAAAGCCGTCCTTTATTGCTTTTTTTCCTTGAAAAGTCCACTCTCTAGTATTAACCGCAGTTACTTCGATCATCTTTAGATGGAAAAGACAGAGTTTTAGTTATTGCGGATAAGTCAAAGGTCGCCATTACTCATAGTGTAAGATACACCAAGAAGAGAATGTCAACAAGATTGCTTGCTCGAAAATCTTTTTATAGCTATAAGAATGATCACGCACACGATGTCAACTTATCTTTTAAAGTAAATTTTAAAAAAGTAAATAATAATTTTTGGAGCTTGTTTAGTTTCCGTATTATGGGAAAAGTCTTAGGATTTTACTCACGTCATGCGAATGTGTTGCGAGTGATCACAAATAAAAAATTTTCTATCACCATAATTTTTCTTTTACACTCGTAGCCATAATCAGAATATCAAACACAAAAGAACAAACGCTGAGGAATGGAAACAAGCCTTATTAAGCGAAAACTACAAAAAGATTGTTTTATGCATATTAAAATTCTAAAACTATATTATAAAAAAGAATAAAGTACAAAAAATACAGAACTAAAATTTAAAGAAAGCTTACAAAAAAATCACTTAAGTTAATTTTTTTAAATATTTTTATTTAAAAAAAAATGGTATTCATTATTTTAATAAATTTGTACTATCATAAATCCAATTTAAGCAATGCATATTGTTCATGTCATCAAAACAAGATTTAAATATCGTTTTAGGTTTAATTAACTCGTTTTATTACATTTTAATTGTTAGTGTGGTTCCTATGCTTTTTTCTTAAATAGGCAAAAGAATAACGCCAAGTTTTGTGTTTATTAGATTTGAACAGAACTAAAATAGAATGACATCATACGATGACAAGTCCACAGACAGCTTTTTAAAACGATGATTTTATTATTCAAAGAAAAGAAGCGTAGGGGGGAGGAGGAGGGATTTGCATCAGCATATTTATTTTGTCATGGCCATGTCACTGGATTATCATTATTTACGATTAGACTTGTTAGAATGCATACTCTTCAAGATAACGTACATAATTTTATAAAATTTTAGTTTTTAAACTCTCAAAGCGAAAAAGTATCTTCTTTTTAAACGAATTTAAACCTATTTATTTTCTACTCTGATTGAAACTTTGGATTAATAATCGATGGGAATAAGTGATTTTACAGATAATGTCGATTCTCGCTAATTCAAATCTTCTATAATACGAACCTCTTGCCAACTCGAAGTATATGCTCATCCCCTAGAAAAACTCTTGATATTTCGAACTGAACAATACGTTTTGGTACTCTCAATATTTCGAAGTAAAATCTGTGGCTGGCCAGAACACAACACGCGATAATTCGAAGTGATCTAAGAAAACTGTCGACAATTCTCAAATACTCAGTATCATGTAGAGTCCTGTAACAAACTGGTTGGAGCTTTCATGTTTTGTGTTGTATTACCTCTTCTTGTCCCCTCCACTCTTGTAACATAGCCCCTTTGATTAGCATCAGAGATGACTCCGATAACTCTGACAGAAGCTAAAGTGTCACTAAACAAAATAAGCAACTTTTTCCTTCAAAATCATGTTGATACGGACGTTTTTCAAGCTTCAATTATTCTACAAAAATCTATTGAAAGTTAGATTGAATACCATAAAACAAAACAAAAAAGAGATAACAGATTTTTTCGTCAAAAAAAATTAATTATGTACAGTATGTATTCTGGTAATAGTTGTTTTTAATACATGAATGCTTCATTTAATACAAGACTTTTAACTTCTGTGTAATATTTATACTGTATAATATAAAAATTTTTTATAAAAACTTTAAAATAATTTTACACATGTGTGCAATTGTTGTTTTATTACCTAGTTTCAAATTTAAATGTGTTAGAAAAAATTTTCCACCTTCTTGATAATTCGAAGTTTTTCATTGGTCCCATCAACTTCGAATTATCGAGAGTTAACTGTATATGTTAAATGTCTTACTGTAGTGATGCTTCTTTGATGAACGAACTTTGCTTTTTGTAGTGGCTTCTGTTTTAGATCTGAAGGCACTAATTTCTGTGCTGTACATCGTCTTTTTCTTGTCCTTTTGGAACTTATTTCCTTGTTTTGCAGCAAATCTCGTCAATTCATTTAATGGGCTGTTGGAAAAAACACTGAATGAATATTTTCAAACAAAGAAGTTTATGTAGCAACAAATTAAACTGTAAATAAGTTTTAATATAATATTTTGCATAGAAATATAATCCAAAAGTAGCAATTAGGACGAAGAAGTAGAAATGAACTCACTGATTGTGTGTATGTGTGATCACCTCATAATCTTAATATAACATCTCCTAAATCACTCCAGAAATTGTTATTGTCATAACGCATTAAAATGTTATTCGTTGCACATTAATAGATAAAACTACCAACCTGTAGCATCATTTTAACGGATTGAAAATTTTATAAATCCAATGCCCATTTTCAAAAGTATACAAGTACAATAAGTTTATGTATATTAATAAAAAAAAACTTAGGGAGTAAATATTAATATTTAAAACATAATTCCTTTTAAATAAAGTCAGCAAATTTCCATAAATATAATGTAAAGGACTTGAATTTTTTCCCTTCATAAAAAGTATTACAATAACTTTTTACATACGTGTTAAATTATATTTAAAGACGTTACTCTTTTGATAAAATTTTTTTGACAGAAAAGTATTTAATTGTTTCATAAAACTAAAAGTGTATGCACTTTAATTAAATACATTCAAAAAAGTAAAAAAATATTTTCTTTTCACTCTAATATATCTCCTATGATGTGTGAATAATGACACTCTTCATTCATATTTCTAACTTTGTAATGAGACGATTTTTTGTAAGAATAACTATGTGGTACTGAATAAACAAATATTATATTTGACAATTTGATTTGTGTGTGTTACATTTTTTTAAAATTCTCTGACAAAATAAAAAATTTAGTTATTTTTCTTTTGTTTACTTACAAATCTTTTTTGATGATTATATAAACAACATTCACACATATATATATGACAGGTCCCAGGCCCTCTGGTAAAATGAGGAGAGCATCTCTCTCATATATAATATATCTAAAAAATAACTTCTTTATTATTCTTCAAACATATCAAATCCAACATGTCGGCCCTTTGGCGCGCAACCGAGTAGAATAAAAAAGAACATTGCAGTGAGGTGTCACCAGTTATCATTCCGCTTA
Organism: Trichonephila clavata; assembly: GCA_019973975.1. NCBI lineage: Eukaryota > Metazoa > Arthropoda > Arachnida > Araneae > Nephilidae > Trichonephila > Trichonephila clavata. The sequence goes on along the minus strand of BMAO01035587.1, from coordinate 111,696 downwards.
CGCTTTCTCTCTGTTACGTCAGCGCTCGCTCTACCTTTAAGTAGTCTTATTCACACTCAAATCCCTACGCGACAGTAAAGAGTTCGCTGTATTTCTATTTTTTATTTACTTAATTTTGAAGCTAAACTTTCTAGACCTGACATGTATATAATTCCTATTAATTTCTCTAAACAGCTTCTTAATTTGAAAAGGCCCTGATCTTCAGGACTCGCACTACTCCCCTAACGGGAATCTATCGAACGATATATTTCCACTAATAAGAATGCTCCATCACGGAGATCATGTGAGTTGTACTTCCGTTTGTCGCTTCGTATAAAAACCGAGATTCTGAAAAATCCGCCTTTTTCCCCTTTTTGTCATGTGTAACTAGCTGCAGCCTATTTGTATCTCTTGTCTCCTTCCTGATATGTGGAACACTATGTGTTGAATACCGGGTTCGAGTGTGTGTGGTGTTATCAAGTAATAATCATAATAATATTATCCTGGAGTCCTAGAATGTCTTTCCTGGATTTATTGGCAAAATCTTTAACAAATTAAAGCATTACATAAATTACACTGAAACTCTCAAGATAAAAAATGCTAGTAAACAACGGCAATCCAGTACGCCGAAGCCAAGAACTACGAGTAAACAACAGCACATCGTTATGCTGAAGCCAAGTTTAAGATTCCAACTGAGACAGAATCGTTTACATATAGTTTCAATCGATATAGACCACGTGGGTTCTGAGCGGGGTGTCAACTAAGCTCCACCTACTCAGACCACCCGGATTCTAATTTACAACACTATGTGCTTCATCTACAATAAACCGGATTATTTGCAACAAGATGATTCTTCATCCATTCAAAATCTTCTACACTCACTTTTACTCTTGGTCAATAATCATAAATCAATAGTTAATTACAAGAAATCCTTAACACTCGCCACGCCCTGTCATATATATATATTAGGTAACGAAGAAAGTTCTATCATTTTTGAACTGAGAAAAAGAAACATTTCTGTGTTTTAACGTAAAATAATTTTCTTCGTCACAATATCCACCCTCTCACACACAGAGTAACTCTTTCCTAGCGGAAAGCTAATTAATGAATTTCATTTTTATAAAAGTGCTTTTTTTTACAAAATTTTTGACACTTCTCTTTTTAATTTTTCTTCATTATTAAACTGTTTACACACAACGAATATGATTACCCAAAGAAAAAAAATATGCAATAACCGGTGGAGGTACATCCCAGGAATAGTTAGAATGGGAATGCGTAATTTTTTATCTGGTCTCTCTTGCAGTGTGTGTGCTCGTGCAACACCCCTTTACTTAATTTCCTCTTCTTTAGTACTTTGTGTAAATTCTTCCGTATAATTTTGTGACTCACTTTAAGCACTTCTGCAAGCTGTTGTAAACTGCAATTTGTTTCAATCATTGTATCCAATTCGTCAGTATTTAGATTTGATAGTCTGCCTGACTTGATATCGTCTTTTAGGGATTCATCCCCGACAAAAAATTTTACTAAGCTTCCTCTGGACCTTTCTTAATGCAACCGTCCTTGTAGAATTATTATTATTATTTTTTTTTTTTTTGCAGCTTTTGTAGTGTCAGTTCCAAGTTTGAACTCAAAAGGCAAAATCACACATATTACGCGAACTGTTTCACAAACATTTTTAAGGGTCAGAATTATATTTTAATCCAAACTGAACATTTCGAAATTGAGTAAATATCTAAAGTAAATCTGTGCTCTAATATAACTCTCAGAAGCAATTATCATATTTCTCTTTGATAACAAGTTTAAACAAATCTTGGAATTATATGTTATAAAAACAACATAAATAAGTAACTCTTCTTGTGTGGTTATCTAATATAACTATAACACTCAAATTTTATGTTTTTTTATTGAAAACATTTATAACCCCGTGCACCACAAAGTATCACACGGGGGCTTACAGAAGTAAGAGTGAAGCACACATCACAAAGGAAAGAAGGATTACAACACAAACATCCATGCCTTCTCCGGGATTCGAACCCTGGCCCTACGGCACCGCAGTCAGCGTCACTAACCACTATACCGGATGGGCGGCAACTTTGATTTTTGGACCTTAAAAATCATTATATATATATATATATATATATATATATATATATATATATATATAAATGCAGACAAAGGATGTCTAAATAAATATAGTTACTCCACCGGTATTATTCATTTTAAGGACCGTTTAGATACGATAAACATTTTTTTTCTCTGTAAGTATACAGGATATTGTAATTAGATTAAAAACAGAAGGTATGTGTGATATACCTAAGCAATCACTCTCCCTTTGATTTTTAAACTGTCTTTAGATAGAAACATTAATTTTGAATGTCGAATGAATGTCAATGATAACATGATTATCAATATGAAAGCTTAAGTGATGCATACACTCTAAACATTCGTCAATTCTTTTGACTGACTAATTTGAAAAAACCTTTTTTTCTAGATGGAACCTATACGGAAGACTGGTGCAGTTTTATTCTTAAATTATTGATTTCAAAACTCACAGACTTCATAATTTATTAAAAATAGTTTATCAAAACTGAAAATACTCGAAAAAAGAAATGAATAATAGATACATTACCTAATAACAGTAGCGCGTGTGTGATTATCCGTACTTCTGTCCAGTTTCAAACTTTCTCCTTTAATGTCCATATTTATTTGCTTTGTGAGAAAAAACTCTTTTAATTTGTGAAAAGTAACAAAAGCGAGACGAGGGAGTTTTTCCAATTCCGGATAAAAGAATGAGCTAGCTGGGTGTTTCGGATAACGAGACCGGATAGGAGAGATTCTTGACCTCGGGTCAGTGGCCCATTTTGGAGACGTGAACGTGTACCCGTTGTCTGTGCCACCATCGATGGGCTCTAGGTCAAGGGTGATGGAATCCACCCACTTGTTACCACGACAAAGGTCAAAGCTATCAACGCCGATGAACCAGTCAGGACTTGGGACGATGCGACAAATAATTGATACCTAAAAAGAATAGAATTTTCGTGATATCGTAAGGAAGTGATCAGAAATATTTTTTATTGTTTCTTTTAACACTATTAGAAATAAAATATCTAACTTTGTAAATTGTTACTAAAATACTTAATTTATGACTCTTTTAGAAAGAGATTTTATATGTATACAGCTTATGACTCTTTTAGAAAGAGATTTTATATGTGTATAGCTTATGACTCTTTTAGAAAGAGATTTTATATGTGTATAAACATAATTTGGATGGATAGTCACGGAAATTATTGAAGATAGTAGTACAACTTCCTTTTTTTTGCTTTAGTCCTTTTTTTTTACTTTACATTTTTAAAAGTAAATTTTTGTGTGACGTTGGAATAAATTAAGTCATTTCTTACTAAAAATCTAATGAAAATTCATAAACTCAAATTCATTAACAGCTTAGTGGAGTGTGTGCTTTACTCTAAATTGCAATAAAACCAATATTCTCAAAGCATTTTTATATGATGAAATATTTTTGTGTAAAACAATTCAAACTATTATTGTAAGGTGTTTTTATTTTTCATCCTGCAAAACATTACATAGTATATAAAAGTTAAGAAACACACACTTTAGAGGATTTTTCAAAAAATACTGTTATATTAAGGAAAGTTGAATAACGTAACAAATAAAAAGTTTTCTTAATTATCCAATTATGATCGAACTCTTATGCAAATTAAGAAACTAATAAGACAGATGTTTCAAACACTACTGAGCGTTTTTGGTTTTGATCGTATTTTTGGGAGACTTAACTATTAGTTTGGAGACCTTTGCAAACAATGGTACAAACACAACGTTTGGATGATGGTTTGCGATGGAGAGAGGGAATATTGGAGACAGGTCAATCGCAAGTGGAGGTATCGAATGTGTCCCTGTATGTGGTTTCCAGATCATGGAATCAGTTACAGGAAATCGAAACAATATGCAGAAAACCAATTGCAGGGTACCCAAGAGCCCCCACTAGCCAGGATATCCGCTGTTTAGCTTTAACTGCAAGACGCAATGGGGAGATGATAGCTACTCAACTCGCAAATATGCTCTCCTCTGCTTACGGAACCTCAGTTTAGAGGTATACTGTTTACTAAAGGCTTAATGAGTCAGAGCTTTATGGCAGGAGACCCATGGTCAGCATCTCACTAAATCCCGGTCACAGGAAACTGATGTGGTGCCGACAACATTATCCTTAAATAAGAAAACAGTGCGCCTGTGTTCTTTTCACTGATCATTCGAGATTCAATCTAAACACAGACTTTTGGCGTAATCACATCAGAAAAGATCCAGAGACCCAGTACCATCCCACCATGAAAGTGGATCACTATTGAGGAGTTGGTCCTCAGGGCAGGGGTGATGTTGGACGAGATTGCAAGTCTTTCAGGGAGACGCCTTGACTTATCTGAAGCACAGGAGGGAGATCTTACAGCTAAGTGCAAGGTTTTTCAGAGGGACAGTTGGCATCCAGTTCATTTTAATAAACGATAACACTCCTTCATACAGGGCCGGGGTGGTTGAAAAATACGTCTAGACTGAGGATATTCACAGGATGGAGAGGCTAGCCAGATTTTCAGACTCAAATCTCATACAACATGCTTGGGATGATCGTGAAAAAGCAATTACGACTCAGCAGTCCCCTTACAGAACACTCTCGATGCTAAGTGGTGGAGAAGTGGGTTTTATTTTCTCAAAACCTCATAAGCAGTCTACTAACAGTATGGTAGTTTGTTGTGAAAGCTACATTGCTGTTATGGGTGATCATACCTCATATGAAACTCTTCACAAGTGTCATCTTGCTATATCATTTTCGAACTATCATGCTTTTATGAGCATAAATCAGGATCATGCTTAATCCAAAAATGTTTTTGCTCTTCAGTTTTTGCATATCAGTGTGTATATATTAATTGCATTTTCAAAATCTTTAGTGTGTGTATATACACAATATAACCAATAAATTTAGTAATTTCAAAAAAAGTTCCATTTCTAAATAAATAAAAACATAATTCCAATTGAAATTGATAACCTTGAAAGAGATGTATTGAAACACTGCAATAACATATTTAACTACTTCATAAAACGTATGCATTTACCTTATAAATTAATTTTTTAGTTTTAAAAAAAATTCTTTAGTTGCTTATATCTTTTGGACTAACTTTCCTTGTAAGTTTCGTCTAAGAAATACTCCTCCTTCAAACTAAACAAAGGGAGATACTTCAGTATATCCTGTGTAGGTTGAGTATATAAACTTCCATCACAATAGAATAGGGAAAAACTCATAACTTTAATTATATCTTCATTTTTATTCATGGCGTTCTTTTTGTATTTGTTCCTCTGAATCATCTGTCAGTCTTATGTCTCGGCAAAGTAAGTAAGCGTTTGAAGAGCCGCATGTTATGTTCTAACTTTTTTCTCACTTCTTTTCCTAATACTTTTTATGAGCATATCGTTTGAATACCTCTTGGGGGAAAAAAAGAGGATCTCAATTTGGTACTTTTCCAAATGTTAGTCTAGTCTCAAGATATTTTAACTCCAGAACTTGAATTGAGGTTAACGGTAATTTTTTAAAGAGAAATAAAAATGGAATAAAAAACATAAGCATAATGATAACAACAAAAGTAAAAATATATTTTTTGAAGAGGTTTTTTTTTAATCATTTACCTCATGTGAACACATTACGGCAACTTATCTTTTACATTTTACAGGGAAATGAACAAAGAAGAATGACTTAAATCCTTGACACATTTTAAAACTTTATTTTTTTTAAAAAAATTAAATACAGTTGAAAGAAAACGTCTTCCTTTTTTAAACTACTTTAAAAGATTAATTTCGTGAATTACGCATGCTTCAATCTGTGCACATATTGTTGTGCCAAGATCTTTAAGTAAAACTACTATACCATGCTCCATTTTTATTCAAGTACGTTCCGAAACAGGAAAAAAAGGTAACATTTTCAGTTTTTCTGAAAATAATACCATTTAAGCATTGTAATACAAACTCAAAAGAGGATTCTATAATTCTTTATTTTAGAAGGTAATATTTCTGTAAAAAAAAAACGAACATTTTTGGATCCAAAATCATGTTAACATTTAACTGGATATTAATAAAATTTTAAGCTAAAACACGTTTCTTTAGCTAAAAATTACGTTTCAATGGGTGTTTTTTTTATAAAAAAAAACTAATTAGAAAAAAAAATCAAAACTTTGTATAACATATTCATTTTACCATTGTGTAAAAAAGTAGTGAACGGTTTAAAAATTAAATAAAAATGTCAAATAAGAGAAAAGGATTAGAATCCAATTCTTTATTTTTTCCCCCGTAATCTAACTGTTATTACCTATGGATAAATAACCAAATGAAAACTTCCGAAAATACAGAAACAAATTAACAAATATTTTTTTTAATAGCTTAAGTAATTTCTTTAAATCTGAGTCAACACTTATTTACGAGAAGATAAAGTAGTTTCTCAGAATACAATGATCATTCTTTTATTTGGGAATTTCGCGCGAGTAAAAATAATAAGTATTTTCCTTCGAAAATAAATTTATATGATTTTACTTAGAATGTTAATCAGAAACGCTATTCCTGTTTATATGCTTTGATAATGCTTACTTGAATCTCAGAAATAAAAATGCATATATAAGAAATAGATGGCGCTATTTCAACTACGGTGTTATACTCAACAGAGAGCAAGAGTGAAGTATAAGCAGAACTGTGAGTGAGTGAGAGATTTATGTTGCACTATAAAGCAATGGGAGAGGGCTATTGGCGAGGGGCGTCGTAATTCTGAACCTTGGTCAAGTGACGAGGACGACGTCTGAGATGGCACCACCCTTTTCTAAGTACCACACCCAACCAACGGGAGGACATTGAGTCTCAGGAGAGAGAGACAGAGAAGCGGTACGAGAACGTTTGAGAGTAGTATTTTTGAGATTGTATAAGGAGTGAGATAGTTTAGATTTAGATATAAGGAATATTATAATTAGTTAAGAAAGTGTTGAAGTGAATTTAATGTATTTAGTGATATGAACAACATTTTTTCAAGGAATTCTTTTCAATAAAAAATTATTTTCTTAATTTATTATTGAAGAGGAGAAAAACGCACCGAAGACAGAACGGGATTTTTTGTATGAACGAATATATTATAACATAATTTTGATTATTATGTACATACATATATTCTATTTTAATTTATAATATGCCTTTGTGATAATCCTTTATTTTATTAAGTTTGAAAAAAAATCTTTATCAGAAAAAAATGTTCGCTGTTTACAGGTGATATATTTTTTTCCCTGCTTTTACATTACGTAGATGTCTAAGTGTTGGATATGTTGATTGCTTCAAATATTACTAATATTATTTGAAAAACTCAAATGCACAAAACTTTTAAACTACGTTTCCTGATAATTATTGGAATTCAACAGATATATAGTTTCATACACCAAGCTGTGTGTAGAATATTTCAAGTTATTAACATACGTATAGAAGAAAAAAATTAATTTTTCAATTTTCTCTGTCATTATTTCAGTTTTGTTCAAGAATTAAAACTGTGATGCATTTGTACATACATCCAGATAACATTATTGCGAAATTTTTACACACACACACGCATCCGGGGTTCTTCAAAATTAGTTCATTGTTTATTATAATGAAACGGTTTTGAGGAAGTTTTGAGAGTTTTTCGAAATCATTATGAATTCAGTGGAAAACACATAAAAGATTCCTTATTGAAAAGAAAATGCTCCCTTTTTTCACAAATATGACAAAACTGAATGAGTTATATATATATATAATTCCCGGTATAAGAATTACTACGAAAGGAGTATTTATTCTTTTTATTTTGCGGTTAGACAACTTGGTAGAAAAACAAACAAAGAAGAAAGTGTCTGACGTGAGCTTTATGCTGACACGCTGTCTGCATCTAACAGTTTATTCCTTTTCTTCTTGGCGAGGTCATGACCAAAAATATCGCATTGCGTTCAAAGGGTTGCACAGCATTTATGACAAAGGCGAGTTCTGTACTTTACAAAAGAAATTTTTTTTTAATTCTTTTTCTTGAGGATTTTTTTAATCAAAAAAGTTGTTTTTTTAACTCTGAATTACATTCTGAAGTATCTATCAGACATAGTAAAAACAGACACAATTTTAGACTTTTGTTATATTCACTTCTGGAGAGTTAGTATTGTTATATTCAATTCAGGAGTATTGGTATTGTTATATTCATTTCAGCAGAACTGGTATTGTTATATTCATTTCAGGAGTATTGGTATTGTTATATGCAGCTTAGAGCCTTCTTTAGTGCTAAATTGCTTACAGGACGTAGGAAAGCCATGTGAAAACATAGATTTTATTTTCTTTTTACTCTCGAATATAGGCTTTACTTAGATAAATATATTTTAAGTAATAGTAGCTTAACAAATGGTAACACAAGTACTACGATAATTTATAAGAGATATGAAAATAATTCAAACTTTTCGAGAATGTTGCCTATATTAGCCGCTAATCAAAGATAAACTCGGATAAAGTGCTAGTCTGTGGAATTCTACTCGATTGTAAATGTTTGATCTTAAGAATATTTCTATCTTTCATTAAGGTGTATGCGACTACTTGCAAAAACTTTTAAAAAAAAAAAAAAATAGAGATATGGGGATTTTTTTGTTGATTTTAGATTTGTTTAGTACATTTTAAGAAAAATATGCTAAAATTAAGAGGAGAAAAAGAAATTATTATACTAAAATATGTGGGAAAATAGGTAAAAATTTACAAAAAATTACATAAACGCGGCCCATTTCGTACCAAAAGTTTATGAACAGATTTTCAATTCTGATGTGTTGCTATATGTTATTCATTTTTGAAATGACCTTCAGGATAAGAGATACTACAATTTTTACAAAAACTAGAGCCCTTTATCTTAGTTATTATATGAAATTGCTTAAAATAACAGTGATTATATTCACATAAGGGACTGTAAATTTTGTTATAAAATAGTGATTGATAAATCTGAAGGTTAAAACATTTCTACTATTTTCAAAACATACACAAAAAATTCAGTTAAATATTTTCAAAACTTTTTTAGCAATCGCTCTGACCACGTTTGAGTATTAAAAAACAAAACAAATTTCGTGTAAAACGCGTTTTAAAGTATGACATTTCACTTAAAGTAATGACTTCTGCTTTTACTAAAACACTTGTAATTTTTGTTCTAGAAAACGAAAAATAATAAATTTTTATTTAGCTAATTTTTATAAAGCATAATATATTGTATTTTTATAAAGCATAATTATTGTATTTTTATAAAGCTAATAAAAGGCCTATATAAAATAAAATCATAAAAAATTTGTCCCTTTTTGGCAAAATTCACAATTTTAGGGTAGTCGGATACCTTACATCACTGCCATGTGTGTTTAATATGGAACAGTTTTAAAAATGTTAAGATTTATTTTTTTTATTTTGTATAAAATTTCATGCTGATTTCGGACTTCACTATCTGTGTATCATTTTCTAAAAAAAATACAACTCAAAATTAGAACCACAGGCTTGTAAGTTAACTATAATTGAGATTTGACAAAATACATAATTATAGTATATTTTTCACCAGAAAGATTGAATGTGAATAATAGAGGAATCACAATTCTTATTAAATCGCTCGTAAAAATATTGAATTCATTTATTTTTAGAAACTTGAAACTGCTAGATTTAAATTCGATTTAATAAAGTAGAAATATAAACTGTTAAACCTTTTTAAATGAATTACAGTTATATAAAAAGATAACATAATCATGTATCAATGAAAAATAAATTACTGTAATTATTTTTAAATGTTTTTTTTTTAAATTGAGAAATTTTATTAATTTTGAAGACAATTTTAAATAAAATTGTCATAAACTCAAGCATTTCAGCATACATTAATTTAAATAGCAATTTATTTTCATTAAATGAGTGATCTCAGGCAATTCTGGATCGAGTATTCAAAAAAAGAAAAAACCAAGCAAATATTTATTTATGTGAATATATTGTTTATATAGGTCTCATACAATTGCTTTGGTGGCAGAAAATTTCAATTTATTTGCTAAATTTTCTTAAAAATCACTAAAACTAATCGCTTAAATGCAACTCGTTAAAAAAAAATTCAAATGCATAAAATGCAACCCATTTTTATATAATCTATTTAACAAAAGAGAACACACAAAAATGTTAATTTGAGATTTTTAAAAAAATACCTTTAACTATACGAAGGCTGTTCAGAAAGTATCGATACTGAATTTATTCTATTTATTCCAGAAAACCCCTAGCGGAGGGACTGTGTGCATCATGCGCGTGCATATTTCACCTTGTCTCACAAAATTCGGCAGGTCTGTACAGCGCGCCGTTCAGTCACACTGACTTCTTTCACGTGGAGTGTTTGCGTGCGTTCGTCGAAAAAAGAAAAAGTGTGAAAACACTGATCAGCGAATCTGTATCAAGTTTTGCTTTAAGCTCGGTAAAACGGGTACCGAAACCTACGAGATGATGAAAACAGCATTTGGAGATGAGTTGTGCTCGGGTTTTCGAGTGGTTCCGACGATTCAAGGAGGGTCGTCAATCAGTGAACAGTGATCCCCGTTCTGGACGCCCATCCACCTCTCGCATTGAGGACAAGATTGCACAAGTGAAGGCTGTGGTGCACTCTGATAGTCGTTTAACAGTCCGAGAAATTGCACAGGAGTGTCACATTTCCGTAGGATCATGTGATGAAATTTTGAGAAAGGACTTGAACATGCGCCGAGTGTCTGCAAAGTTTGTGCCGCGTCTCCTCACTGAGGATAAGCAATTCCAACGACTGGCAACATCTCCTGATTTTTTCCTCTTTCCCAAGATCAAGAACACCTTAAAAGGACACCGGTTTCAGGACATTGAAACCATAAAACAGAATTCGACACAGCAGCTTCAGGCCATCCCAAAGTCTGAGTTCCAGAAATGTTTCGAGGACTGGAAACATCGTTGGGCCAAGTGTGTTACTGCCAATGGAGCATATTTCGAAGGAGATTGACTCAAAACCTGTTTATGTATGTATGTTTTTGCATAATAAATTCAGTCTCGATACTTTTTGAACAGCCCTCGTATACCTAATTTTCACTATTTTTATCAATCTTTATAAAATATTTTTACAAATGTATATCAATGATCCTAATTGCTATTTTCAAGAGGAATAGAATCAAAACGTTATGTAATAGGTTAATAAAAAAAATTTTTTTTAGACTTTTATACTGAGAACTTATGTTTATTTTTTACTATAGAGCCTTAAAACAATTTAAATAAAGGTTACTAATATTTTGTAAATATCTCAAAATATTTTTCTACGAACACAGAAATATTTTTTTCATTTTTATTTCAAAATAAATTAACATGAAACTTTAAAAAAATTACTGTTTTACGAAGGATTTACTCTATTTTCAGCACCAAAAATTTATATTATCATTACTTTTCAAATCATCAAAAAATTTTTGAGAAATTTATCACCTTACACAGTAATTTTATTTTTAGTTGCTTGGATATGAGAAAAATAAATCAATATAAAGTAAATATAAGTTTTTAATTATTTCAACTATAGCATTGGAACGTTGTAGATTGTTAATTATCATTAAACTTTCGTGATAATAAAAATAATATATTATTTGGAAAAATTATACGTTGCCTTTACAAAATAAAATTCAATATATCTTTTCCTAAATAGTATACTTTGCTTAGAAAGGAGCTTTAAAATTATGCTCTTACATTTCAATTTCAAGTAGCACAAAAATATATAACTACGAATATTTTCTACTGTTAGTTTCTGTAAAAAATTATTGATTTTCAAACATGTATTAAGTATTTCAGTAAGGTCAAACAAAAATATATGCGCTTAGATCAAGAATTCTTTTTTTAAAAAAAATTAAGGCCAGAAAGATATTTTAATTAAAAATACTTCATAATTTAATTTTTAATGTGCAATAATGAGTTTAGATCGTTGAGAATCAGCAAAAGCATGAGAAAAATTCAAACATAATTATTTCATGAAGACAATGCATATTCAAAATAAAAGAAACTGAAAATGTCTTCTAATTAAGCTGCACTAATCGAATAAACACTTCAGAAACAAACCCTTTCTTTGCGAATGACTCACCACCGAGGTGAAATTTAATGTCTTTTGTGATTTGTTTTGCTTAACAACTTTTATGAAACTGCCCTTTAACGTGACATTCAGTTTTAACACGGCTCTAATTTAATTGTCACAATGCTAAACAACAATTTAGTTTCTACAAATAGACAGTGAACTTAAATTAGTGCCTTTTAACTTTCAACGCAGTAATGTATAGACACATATATCACTTTTTGATCATGTTCCAACTCGTTTATTATACTTATTTTTTTCTGTACCATCAACTAGTTACAAGATGTATTTTTTGTGAAGATAGTCTCTTAAGGTCGTTCAAAAAATAATGCACTGACGGATATAGTTAGGAATGAAGAAATGTGGTTAAGATGCCAGCAAGCGTCATAATAAATTGTATACACAAACCTGTCTTTTGACATAATCAGTTGTATGTCATCCTCTTTCTAGAATGATGAATGATTACATTGATGTCGTCTGAAATCGTTGGTCATTGAGCTTTTATACAAATCTATATAAAGATAGATTAGTCACATTAATGATTATTAAATGTTTTCCGGTAAATGAGGAAAATCGTTGACCCGTTATTCTAGAGTTCAAATCTAAAGATTATTCTGGTAGAATAATCTGTTATTAAATGTTTTTGGTACAGAAGAAAAGAGAGAGAGATACATATTCTCAATATTATATATCTATAGTTACCAATGAAAGATATTAACCTCTTAATGTATGCACTCGAGGTAATTCGAGTGGGGTCACACTTTATGCTGCTGTAATTTTCACATTCAAATATACACAAGCGCCATCTACCCTAAGACTGATTGCTATCTTTCATAGTGACCATCATCGTGATACAAATACACTGGCCTCCAGAATTTAAGGAACAACCGGTTTTTTGCGCCTTATTTCCAAATGAATGAATGTAGAAACACCAAATTTGGATGACATGTGCACAAAACTGTTATGTATTGACTGCAAGATAGAAGTTTACATAACAAAAATTCAAAAATGATTTAGAACAAAAAAAAGGCAATCTCACTGGAAAAGTCCATTCTTGGGGGGGGGGGAATAATCACAGTTTTATGTGGTAAAATGTCATAGAAACACAACAAAAATGGGTTTTAAAAAGAGATATACCCACCCCTAGCTTGAATGCATTGGCGGCATCGAATTTCCATGCTGCCAATTAAGTTGTCGGTTACCGAAATGGTAAGCAAAGACCAGACACGGAATAAGCTTTGTTCCAGCTCTCCTAAAGACCTTGGAGAAGGACTTAAAGCCGCAACCTGTCTACCAAGATAGTCTTAAAGATGCTCTATCGGATTTTAGTCTGGAGATCAAGCTGGATATTCCATTCGCTCCAAACCAAGACCCTCAAGATATTCCTCAACAATTACATCTCGGTGAGGTCGTGCATCATCATCCATCAGAATGAAGTCATTGCCAATTGCACCGGCATATGGACGAACATATGGATCAAGGATCTCATCCCGATATCTCACACCAGTCAGAGTTCCTCCTTGGAACACATGCAGGTCAGAGTGACCACCGAGTGAGATCTCTTCCCAAACCATTATTCCACCACCTCGGTAACTGTGTCTTTCAACAGTGTTGGATTGATGATATCTGGTGCTTCATTCCCTCCAGGGAGCAGACGTCCTGAATAGCTCTCCAGTGTGAATCTGGACTCGTCTGTAAAGAGTACAGAAGCGCATCGCTGTTTGGTCCAGGAAACTTGTTCTCTTGCCCAAGATAAGCGGGTCATTCTCTGTCGTCTGTTGAGGGGTGCACACACAACTGGTCGCCTTGCATAGAAACCTGAATTGTGAAGACGCCTTCGCACCGTACTAGCAGGTATTCTTCTCCCTGATGCTACAGAGTGGTCTGCAACAAGTTGCAGCATAGAAATCATTCTTCTCCTTCGGGCCGAAAGAGTGATAAAACGGTATCCTGCAGGTGTTGTAGGTCTTGGTCGGCCTGGAACATGTCTTCTGGACACAGATGCGTCGGTTTGATATTGATTCCAGAGACGGTGGACCACACTACGAGACACATTGAGACGCCTAGCAGCATCAGCCTGTGACACCCCCATCTCTATCCATCCGACCGTCCTCCACCTTAACGAATCGGGCAAATGGCTTCTCTCAGACATTGCGAGACCCCACTGCCTATTGTCGACAAATCTGCTAACAACAGTTGTAAATCAACAAAAGTTACACGCGTATTTACGAAAGCTTGATACTTGCATATTTTTCTCTCACTCATATATATATGTTCTTTCCTATTAAAAAAATTTGGTAGCTACGGTTTTTGCATAAATTTGTATAAAGTTCATTTTTATCATTTATATAAACTATAAATTTTATTGTTACTGTCAATTACTTTACGGTGAGCTTCGAAAAACATGTTGTCCCTTAACTTTTGGAAGCCAGTGTATTTTTAAAAAAATCTGGAATTCAATTCTAAATTCTGGAACGGAAAGCCACTTTCTCAATTTTGTTCCACCAACACTAAAAAAAGGAGCTTCCATAATATATGCGCTGTATGTTGTGCTGAAATGGATAGCAAAGGATAAGACAAGGGAGTCGTTACATGTGTAATCATTGCAATGTTGGGTTATGGGCTGCACCTTGCTTCCAAATATGTCCCACAAAAGAAACTTTTGAATATTTTTTTTTAAGTAACTATTATTATTTGTGTTGAAAAAGTATAAATATTTTTACTGATAAAAAATATGTTTATTCGCATAGCGATTCTAAAAAAAAAAGATAATAAAAGTCGATATGCAAGCAATATTGCAATATTCGGCTCTTATCTGCAAAGTGGATCAAAATCCAAAATTTAAGTAAAAATTTGCATTGAATTTGTATTTTTGAAAAAAATTTACCAAAACGAGGTTTTAAAACAAGTTTTCTTAAATAAAAAAAATCATTTTTTTTTCATGGATCTTTTTTTTTCAAAAAATGTGTGCATTAAGGGATAAAAACATTTCCGCAAATGATATCATCGAATGTTATATTTTTCTAAGCCATTTCATGGTATAATTTGAGTTGTTAAATATTTGTCCTCTTGCAGGAACTAATTTAACTTTAAAAGGATTTCCATCACTACTTCTAGATATGTTAAGTAATTTTAACATATTCTGTAGTGTCTGGTTTCTTACAATTCAATTATTTTTAAAAAATACCAGTGAGTTACTACCTACAGAAAATTTTTCAAGCCTATCACCATTCTATCAGGTTTTATTAGAGGAAGAATATTTTCGAATTAAAAAAAAAGAATTAGTTGTGATTATACAGGAAAATGATACAAGTACACAGTGCTTCGTTTTGTTTTTGTTTTGTTTTTTGTTTTTTTGTTGTTATAGAATGTAATTCAAACATGTATAAAATACAAAAATACATTAATTCAGAAGAGGGCTCACAATACATCTAGAATATTTGGCAGTTAACTATCAACAATTATTATTTTAGCATTCGCATTATATAAGTTTTATAAATATTGAAATAAATATAAAATATTATATATAACCTTGATCCTAAAACAGCTGAAATCTCTTGAATGTATAAAATGCTAAATTAAGAAACATAAATCCTAACTTTAAACTTCTTTAAAATAAAAATGAGGTGACTTTAAAACTATACAAAACTCTTACAGTGATTACTTATGGTAAATGAAAATTTACAAAGTAAAGTAAATTTTGTTCAAAACAAAACCTTACTTTATCATGTGATGCGTCAACGAAGAATTTTGCTTCCGTGGCCCCAACTCCTTGAGTAACAGGAGGTGCAAAAAATTCGGATAAAACTCCTTTTTTCTGTTGAGCACTTTCACGGATCAACATATCTGCTTTACCAGTTTCAACAAACGACTTTATCGAATCCGAGGCTGTTTTACCCAGACGCCACAATATTCCACTGGAGTTGTGACTCCGACCTAAAAGCAAAATATAAAGAATGTGTTACTGTAAACATTTAACTCTTTTAGTTTCGATAACAAAATGGCATTGCTAAAACATTAGAGTATTCTCAAAAACGTAATAATTGTACACCGATTGGATGAATAAACAAATTTTTCTTTTTATATTCATCGTCATTACTTTTATTTTATATTTTCATTAACTGCAAAAACTCATATAAGGAGTACAGATAAGTTTCCACCGTTTGACAAAAGATGACCCCACCAGTAAGTAATTGATGGCATTTGCAGATGTAAAACTTCATATCGTAATGTTTGTGACGGATCAATACGTTTCCTTTTACTAACTCCTTGGGGATTTCTTTAGGGCAAGCATTCTTTCAACCAACTTTCACCGAGTACAGGAAAACGTGATTATGCAAATTAAGTGTAATACATATATTCTGTATTCGCGAGTTTTAAGAGTTAGTGAAGTGAGGATAGCTCGGATGTAATGTGAATTAATGAGAAGCTAGCAATCCGGCAATAATACGTAAACAGAGTACGACGCATGAAGTTGGAATCTCTAAGAAGAGCTTAAGTCAACGATTAGTGTTCAAGGCCACGTCGAATAGTGTAAGGGATTGCAAGAATTCAGGTACTGTAATTTTAATTCAAATAGAAGTTAGAGAGTTAAATTATTAACAAGCTTCTTAGAACAAGCTTTGTATAAGTTATCGTAAGAATAGATTCTCATGATCGTATATATTATCTCCACGTTATCTTGTCTCACCTTAGTCTTCTAGTTGATCAAATTTATCTTACTTAGAGTATTATTGTGTCTGTGTCGAATATTGTGACAAATAAACCATTGAAGTGTATCATGTCGTCTGATCAATTAGTTCCTCCCACACATCTAGCCGGGATAGAGGGAAGAAGAAATAATAATTCCTTACAAGTTGGACAACTGGTAACATCATAATCTTGAAGTATTAGTGATTTTGCATCAGCATCACATTTTTTTTCATGTGAAAATGTCGACTTTTGAGCCAAATAAGTGTCATTTGCTGGTACGTTTGATTTGCTTCCGTAATTTGAAGAAATTTGCAGCTAAGGCGCATCGATTGCTTTTAGAAGCTTGTGCTGAGGCTGCTCCGAGTGAGAGAAGTTGTCGTGAGTGATTTCAAAAGTTTAAGAACGGTGAGTTTAACGGAGAAGACAAAGAATGTAAAGGAAGATTATTGGAAGAAAATTCGTGCCAAACGCATGAAGAGCTCGTACTTAAATTAGGAGCGATTCCACACAAGCAATATCACATCGTTTAAAATCGTTGGGAATGATACAAAAGCAAGAAAGTTAGAAGCCGAGAAATGTTGAATGCTGATTTTGCACACGTGAAATGCTGTTTACCAGGCATGAACGATAGAGTTTTTTTTGCATCGGATCGTTACTGGTGATGGAAAATGATCCACTACGATAACCCAAAGAAGAAAAATCACGGGAACCACGCCTCAACAGCCAAATATTCATGAAAAAAAATACTCACGTTAGGTATTTGGTGGGATCAACTTGTTGCCATGTATAATGAGTAGCTCAAACCGAAAAAAACCATTACTGGCGCTCTGTACTAAACTCATTTGATGAGATTGTTCTAAGCGTTCAAGAAAAAAAACACTTCCACTACTATTCCAGACACGACAAAATTATTCACCTGCGTGATAATTCTCATCCACACCTACTTGGAAACACTCAATTGAAAAATTCTATCCCACCCACCGTATTCACCAGAGATTGACCCTTCCATTTATATCACTTATTCCGATCGATGGATTCTACCCATGGCCTGTCAGCAATACTTCACATCATATGAAGATACCAAAAATTGGGTAGATTCGTAGATAGCTTCACAAAAGGAAGCGTTTTTCCGACGCGGTATCCGTATGCTGCCAAAAAGATGGGAAAAGTAGTAGCTAAGAATGGAAAATACTTTGAATAAAACATAACGAACCATTCTTTCCTATAAAAGCTCAATTATTAATAAAAAAAACTGGAAGAAACTTATTTGTATTCCTTATAATACATTAGCTGTTGGTAATGCAGCTTTATAAGAGTTTTTGTGCATATAAGTTCTATCAAAATAATAAAAAGATGACTTCAATTATGGGTGATCATTCATATCATAATGTATTTGAGAATTTCTTTTAAATGAAATCCTTGAGAATGTTTTCTTTTGCATGATATATATCATCTATTTAAAAAGTCATTAACAATGAGAGTCGAGTTTGATTTCTTGAGATCCTCGTTACTCAGTCGGGTACCTTTCAAAATAACATTTATTTAAATAACTAATATTAGTTCCATTTTAAAACCAAGGTACTTGATTGGCAAGAGCTATTTTCGTAGTTAACCAACATATTACAGCAAAATACGGACGGCATTGTGGATTTTTTTCAGATTTTCAAAACGGTGAGTTCTGTAAAAGTAACGTCAAGTACTAGTAGAGGTAAGAAAGCCTGTTATTTATTATTTTTAAAAGTAAATAATAGATTTTATTGTTTTTTTAGAAAGAAGACAGTCTATAAATATCAAATAATTTACAATTTCATGAATATTGTATTTTATATTTGTTCTATCAACAATCGTTTAAAGCTCAAATACCCAAATTAGTACCTTACATTTTTAATTTAATAATATTAATAAATGTACTTTTTCACGTATATCGGTAAATATTTGACGAAGAAGGCAAGCGTTACTTGCTGGTAGTAACGGAGAATTATCTGGATATTGACTTAGTAAACTTAGTTACAAAAAATAATAATGATTCGGAAGATATTCTAAAGGAGATCAAGATGAGATGAAATCTTGAATGAAATTGATCTGCCTTCGACATCAAAGATATACCAAGTGTATTTGGCATCAAATTTGAAGTCACTTATAAATTCTGGTCAAAAACAGACAAACAAAAGTTATGACAAAATATCCATCTTATTGAAGTCTTATAACACTTCTATCGAAGTTGTAGATATGCTAGACAAGTTACTATCATATTACAGAATATTTACTCGAACAAAAAAAAATGGACAATGCTTGTCAACGTACAATTTTTAGAGATAGTGACATACATACCCTATTGTACAAAAAATGAGATTTCAGAAAGTAAATTTTAAATTTTTAATTTATGAGTAATTGATAAAAATAGAATTTTCAGTAATTTCAAATGAAGATGATCATCGAAAGCGGATTCAAAGAATTTTTCCCTTTCACTTAAAGGAATCCAGATTTGATTGAATTGGATATTTTCCTGAACACACACTAGTAAAACTGGTTAATAAAATGAACTGCCGCAATCCAGGTTGTGAAGGGAATCAAGAGTAAGATGCATTAAATGGGACTTATATTTGAGCCTCTAAAACAGGAATTGTTAAGCGACGAGAAGAATTTGTAACGAAGAGAAGAAATGTTGGATATTAAGTTATTATTAAACTATGGCTCCAATGTACCCACATATAATGGCTAGTAATTAAATTTATTAATTAAAATTTCTAAAATTATTTTTAATTAATTTTTTTTTTCATTTTTTGTAATCTATTTTTAATGAGAAAATAAAATCAATTCAAAATATTCTACGCTTATTTCTGGTGTCTCAGATGATTAAGTAAACGGGTTAAAATTTTATTTTGATAATACCGGAAATTCTACGCTGTCTTATACAATTTCGCCAAAAGAAACACTAGATCTCTATAATGCAACCCTCGCTCTAAGCATCACAATTGTACCATAATATACACTGCTAGACATTAAAACTGCAATGCCAAGAAGAAGTGATACAAACGTCTAATTCGCATGAAAGGTAGATTCTAAGAAATGCAAATGATTAGCATTTAAGCGCAATCGAACGACGCAGGAGGGAAAAACGGAATTCTAAACTCTGCATGAAAGGAAACCTATGCCGTGGGTTTATCATTCGGAAGTGGTATTTGAATGTTGTATGCGAAAAAATCCGTATTGTATAAAAATGCAAAACAGCTACCAGCACGTGTAAGAATTTGACAGTAGCAGAATCATGGACTATTGAGAATATGGTTTATCGTGTGCCATGATATTCCAACTCGAATTGGTCGTAATCCAACGACTCTCAGGCAAATATGAAATCGATGAGTTCAAAAAGGTAATTCTGAGTTCTATGTAGAGTCCAAAAGGATTCCCTTTTCTAATTCTTGAGAGGACAGATATGTTGTCGCGGGTCGGCCTTACGGGATCGTACAATCGTATCCACGGATCTCGAGTAAGGGAGTGGGGTTGTTTGCAGCACAAGTATCCGAACGGATAGTGTGATGTAGTTTGGTGCAACACGGACAGTCTGCACAGCGACCATTATTGTGACTTCCATTAACATTGCAACATAGCCACCACGGCATGTGTAGTGGTGCATCCAATCACAAATTGCACACGAGAGTGGCACCAAGTCCGCTTTTTGGACGAATCCCGGTTCTGCGTGCGGCCTCATGATGGATTAATCAGTGTCTGGAGGCACCGAGGAAAATCCACATGGCCTATTTGCGTTCAGTATCGTCATGAGGGCCCTTCAGATAGTATGATAGTACGGGCAGTCATTGGGTACATGATACGAACATTTTCTTATTCGTGTCGTCGGTAATCTAAACAACCAATGTTACATTTCTCAGATCTTAAGGCATGTGGCTGTGCCTTATCTTCGAGGAGTTGGGGCGTCATCTTTTAACAAAATATCGTAAAACTGCATGTTTCCAGTCATTTTACGGATGTACGCCTTTTGCCCTGAACAACACGTTCTCCATCTCTCTCACCCATTGAAACCATCTAGTCATAGGTTGTTGAGAAACTGGTCCACCACCACTCGCCAGCCAGTATGATTAATGAAGTGTACGTTAACTTGGAAGCAGCATCGAAAGATTTGCCCGTATCTGTTATCCAAACCAAACCGGGTCAGAGCCGTTTAATCTGCCAGAGGTAGCAATTGTGTGTTCTAATTTCGAACCCTGTATACCCTCAAAACTGCCTACAAATTTAATCTTTTTTCCTTCCAGGTGTTCTTTTTACTATTAAAAAAATACGAAAAGTGCATGCATAAAAAGGGAAATATATTTCATGCAATTTTTCATATACTTATCTGGTTAATTATAATATATACAGGATAAATACATTAACTATAATTAACTAATAGTGTTTAAGGCAAATTTTTGAGTGTATTTACCCGTTGAAAGTAAAATTCATGATTTATAAATTTAGAAATAATACTTCTTATTTTTGTTTTTCATCTAAAGCCGGGATATTTAATTAAATACATATATGTTTACATTTCTCAAAAGAATTTTCAAAATGTAAGTCGGAAAATTATGCAGATAAAATTTTAAAATGAGAATAGATTTACAAAATCAAACAATTTTCGAAATACAAATCCTTTTTCTTTATTTGGTATTCTTATTCACACATGATATATAATAAAAAAATTTTGAATCAATATGTATATAATTTAAAGAATTCGAAGATAATTATCACCAGCATGTTATTACTGGTGATCTCAATATTGTAAAAGACAATAATCTTAGAAATATAATGAATAAAGGTACTGGTTTTAGACTTATGATTTCCAATAATAATAAAATTATCAAAAATTAGTTATATAATGATATTGAGCAATTTATTTACAAAATTGCTATTAAATATAGTATGCCTATAGAGGCATTCACAGAGTTTAAATGTAACATTACACAACAGATTAATAAATATAACTTTAGTACAGATAATAACATCTTTTTTAATGATATTAAAAATCAGATTAAAAAATTACAAAATAAATTTATTATAGTTTATATTGATAAAGTGCCTGGAAATTTTGCCTTCATTTGTAAATACTATTATAGTTTAATGCTCAACAAACATTTTGAAAATAATACAGCTTTTATTAGGTCATCAATTTCTGATAGAGAAATAAATAATCGAATTTTGGCTTTTTATAAACAATTAAAAATACAAATTAATAATAATTTTAAATTTCCACATGTATTTCTTACTCCTAAATTTCATAAAAATCCAGTAAAGTTTAGAACAGTTACTAATGGTTTTAATACATATATCAGCAAATCAGGCAAAATTCTACATGAAATGTTACAAGATACAATAAATAATCTAAAAACTTCAGCCATTCTTAAAAATAGTACAGAACTTATTGCACAAGTTAAAGATAAAAAGATATTTTCAGTATTTAGTTTAGATTTTGAAGATCTTTTTAACTCAATTAATATTGATGATATGATAAAAACACTAGTAAAATTATATAAAGATAATTTGTTTAAAAATGTCAAATATGATAGATTTGGTTCTCTAATCAGGTTAGTTCTAAAAGAGAATTATGTTTATCATAATGATAATTATTATCAACAGATTAAGGGTCTACCACAGGGTGGCCCAGCTAGCAACTGTCCTGCTAATTTATATTTACATTATTTTGAAAATAGTTTCACAGACAACTTAGAATTTTACTTTTTTCGTTATATAGATGATATAATCATTTTTGGCAAGCAAGACAACTTTATACCTAATATATTAATTTTTATCCACAATATCTTAATTTAATACAGACAAATAGTAACAGTTACGAAGCAAATTTTCTTGATATAGAAATTAAATTAAAAGATTATAAAATAGTTACTAATATTTATGATAAACGAGAAGACTTTAATTTCAATATTATAAAAGTACCGCATTGGGAGAGTAATGTGCATGTATCTATATTCAGAAGTATTGTTCTTAATTACACACTACGCAATAAATTTCTATTTTCTAATAAATCAGAAAAAATAAAAAATTATAAACATGTTACTAAATACTGTTTAATTCAAAACTACCCAATTAATTTTTTTAATAGATATTTAAATAATGATATTCTACATAGTAAGGATTAAATTTCCATAAATTTAAAAGGTTTATATTATAGATTTATTATTCTTCCTAGATAGTTTTAAATACCCCCAGTTTCTAGTTTTAGATAAAATTACTTTTTTAGAATTTATTATAACTTTTAAACCATATTAAGAGTCTAAGATAATTGTAGTATGTTTACATTTCTTAATTTATTATTTGTATTCTTTTCATACTTTTGCTAAGTGCTATTTTTCAGCCTTTGTTTTGTTTTGAAATTGTATTTGGGTCCAGAATCTGGCAATAACTTGTTTATTCTACTCAGATTTAGCGCGGGCTCTGCATTTCAGTATGCAATTTTTGGGTAAGTTACCTTTTCCATATAATGGATTTAGATTTCCTATCCATTATTTCCAATTGATATTTGCTCGGTATTATTAACAGAAAAAAGGGGGAAGGTTGGCTGGCCAAAAAACATGTTCAACCCAACTTTTATACAGAAAGATTTTTTTAAAGAAAATTTTATGTATACTAGCTATCCTAAGTCAGCAATGTTGATAATACTGAAGCATCCATTCTTTTATATTTTACTGTGTTATTTCAATTTTTCATATCTCCTTCTAAATTCTGTTGTCTTGTTATCTAGCAATTGATATTCTTTTAAGTATTAATCATGTTGAATCATCTCTCTTGTAGAGAAATTTTGATTATATATATATATATATACACATTTTCCTTACAGACTATTTCCTCATTGTAAATATAATTTAAATGTCATTTCGTGTTACTTTTATATTATCAGAGAACATGCGTATAATTATTTGTGATTTATAATTTGAAAATAAAAAAAAAATTTAAAAACTATTGTACTGTTGTGGATGATTGGTGTCAGAGCCAAAAAGAAAAGCAAAACCCTATAAATAAAATAAAATACTATTTTTCGAAATATTTTTTATAAGTTAAAACGGAGCAGTCACTTGTCCAAAAATTTGACCTTAGTTGTCGGTCTAAAATGTCAAAATTAATATTTCTACCTACGCAACTTTTATATACTTGTACAATGAATTATACTGTCTATCTTCATTTACTCCTAGATTAATAACTTGTCATAAGCTTCATCTCATACCTTGCACTTTTTAACATCAGCTGCAGTATAATTAACATTCGGAATTTTAATACTTCAGCAATATAATTAATGTTTTAATTTCAATGCTTTAACCTTTAATTTTGTTAAATTACTCAGGGAAGCGCTGTGCTTCATATAGATAACTTGTGTATCAATTAAAGTAATGCTACGCAGATTTTTTGACATATTTTAACTTAAAACAAGCATTCGCACCTTTTATTTTAAGGAAAACTTTTTCAGCAATTCTCAATGACTTTTTTTCAAAGCCAGCATATTTTCGGTGATCAGAATTTTAAGGTTCTTCGCAAATAAAAAACTGGGTAGGCCCAATTAAACTAATCCAAAAAATAATATGAAATAATTCGGACAATATGGGTGAAACTCTTTTCTACAGAATCTAGTTTCAAATGATATTGAGCAACGTTTGGTACAAAACCCTTCAAGTATTGTATTCCTAGCCCTAATATATGAATCATCTGTGAAATACTAAAAACTATAACCTGAACGTCAAAAGAGAATCATACGTCTGAACAGATTAGTCTTAGATTAATCCTAACCTGAATCTAGAATTCAAATTTAAATCTAATACAGAGTAGCCGAAAACAGACTTCTATGATCTTTGAGAAAATGGATACGATGTTTGCTTTATATAGGAAATATATCTACTTTTAGTTGGAACTAAGAGATTTAAAGTTCGTTAGCATAAATCACTTTACAATTTTAGAAAAATATTATTCAGAAATCCATTTTTGTTGTAGCGGCAAGACTAGATTTTAAAAAAGAGCAATCAATCATATTTCAAAAGGAGAATTAAATAAGATTCGTTTTATTCAGATCTTCAGCTTATATATGACTAAACAATGACCTTAGTCCCCTCCCGTCTTACACACACAATTTGTGTGTTATCTATAACAAAAACAAAATTATATATTAAGTATGTAATATTTTGACACGTCCTTATTTTGTTGTTGTTATGGTTTTTACAAGCAGAAATATGTAAACTTCAACTTAAATCAAAGCAAAACTGAACTTTTCATCTTTAACACTATTCATAAGATATTTTAATATATATATTAATTGAATAAGTAAATTACATTCCCGTTAAATTATTTGAATTTTTGTTCCTTTAAATGAAACTTCTCCAGTAAACTTACAATTACAGATACAACTGTTCAATAAAATTCGATAAGTATTTAAGTATGTGTTATTTACAGTGTTTAATATTTACATCTCAAATTTTTAGACCATTTACAGATAGTTTAGTATAACTGTGATTTTATAATTATTTGTATTTAATGAGATTCTCTTAGATTTCAATTATCAAAGAAAACATGAAAGAAAAATAACTTCTTTGCAATTTCAAAAAGGACATTAAAATGTTCCACTGATTAGGATGTTAAAAATTTAAAACTCGCACTGTAAAAGAACTTTCAAGCAAAAATTTTATTACTGTGATGTGAATTATGTATGTATGAGTGAAAAAGTTCTGATGTTCTGAATCTCCTTCTACCACTTTACTTCATATTTTCCTAATAAACTTATTTTTAATTGACACGTTTGTATAGAATACATTTATGTTAGAGGATATATCTAAATGGAGAGGTTCGATATAGTTTGAAAAAGTGTGAATATTTTTTTATATTAAAAGAAATATTATAAATAGAGTAAATTAAATTGTAAAAATTTGCATTCGTGTTGTCTTTTTTGTCTTCTTGTAATTGTTTCTGTTATTAAGCGTTGAGAACCCTTTTTTTGCAATTATCGATGAATAAAAATTCCTTTTGATTACAAACAAATGAAAAGAAAAGCAATTTGTAAATTTACAAGACACAAAGAAATATCTCTCACTTTTAGTTTTTATCATTAAATTGTTAATGTTTTATAAGTATTTAAATAAATTAGACACGGAACTCAACATTTTTCTGTACCATTTTGAATACTTAATGCACACGTTTATGATATTTAGGGAAAATCATTAATTAAATGTAAACACTTTATAAATTCATGCGTAGAGATAAGATTATCTTTTCTCTTTAAGACTTGCTACTTCTTTCTTTCTTTTTTTAATGCATCGGAAAGCTTTTCCCCTTGACTATACGATGACATCAACGCAGTGAAAAAGAGGGATAAATAACATACGAGCCAAGAAAAATTATGTTTTCAAATACTTGGAACGCCAACACTTGTTTGAAGCAAGATTTTCATCTAATCCATTTGTTGTGTTGAATGAACGAAAGGTAGGTCAGCGTTTTTTAATAACATTTTACTGTGGTACCATCCCCATCAATCTATCTAAGAAGGCGCATGAGCAAGATGTAAGGAATTGTGACTCATTCAGTGACAACTACTGCATCCAGGTCATCACGTGTTTTTTACCGATGACAAGCATCCTTTTTATTTTAACCTGAACTACATTTATCGTCAAAGATATTTCCAATGCCTATTTTTACGTTTTAGTATTTATGTGGTGTGTTCATGTGTTGTAATTCTGCCAAAATATACTAATCTTCGAGGAAAGGTCTTTTTAACGAACATGCTGATCTTTACAAGATACCGACGTTTCAATTTTAAGGAGGATTATGACTGTATTGTAGGACAAATTGCTTCCGACCTACTTGTGAAATATTGCTGAAATTTGCTTTCTTTAGACCACCAAGTTAAACTAGGAAAATAAAAATAAAAATCTGTACCCAAAAAATATACTTAGAAATATTTACGTTGAAATTATACCCCATTTAACTATATGGTCACATCAAATTCAAAATAAATTCGCAATACATATTAAAAACATAACAGATATTTTAAAATGAATGCATATTATTAATGAATGCATATTATTGAAAGCTATTTCCATATGAATATTTTTAATATCTGTTTTGAAATAAATTTATACACATATATATGTGATTTCTGTTATTACTATGTAATATTTATGAAGTAATAGAAAGCTTAATTTATTTTATTCAAATAATTTCTCTTTAAGTTTCCCTTATATTTTGAGTTAATAATTTTACTGTGAAGAATTAGATTTTCGTCACATATACAATTTACATGAAGAGTGTGCGTTCGCGCAAATTTTGGTTAAAACTACAGAAAAAATTAGAAATGAAACTAATTAGGTGAGAAGAAAAAAAATTTAGATAGGGTTCACTCTTATAAGATTCGATGTTTATGCATGCATTTCTCTGATATTTTTATGAAAAATTGTGAATTTTTCTACTTTTTCTTTACTGTTAACAAGTAAGAGTACCTTTGTAAATATTTTTCGGATCATGATTAATAATTATCTATCACTAATACTAAATAGGTAACTTTAGTGTTCCCATGTTAAATTTACATTTTACAATTGGCGCTAAATTTTCGCTAACGGTCCCCTTGTTTTAAAGTAATGTAAATTAAGTTATTTTAAGGTATCCGACTACCTTAAAATTGTGAATTTTGCCAAATATTGACAAATTTTTTATGATTTTATTTTATATGCCATCTTATTAGCTTTATAAAAATACAAAGTTTATTACTTTCCGTTCACTAGAACAAAAACTACAAGTGTTTTAGTAAAAGCAGATGCCATTACTTTAAGCAAGATGTCATACTTTAAAACGCGTTCTACTTGAGAAATGTGTGTGTGTGTGTTTTTTTTTAAATACTCAAACGGGGCCAGCGATTGCTAAAAAAGTTTTGAAAATAATCAACTGAAATTTTTTGTGTATATTCTGTATAACTGTAGAAGTGTTTTAACGCTCAGATCTATTGGTCACTGTTTTATTACAAAATTTACAGTCCCTTATGTGAATATAATCACTGTTTTTTAAGCAATTTCATACAACAACTAAGATAAAGTTTTTGTAAATATTAAAATTTCTCTTATTCTGAAATAAATGAATAACATAGCAACACGTCAGAATTGAAAAACTCTTCATAAACTTTTGGTAAAGAATGGGCCACGTTTATGTTATTTTTTGTCAATTTTTACCCTTTTTTTCATTTTAGTAATAATAATTTCTTTCTCTATTCTTAGTTTCAGCATATTTTTCTTAAAATATACTAAACAAGTCTAAAAACAACAAAAAAGTCCCGATATCTTCATTTTTTTTTTAAGAAAAAAGTTGTCGCAAGTAGTCGGATTCCTTAATGTAATGTAAATAAAGGTTTATAGAGATAAAAAAAAACTGATAGATCTGCGTCAGTTATATAATGCTCAACGTGATCTTTTAAATTATATATAAATAATATATAAATCTATCATTTTATAAATATATTAAATCTACTTTACTCAAAGGAAAGTTTTTTTTTAAAAATCCTACGCCTTAAAACTTTTTTTCGGCTCTCGGAATATTCATTCATATATTTTTCTCGACGTACACACAGTTTCACGTAGCAAAGATCTCTCTCTCTCCAAAATATATTATAAATCAAAAAGCCCCTCTTACTCGGGATTTCCCACACACTCTCATATATTTGACAGAACTCACACGTTGTTAAGTATATACATGTTGTTGAGTTCATATGATAGAAGGTCGAACCTGTTTTAATTTGTACATGTAAAACAATATATATAAAAAATAATGAATAAAATGAAGAGTTCTAGTTCAGCTTCCTTTCGATTTCTGATTAAGAAAAAGTTTTAAAAAATAGATGAGACTTTATCATGCGCTCTGATTCAATATACAAGGTCAAAACCGCGGGGCGCCCCCATGAGAACAGACTTCAAAGTTGTCTTGAATTTTAAGTTTCTATTTAACTGTGAAGAATTATGGCACCTTTCTTTCTAAAGTGTCAAGTAAGATGGCTCTTCAAGTCACTTCGATTTGTTATTTCTTGGTAAAGTGAAAGAAAAAGAAACAGCCGTGGACATTAAGCATCGTTCTTACGTCGTTACATTATTTTATTTTAGTGCATAAAAAACGAAGATGTGGAATTGTTCTTTCGAAATTTAAATGTATTTTTTCTTCTTGATAAAGTTCGAGTATTATTTGCGGATCAAATGTTACTTGCTTTGTATGCTCTGTTCAATTTTACTTGATAAGTAACAAGCAAAAATAGGTTATATGATCATCAAATTCATTTGAAAGATTGATTTGATAAATAGAGCACTCTGGACTTACTCGATTAACGTGATATAACATATCGGTAGCAGTCATCCATGTAATTAAATGGACTAAAATAAATACAGTAGAAACCCGTATCGGCCTAATATGAAACGAAAAATGGCCGAGTTTGTGAAATTGCCGGGTTAACGAGAATGGAATTAAAAAAGAATAAGTTCGAGTGTTTAACAGGAAATATTGCACTAAACTTGTATGCATTGTTTGCTTGAGAAAACAACAGAAAATAAACTGCGCAAACACCCTTAAAAAAGGAAAAGTGCGTACTTTATGAAGGCATATAGCATTTATTACATGAAAATAAAAATTAATAAATGCATAGTATACAGTAATTTACCTGGTCAGACACACCTCGGAAAAATACTTTATGAAGTCATAAAGCTGTCTTATAATGAAAATTAAGTAGCCGAATTTTCAAAAACTGGCTACTTTTTCAAAGAGAAGGGAGTAATATCCTATTGTCTTCCATAGTGCACTCTGTTTCATCATGAAAACGACGAAGGAACAGTAAGTCCATTACTGACGCACCTTGTTGTTCAAAATATTGAAGGGTGGTTTTGATAGTCTTTAGTCTTTTACTTTGTGATATTTTAGGAGTTTGTACGGTGTCCTCAATGTTGATGCCACCATCATTTTCCAGCATGTTTTCATTAATAGTAGTTTTTTGGACCTGCAAGGGTATGGCAGAGTTATCAGGAATGCCGGATTATCGAGTGCCGAATTTTCGGGACTCTACTGTACAAGAATTTTTTCATCTTGAAAAGTACTTTTGTATATATCGCTGCTAAGTACAATCCAAGCAGCGTTTAAGTAAGATCAATCTTATTTATAATAATTTCATATAACATAAAAGCATTTAATTAGCCATGGAAAAAGCAGCTCAAAAGTGCCCACTGGTTTTAGAGAAGGTTAAATTTGTATTTCGTTCCATCTTCCTGGAAAGAACGTTATTACAGTTATACCATCATTCGAATGCCGGGCCATACCCTGCGTGGGCGATAATTCTGCCGAGCCTTTCTATTTTTATGGTAATCTGATGAGAAAATCTAAGTTTTAAACGGTGTGTGGTTTTAAAAGATACAGACCGATCAACAGCCAAATAGTGTCCATTTTTGGGTTGCAGCTCCTCACATGTTATGTTCATCGGCCAAAGAAACTTCTAGGATTTTAAGCAGAATTTATCTTCCCATCATTTTTAGGTTCCTAGGACTACCTTGATACAACAGCATACATCTTTTCGAACCTTATATGAAACTAGGTTTCGTATATGGTAGGTGTTTTTCCATGAATCAGACTCCAGACTCCTGGCAATTCAAGCAATTATCAGTTTCATTTTCCCCTTTATAAAAAAACAAAGTCCTTTGCAATTATAAGCATGACATATAATCATAAGGAAACTTGAATAATTAAAAGGAAATTCATCTGTTATAAAATTAAAATCACGTCATCCCTTTCGAACTATTGATTGTGGCTTAAATCTTAGAAACCAATATGGTCGGGGTGACTAAGTGGTCTTGGTCATGAACTCGTTGCAGGCGTTATTCCCGGCGTGGCTCAATGTCTTCGCGTTGGCGTGGTGTGGAATCTTAGAGAGTGGGGTGAAGCTTTAGGTATCGTCCTCGTCATTTGATCGAGATTCAAAATTACGTGGTCCGTAACCAATAGACCTCGTTTTGTTTTTCTGTTACTAATCAATAAATCAATCAACTTACATGGTATTTTTGAAAATCCCCCACACCAGCAGTAGCTTTAGATTTCTGATGTATATTCGCAATTTACATAAAAATAAGACTTTTTAATACAAAAAAAAAAGAATTATTTCATATACGACCACAATAATACTAAATATGATTCATCACTTAAAACTTATTTTAAAATTAATTGTTAAGTAATTTGACACACATAACTGGGTTTCCCATATCCGACATTTTTAATAATATAGTATGTGTCTTCTGGTAATTTTTAAGTTATCACATGAATATATTAAAAAAGGAAAGAAGTTAGAATTGGACTTGGGAGGAATAGCAAAATATAATGATCAGCGTAGAAGAGTATGAAAAAAATGCCGTGTAGTAAATAAAATAAATTTAAACTGCTATTTGCAAACATTATTATTTCAAAAATAGAAATAATTTTCCACCTAAATCGCTTAAGACATAAGTACTTGACACCCCTCCCGTTAACACGAAGAAATACATGTATATTAAAATTTCTTCCGAAAAGAGGTTAATTTATTCTCTACATTTTTATTGGTGCTTTGCCAGAAAGCTGATATAATGTTTTTTCTAAACACCTTGAAGAAAGATCAAAGATCTTTAGTCTTTCAGCATGGCATTCTAACCTTCTTTCCAACAAGAATTAGGATGACTATTTAAAAAAGTATATTTCTCTCTTTTTAGAATTAAGATGATTTTTTGGATTCATCATCGTTGGAGAATTACAAGTAAAAAGGTACTAATTCAAATTTCAGGATGCATTCAGGTATCACAAAAGAATTAATTCAAACTCAAATTCAAATTTTGGATCCGATTATCGAAAATAAGATCTTAATGAAGAAGTATAAATGAGAGAAGTTACAGATTTATTTAATTATGATAGTAAAATATCGTTATCATTAGCATCGTCTGAGATTTATCCTATTAACGTTATAAAGTTTATTTCTCTTCAAATTCTAAGACTAATTCTCAGATTTATAGAAAAATTTCTACTCTTTGTGATACAAAATGTTAAATTTTTTCAACAATTAGGCTATCATAAATAAGGCTTAAAAAAAGAAAAGTCATGATGACCCAAATTGATATCAGAAGTGTGTGAATGAAATAAATAAAATAAGTATTCAAAAAAGTATTTAATCAAAATGATTTTACAGAAAAATGCGCCGAATGTAATTAATTTTTTAATAATCTTCAAATATGCACATGCAACTATTTTATTGCAAACCTTAAACAAAAAACTAAATAAATCATTAGGATTTGTTTCAAAAAGTAATACATAAGAATATCACTTGTAGAAGAATAGATAAACGCTATAGAAATCTCATAACACAAATTATGATTAATATCTAATTTGAACAAGAAGAAAGAGTATATGGAGAGTTTATAACAAAATAATCAGTTTATACGAAAGATAAACACATTTCTAATAGAAAATTTTGGAATCTTTAGGGCTAATACCACGTATGGCTCCAGAACCATATTAATCCAAATGTATTACTAATAGAATTATTGTTAGTCGTTTGTTTAAGAAAATTACATGTAAAAATTCGTGTTTCTAATATTAGAATCACTAGAAAATAACAAAAAACTCCTGAATTTTCATAGCAAAATGAAGAGGAAATAGAACTCCACTTAACATACACAGAGACAAATAAATCAATTCATCATCTATGGTGGATTTTAATCTTACAACATTGTAAAAATTTGGTGCCACTTTTTATCTGAACACATTTCTAAAGGTGACATGTAAGGAATTAAATATTTTTTTTCCAAAAGGTTTCAGTCGCTGGTAACCTTGCAAAACTAATTAGATGTTGTTTATAGTATATTCAACAAATTTTTAAAAAATTAATCATGTTTCAAAAAATTTCCTTTATATATCACAAAAATACTATGGTCGAGAAGCCATTTTAGTCGTTAATAAATTTACGACTAACAAAAAGAAATTATTTCCCGTCCAAGAATTATTACGACTATTCTCTGCTAAATGTAAAACTCTGAGTACAGATCATCTCAGTAATATATCTTAGAAAATATTCCCCCTCCTGAATAATGTATATTTTAAGTATGCAGAAAAGCACGTATATTTTTTAGAAAAGTTGGTTGAACGACCTTTGAACAGGTTGAATCATCTTCGCATTCCTAATGAATAACACGCCAAGAGGAATGAGAGAGAGAAATCCTGTAACTCACTACATTAGAAGCATTGTTTGGGGGGGGGGGACAGAAGTATTAAGTAATATAGTTAAAACTTTACTTCATACCCAATTGTTCATATTGTTTTCTACTTTAATATTAAAAGTTCATCACTAGATTGTTGTGAGATATATTGCCAATAACTGCAGAAAAATATTTTTTAAAAATATACTGAAAAATCCTCTTTCTGGATTGCGATAGAGAAAATCGTTTAACACGAAACTGAAAGGACTAAAATATTTTTTTCGTGTTAAAGGATATTGCAAAAATATATATATATATCAACACAATTCACTTTATTTGAGTTCATTTTATAAACAAAGAAATGTATATATGCATTTTTTTAGTAAAAGTCAATAAAATAAAAACATTCACAAAAACTTAAAGAAATTTATCACTAAATTTTCAATTTTTTTGAAAAACAAAACATTTATTGAGTTTTTAGAAAATAATTTGACATTTTTCTTTGAATTGTTTTTTAGCATCAAATTGTGGACAAATAATTCAATACCATCCACTTTCAAAAGAATTATTTCAAACGACCTTTCAATTTATAAATTTCATTTCACCATTGGAATGTGCGTTTACATAACTGCGCATACTTTTCATGATTTCCCTCATTTCGGTTGATGTGGGAACAGGAGCGATTATTCATTTCATTTTCATCGTCATGAATGATATTTTTTGAGTTTTGAACAAACTCCAAATTGTGTGTCTTTGTCTGCCATAATTGGGGCTTTACGCACATTAGCATCATCGACTGAAATGAATTTTTTTGATAATACAATAGGACAGTCCAATCCGGCTGTTGTTTTCCGTATTTTGTACATTATCAAAAGAGAAATATTCTCATGTTAAGCGATTTTCGTTTCGTGTGAAGAGAAAAAAATGCATAAAAATACTTAGTATTTTGTCAAGACCGGTATAGCATTTCGTGTTAATCAATATTTCGTCTTAAGCGATTTCGAGTTAAACGTATTTCATTGTACTTTAATGCATATTTATTTTCAATTTCTTTTTAATCCAATATAACTGTAATTGCAATTCAAAAATCGAATGAAGAAATTCGTTTATTTTGTAGTTCCGTTGAACTGAGATAAAAATTAATGAACGCTAAAAAAACCTTTAACACAAATAATATTTTTTAAAAAAGATTTTGAGTCTATTCAACAAAGAAAAATTTTATTTTAGTTAATTTTTATTAAATAATTATAGTTATAATACAAAAATGTATATACATATATGACAGAATCACAACATTAAGTGGCAAAATAGAAAGCGATTTTCCTTGCAATTTTCCATTTTCCTTTCTATATATGGTGTAGGACTATTATTTTTGTTTATTACTATTTATTCATTAATTCATTAATTAAATAGAGTTAATGAATTAATATTTGAAAAACTGTATTAACACCAAGTGGATGAATAATATATATATTATTCATCATAATGGATTTAAACTTTCTGTCCATTATTTTCAAGAGGTTTTTGCTCAATATTATTAACAGAATGGGGGAAGGTTGGCTGGCCACGAAACATGTTCAACCCCACTTTTATATAAATTATTTTATATATAAGCTGTCCTAAGTCAGCAATGTTGATAATACTATAGCATCCATTCTTTTATATTTTTTGTATTTAACTCTATTATTTTAATTTTTCATATTTCGTTTTAAATTCTGCAGTCTGGTTATCTTGCAATTTCAATTCATTTCAGTTTTAATCATGTTTATTTATCTCTTTCTTGTAAAGAAATTTTGATTATATATATATATATATAGGGAGAGAGAGTGAACTAATAGTAGGAATTGAAAAAATGAATTATATATCAATCAATCAAATAAACTTCTAAGAAATAAATTTCTGTAACTTAGCAACAATTTGCGTTTATCATTTCGTCAATTATTTCCAACCAAAATTGGTACATTTTCATAAATTATTATGACATCCTAGTAATTTACTGTGCAAGATTCAACATTACTTAAATGACACTAACTTATATATTAATATATCAATATTCGTAGTAAAAGCTAACACACAGTCGTTTGAACAGAGCCTTAAAATTTTATTTTTCGAGATAGAATTTAAAAGAATACAATTATGAGAGATATATTTTAGAGCCTATCCTTTCGTTTTCCAAAAAGTTATCAAATTTTTGATGCTATCAGTCTTCAAATTTTAATAAAAAGCTAAAAAGATTTTTTCAAATTATTTCACTTAGTTCCTGCCACGATAAACTACAGATCACTTATTTTCAGCGATTTAAAGAATTACTTTGCATTGCCAGTGAAATGACGCAGATTGAAAGCACGCTTTAAAGTTTTGTTTCTGACTAATCTATGGTTTAAAAAAAACACGTCATCTCCAAAATAAGGAAATCCGTAGTTTCTGTCTCCTTCAAAAACCTCACTCAAAAAATTATTTTTTATGATACGCATAACACTCAAAAATATAGTTGGAATATTTTATAAATTATTCAGTGAACAAAGTCTTAAAAATGTATTTTTAAAAAGAATTAAAAATTGTCATGCATTAATAGAGACAGAAAAGGATTCATCTCTATAATCCGTCAAACTAATAATTCTTTTTAAAGATTCAAAACTATGCCAAAGAATAAATGCTACACAATCTTAAATTTCACGTTTTATATTTTCCATTTTCACTAATAGATTCAGTACCACATAAAGTTAACTAATTTAATTAAATTGCTATTAACATTGATATTCAGTAGCAAAGGTACTTCAGAGAGCGGGTCTTAAAAAAAATTTGGATTTCTCAATATTACAACTATTTCCATGCATAATTAATTACTAATTACGTATATAATAAACACTGCTAAATTTCTTAATGAAATGTTAATGAACTATCTTAAAAGCGTGATGATAAAAAAAATATTTTACATTATGAAAACTCCCGATGTTTTGGTAGCTTACGCGACACGATGCTCAGAATCTCGGCGGAAAACCGAAGTTGATGAGTGACTAAGAGGGACCCAATTCTGTTTTTAAGCTAGAATGGCATAGAGTTATTTTAGAGAAAAGATGCTTAAAGAATAAACAGACTTCCGCATGTCAGGAAAGAGACACCGAGAACATTTTCGGCAAATGCTTTCACATGTCCTGTAGATGATGCAATCATACCTTCCAAGATCATTACTAATTCAAAAATGACTCTAAAATGTTTATAATTCATTGAAGAAAAATCAGGTTTCTTTTTCAAAATATTGATTCATCAAACTATTTGGAATAGTCAATCGATTCCTTAGTATTGAATAACAATTAAACACAAAAATTTATAAAATTGGATAACCACTTAATGGTTAAATTTTTAAGACAAAACATTTGAGTCTCGGATAAAAAGTAAAAGAGAGCCAAGAAAACGTTAAAAAAAATTTAATAAGGTTATAATAAAAATAATGACTGAAACTTAAATAACGTTTAACATCCTAATGTTTCACAAAAAGTTGATACAAATTCAGAATACCCTATAATTTGTAAACATAAACTTCGTCAACCATTTACACATTTTACAAACATGAAAAGAAAGATATTATAAACAGATGATAATGTATGTATTGTCTGTAGACATCTAAACACGGAGTCCGCTTCCATACTTGTATGTATTAATATTCTTTTTCAAACGTTATAAAATGACAATCTTTTTAAGAAAAGAAGAGATGTAACTTAAGATTCATAAGATAACCACCGGATAGGATTTCAAAGATCTTATTTTGGCGTATTTTCATACATTTATTTATTTCATAATTTAAATGTATTCCATATACTTATTTCAAATTTTTATTCATATATATATATACATAATATCATATTTTGTTTTATAGAGGTTTTATGAACACCACTATTCAGTAAGAAAATACTGAAAAGTTAGAGCAAACGCATCCTTTCATTATCGTCTCCTAACAATTTATTTTCTAAAATTTAATTCCATTTTATAATTGTTATTTAATACCGAAATTCACGATTTCAACATAAAACAGAGAACAAATAACAAAAGATAAGATTTCCTGGAATAGCAATTATTTTTCAACACGAATGAAGATAAATGTACATAACGGCATGCATAATTATCTAAGTTTAATTATTTTGATATGTATTTCTAGGATAAGTTAAATTTATTCTATATAAACAAAATTTGTACACACTACTAGAATATTTCTGTGTTGGCTTTCAGGCACATATACTTTGGATGGTAGTCATTGCATTCAATATTAACAACTATCCCACTACATTAAAATACTGCAATTTGAACTAGCAATTTTTATATAAATTTAAAATTGCCATCAGTTTGAGAAAATATTAACGAAAAGAGAAAAAGTGTCTACTTTTTATGC
This sequence comes from Trichonephila clavata, assembly GCA_019973975.1. Lineage (NCBI taxonomy): Eukaryota > Metazoa > Arthropoda > Arachnida > Araneae > Nephilidae > Trichonephila > Trichonephila clavata. Next base: position 74,270 of record BMAO01035587.1, on the reverse strand, counting down.
CATCTAATTTACATTTTTCTTCCCTGGATTTGGATCACAGATATTTTTCGAAAGTGTAATATTAATGTAACTATGCTCGTTTTTATAAACTTTTAACACTTCATATGCGCGAATAATATTTAATACATCCGGTTTTAGAATAAATGAACTTTTTAATATCTGGATTCTTATCACCACTATGAGTTTTACTATATTTTTACCACTCATTATAGAAGTTCATTGTGAGCCTAAAGCATGATATATGAAAATTACTTACCTACGACAACTGACCATTGGGCAGGTGGTCTCCATTCAGGGTACTGTTTTGGAAATTTTTCTTCGGACCATTCAGTGTGAAGTACCATGCGGTACATTACTAGGATATCGGTTGGACAACGAGAGTCGGATAGGGTCAGACATGACCAGACTAGGATCAACCACAATATGAAACTCATAATTAGCAGCGAGTAAAACGAGAAGTGAACTCTACTCCTTTCCTCCAGATATATTCTTCATTTATTCTTCTTAATAAGAAGCTGAACTCCCGCGCCACCTATGAAGTGGAAATAAAATAAAGAAACTAACCATCTCTCAAAGTTGTATCGTGACGTAACATGGCCTTGCACGATACATCACTATAAGCTAGGGATTCCAGCTGACAGAAATGGGCTCGCTGAGCGAATGATTAGACATTTCCAGTTACTTGTTTCACTTAAGCTCAAAAAGTAACAGTTTGATTTTTATGTCGTTAGACAAGAGCTCCCACACCCTGTGTTTTTCTTAATGAAGGATACTCTTAGCTGGTAGGCGGACGTTAAATTCAAAATGACTATTTATTGGAATGAAAATCCGGGCTTTCTTTTCCTGCTTTTTTCACTTTTATATTTCATTTAGAACCAAGTTCACAATTAATGGGGGGAAAAATCTCATTTTGAAGTTGATTTGAAAAGACTTTTAAAATAGAATTATACTTTTACTAATTTAAATTTTATGGGTAATAAGAATGAAAATTTAGTTCTGCCAGTAAGGAACAACAGCTTAGGAAATTTATGATTTGCAAGAACCTGCTTCAAATAAAAAGGTAACGAAATTTCATTTAAAAAACTATTCAGTTGATAAAAGAACTACACGATACGAGACTTTCAAATAAAATACTACACTTTGATTTGATTTTGAAACATTTGCTCATTGTGGAATATAATATTCGTTTAAATTTCTTCATCTTTTCTATTGATACATTTTAATTAGACAGTGGTATAAAGAATTTTTAAATTAAAAAAATTGCAAATTTAACTTGTGAGACAAAACAAGTGTAGAATATGTCATAGGTTCCCAAAAGAGAATTTTAAAAGAAAATTAAACTATAAAATTATTATTAATAATGGGAAATTTCTTTAAATAAAACGGTATCACAAGCGCATCACCAGCCTGGTTGTACCTAATTTTTTATTGTACAATTCATCTATTTCGACTTCATAGTCATCTTTTCATACGTTACCGCAATAATACGGCGTAGAACACTAAAAGAGATCTCGTGACCGAGATGTTGAACATTTGAGTGATGTTTGCAAATGGTTAATCGTCTATAAAACTTATTCTCTGTAAATCTTTTTCCAAAATAAACAAATGAAAATAAGGAAATTCAACCATCGATACATATCTATAATGCGCAACATTATAGATACGTACTGAGAAGATTATGTATATTGGATTATGATAACATTATGTATATATGGCATTAAATTTTATCAATCTTGTGTTAATAAAGAAAAAAACAATTATTAGAGCTACATGTAAAATAATAATAATTAAAAAAAAGCTACCTGAAAGATATTATACATCTATCCATAACTTTGGGGAAGGGGGGGGGATGTGATTTGAAATCGAAGAAAATAATCTCTTTTTTTTAAAAACTATATCCACCAACGTTTTAAATATTTACCTCGTAAACATTGATATTCAAATATTAAGAGGCAGTCTTGTTTTTGTACCTAAAAAAAAAGAACGTAAAAACACATGAAATTTGGAAGCATCGTGCTTTAAATAATGTTATTGATGTTGCATATCGCTTTACATGGAAGGATCAAACCCAACATATAAAACAGCTCAAATATCATACAAGAACTATGATAAATAACAAAAAGGAACAAACATTTAAAGAAAGAACCAGGACAAATTAACACTGGAACAAAAGAAAAAGTTAAACAACAAGAAAAGGAACATAAGAGATGTGTTACAGTTGTTGTCACTTATGCCACCTGATCAAGGTCCACGAAATTCATTGCGGCTTTGCGTTAGATTTTTACGCCTGTTGTTAGCCTTAAGCACCATGCAGGTGACAGTACGACTTGATTCGGTTTCACCCCAATTTTGAGGGAGAACACCCTGGGGGTGGTCAGGGGCCTCCCACCTCTCTTCCCCTTCCACCAACCTCAAGAGAGGACTTGAGGCTCGACGGCTATTTAAAGTATCTTTATGCCGCGAAGACTCTATACATTTACAAATATCCATGCCTTCTCCGGGACTCGAACCCAGGCCCTACGGCACCGCAGTCAGCGTCACTAACCACTATACCGAATGGGTGATACATAAGAGATGTAGTTTTTACAAAGAGCTCATGAAAGTTATGGCATTCCAGTATAGTTTAATTATCTCCCCATGGCTTTGAGGCTCTTTATCTAGTTCTGAGCATGTAAGAAGATGTTTTACATCCATGATGCACGAAATTACAAATCTGGCATATACAACATAGACGTATGCCTATTTTATTACAATGTGCTTTAAATTATTTAATTTCGCATGATTTTGATATCAAGTATGATTTATAATTAAAGAGCCACATTTTTTACAAAAATCCACTGTTTGATAAAACACACACATACAAATTTTTGTTTTATAAAATTAAATAAATTTTATTATTCAATATGCGTGCCCTTTCTTGCAATGCATTGACGGGATAGGCTTTCCATTCTGTCACTGCAGTTGTCAGATAAAGGAATGAGAAATAACGCCAGCAACCTTTGTTTCAGCTCATTTAGCTAATTTGAGAAAGGATTCAAAGCAACCACCTACTTACCGAGGTAAACCCATAAATGTGTTATTGGATTAAAGTCTGGAGATCGAGATAGACATGTGTGACATAAAAGAACTTGCTGTCGCAAAGCTGTTTTTACTTAAATTTTAATGAATAAAAATCTGATTATCTGTTATCTGAATTAAAGTAATCTTTTCAGAAGTGTGAAATTGTTGCAGCACAAGAATGAGGTACAAAAGAAACATGTCATAGAAATTTCAAACATATTTAAAGCAAACTGATAATCCAGTCTCAAGGTTTTATGGCTAAAATATTTAATTACACTCTATAAGATATTTGTTCTGTCTGAGAGATCAAAACCACAAATTAGAAATTGGCATTGATACATTTCACATACACTCAAAAGCAATGCTTGTAAATAAATTTATTAATACAAAAGACTATGTAGATTATCTTCTTTAAAAATGACAAGACTGTAATTTAAGTTTAATCTGGAATTAACAGAATTAATCCATTGTTCGGTCATTTAACGCAACAATTAACCTTCAAGGGGATATCTCAAACAAGCCGAAGGACAGTTTTCACCTTTATCATCGTGAAATGTCTTTATTTTATAACTAACGATGAACAATAACAAAACTTTCATGAGACAGACATGCTAAAAATTCAAATTTTCTTTCAACAGATGCAACATATGAAATACTAACAGAGTTATATCTCTTTGCTTCGAATTATTTAACTCGTGTTAACAACTTTTATTAAATTTTTATTTCAGTCCAAAATAATTTCACTTCGTCTTACCTTTTGACTATTATTGACCTTATTCAGAATTACATGACCTTTCCCAGCAGCCCTTCTATAGCTCTGTATCATAGATTTCAAAAAATTTTGTGACCAACTCTCTCTTTGTAAAACTAATGTATTTAGTGCCACTTCTCTTCATCGCAACAATTTTCCTCATTTAAACCTTTTGATACTTTTAACGTAAATAGAAACTAGTGATACCTTATTGCATCCGGAAAAATTATTAAAAAGAAGTCAATATGCTGTTCATCTTGAAAGAAAAAAAACTTGTGTTGTTACACATGTTTTAATGAAACGTCGTCTAAAACTCAAGGAATATAAGACAAATGATAAAATAACATACTACACACTTTCATCCAAATTCATTCAACTATGTAAGAACGTTAAATTAAAAAATTAGGAAGGCTTTACAAGTGATTGTATTATAATAGTAGGATCCTCATTGCTTTATTTGAAAATACTTTTTGTCTCCTCTAATATTCAATGTATTGTATTATACTGTCGTGTCTCTTCTTAGATGCAGTCATGATTTGCCACCAAATTTACAAAATAAAAAAATTAAATTCACAACACTTTATTTCGTGTAACTTATCATTTGTCTATTATAGTTTAAACTGGCAATTGTTGGCAAAGCGTACAAACCATAATGAGACTTATTCCTAATCATCTATACAAATAAATAAAATTGAAGTGTCTGTTTGTAATTTCAAATTAGCAGCTTTTTACTTAATGCACTAAAAGTATATACGGTACTCATAACAAAAAACCAATTTTTAAAATTTTTGTCTGTCTGTCTGTCTGTCTGTCTGTCTGTCTGTCTGTCTGTCTGTTTGTTCCGGCTAATCTCAGAAACGGCTGGTGCGATTTTAAAAATTCTTTCACTAATGGAAAGCTACATTAACGGGGAGTAACATAGGCTATATTTTATTCCCGTATTCTTACGGGAACGGAAACTATACGGGTGAACGTGAAACTGAATGCCAAGATGAACGCCAAGTTGAACGCCAAGCTGAGCTAATGAAGTCGTTGTTTTGGTTACTGGCGACCGATGCTCTTCATCTATATCTATACAAATAAATAAAATTGAAGTGTCTGTTTGTAATTTCAAATTAGCAGCTTTTTACTTAATGCACTAAAAGTATATACGGTACTCATAACAAAAAACCAATTTTTAAAATTTTTGTCTGTCTGTCTGTCTGTCTGTCTGTCTGTCTGTCTGTTTGTTCCGGCTAATCTCAGAAACGGCTGGTGCGATCTATACAAATAAATAAAATTGAAGTGTCTGTTTGTAATTTCAAATTAGCAGCTTTTTACTTAATGCACTAAAAGTATATACGGTACTCATAACAAAAAACCAATTTTTAAAATTTTTGTCTGTCTGTCTGTCTGTCTGTCTGTCTGTCTGTCTGTCTGTCTGTCTGTTTGTTCCGGCTAATCTCAGAAACGGCTGGTGCGATTTTAAAAATTCTTTCACTAATGGAAAGCTACATTAACGGGGAGTAACATAGGCTATATTTTATTCCCGTATTCTTACGGGAACGGAAACTATACGGGTGAACGTGAAACTGAATGCCAAGATGAACGCCAAGTTGAACGCCAAGCTGAGCTAATGAAGTCGTTGTTTTGGTTACTGGCGACCGATGCTCTTCATCTATACAAATAAATAAAATTGAAGTGTCTGTTTGTAATTTCAAATTAGCAGCTTTTTACTTAATGCACTAAAAGTATATACGGTACTCATAACAAAAAACCAATTTTTAAAATTTTTGTCTGTCTGTCTGTCTGTCTGTTTGTTCCGGCTAATCTCAGAAACGGCTGGTGCGATTTTAAAAATTCTTTCACTAATGGAAAGCTACATTAACGGGGAGTAACATAGGCTATATTTTATTCCCGTATTCTTACGGGAACGGAAACTATACGGGTGAACGTGAAACTGAATGCCAAGATGAACGCCAAATTGAACGCAAAGCTGAGCTAATGAAGTCGTTGTTTTGGTTACTGGCGACCGATGCTGTTCATGAGACATAATAGTGTTACGCGCACATGATAATACGCTGACACGTGCCATATTTTTTTTTTTTTTTTATGAAAGGAGAATCTCACTGTTCAGTTAAGTAGAGCATCGGCTGTTTCGGATGCACTTTTAAAAATAATAAATCAAGGCTTCATAAGCAAAAAGCAATGCAAGAAACAAAAAATTGATAAGTTTTACGGTTAGTTTTAATCCTTTCTTTTTTTTTTATTTACATTTTTAGTCGCATTTAAACAATAGTTATTATAATTATAATCCCAATCTATATCTATACAAATAAATAAATTGAAGTGTCTGTTTGTAATTTCAAATTAGCAGCAATTGTTGGCGGGGGCGGGGTTTAAGGGGCGTCAGAAATTCCGATTTTTAAGTTATTAGACGTACAGTCTTGAAACTTAGTAAGTAGATTCCTCTCATAGGGTAGAGATACGCTACAAAATGGGTTTCGTGAAAATTGCCCTCAAGTGGCGTTGCGGGACTTAAGGGGCGTTATAGATAATTATTTCCATTTTTAAACTATTAGACGCACAGTCTTTATATTTGATAAGTAGATTTCTTTTATAGAGTAGAGATTAGCTATAAGAAGGTTTTGTGAAAACAGACCTCTAAATGGCGTTGCGGGGGATTTAGTGGCGTACTAGATAAATATTTTCGTTTTTAAACTACTTCACCTCCCTGCTTGAAAATTGGTAGGAATGTTTCTTTCATGGAGTAAGGGGGCATTATTGATAATTTTTTTTGCATTTTTAATTTATTGGACGCACAGTCTTCAAATTTTGCTAAGCAGATTTCTTTCATAGTGTGCAATTCCCCTACAAAATTGGTTTTGTGAAAACAGACCCAGAAGTGGCGTTGCGGGGGCTCAAGTGGCGTTATAGATATTTATCCCCATTTTTAAACTATTAGACGTACAGTCTTGAAATTTGATAAGCAGATTCCTTTCGTAAAGTAGCGAACCGCTACAAAATGGGTTTCGCGAATATCAACTACTAAGTTTAATTTCGAGAGATTAAGAGGCGTAATTGATAAATATTTCCATTTTAAACTATTTGATCATCCTGCTTGAAAATTGGTAGGCATGTTCCTTTCATGGAACAGAGTTCCTCTAACAAAGAGTAAAACGAAAATTGACGCCTAAGGATGTTTGCGAGGGGTCAAGAGGAGTTACAGAAAAAAATTAATGTTTTTAATTGTTAGACCCATATACTTGAAATTTGTTAAGCATATTTCTTTTGTTGAATAGAGATCCACTAAGAATGTATTTTAAGCAAATCAAGTTCTTAGGGGGGTGCAGGGGGTTACTGGGACGTATTGACAAAAAAAAATTACTTTTTTTGAGCTACAAGGACTATAATAATGAAATTTGGTTTGCATTTTTCTTTTGTTGAATTGAAATCCTCTAAGAGCGGTTATATTGGAAAACGGCTCTCAACGGGATTACGGGGATATTGAGAGTAAAACTACTTTTTTTCTGTTAGATTTAGACTTCAAATTTGGCTTGCATGTTCAATTTACGGAGTAGAGATCCACCGAAAATTGGTTTTGCGGGAATCCACTTGGTTTTTGGGTTACGAAAGAGCAAACATCATTCTATGCTTCAATTTTAGAGATTTTTAGAAAACACAAATTAGATGAGTTCTGCCCCTTTTTTTTATCAACAGGCGACAGTTACAGGTTTAAGTATATTTTTCAATACAATCGAATTCTTAATGCAGGACTTAGATATCAATAATTTATACATATATATAAGCAGTAAAAATTTATAAAACATCATGAAATTCCCAGCGAAGCGGGCGGGTAACAGCTAGTTATCAATATATATTTAAAATCAAGCCCACGTCAATGTGAATGCAATGACTTGTTTGCAATACCATACCATATTCTTACTGGGAACAAATCACCATAAGTACCTATATTCTAGATCAGTGATTCCCAAAGGGGTCTATGATGATCTATAAGGGGTCCACGACAGCAAAAAAATATTTTGGCGGTCCATGAGGTGTAAACGATTGTGGCTCTCATCAAACCAGATCGTGACAAATATTAAGAAATTTAATCAAGTGGAAACTAGATTTACCTATTTGAAAGATTTATTTACTACATTTAATGAGGTTAATTTTTAGTTACAAGGCGACAGCATAAGTTTTATTAAAACAAGGACCCTATTTTACACAGCCTTTCTTGCCAGAATTAAGCTAAAGGAACATAATTTTGGACGTCGCCAATATTTAAATGCCCTTTTTTTTAGATTTTGAAACTAGGATTGAGAATGTTTTGATTATCGTAGTACCACAGTAGACAATGAATTCATATGGTCACTTTGAAAAAAAAATGTCAGATTATAAAAATTATAAGCTCTAGGAATATGCACCAACAAAGATCTTAAAGTAAAGTTTAGAAACGATGTCAACAATTTTAGCTTTAAAAAGATATACCTGTTATTTATTCCCTTTTATGGAATATCTTGAGAAAGTTTTAAATTGTTTTCCCGATTGAGCGCTTGCCAATCTCCAAAACAACAAAGAAAGAAGAAAATACTGGACACTATTAACCGAGGAGATATATTTAGTATTAAAACCTGATAAGATTGATGCCAAATGTTAAAATTTATTATTGCATCCCCAGCTTCCTCCCTCCCTCTAAAAGCTTTTGTTTGTTGCTCTCAGTTATTTTATGTAACAGTTGTTTTATGCATTAATTAAATTTTAATTTAATTAACTAATTAAATTAACTAACATTTGTTTTCTTATGTGTTTTAAACTCTTCTATACTTCACTACAGTTAAAAGTTTTAGTGAGAGTGAGAGTGAGAGAATATTAACGTCGCACTGATTAGCAACACGAGGGCTTTTGGCGACGGTCCACGTAATTTTGAACCATGGTCAAGTGACGTGGACGACACCTGAGCTGGCACCCCCCTCTCCTAACTGTTAAAAGTTTTAATCTTTTAAAGTAAATAGGTCTGTACCAGATGTCAAAAACACATTGAAGTTGATAAACTTGCCCAAATTTAATATTAGGTAAGTAGGGGGTGTACCCCAAACTGAAAAACCTGTCAAGGGGTCTATGAGGCTAAAAAGTTAGGGAACCTATGTTCTAGATCAAACGTGATAAAACTCGTAACAGTTGTCTAACTATTATAACCAATCAATATATTGCCTCTTAATTCATTACTCGCCTCCTGAAAATATACAGTACACAATTTGAGAATCTATGATGCCGTTAATTTAAACCAGCTCATTTAATTAATATTATCTGTTTTTAGTATTTTATTTATATTTTAAATCACGCGCACATTTTTTCTTTGTTCATTTCAGTGTTCACATCTTTATCTTAAAAATCTTTAAAACCAGCATTTACAACACAGAAAATCACATAAAATATGTATACCAGAAAAAATAATGGTGGAGATAGACACTGCAAATCAAACCATGTTATTGTTTCAAGTGTCTTTTCCCTTATCTCTGCTTTAACGCCTTGCATTTCATTTTTTCAATTCTCACTCCCAGTGCTTTGCAAAAATTTTTCACACACATGAAACTTATTTCGTTTTGCTTTTCTGCACTGCAAATAAATCGCAGTATCTTCTAGATCGTCATTTCTTATACTGTCAAGGACACGCAAGTAATATTTCAAAATGAAGCATGATTTGTACTTAATTTCTCTGCAAAAAATATCACAAAAATTATTTGCAATTCCAGTTAATCTTTATTATAGAAAACTTCTAATACAGATAGAGTTTAATGATAATTTTATCGTAATCTTAACAATTTAATTTTCTACCTTAATTCACTAACACTTCATGACTCTTATTGAAAATACTGCTAAATTTATTACTCACTACTTAATTGATAAACATTAGCTTAAAAAAGCCAAGAGAAAATTATGTACATAAATAATAAATTTCATCAGGTTTACATCAAAGTTCATATTTTATTTTTATGAAAAAAATGGATAATTGTCATTTCAACATTGTTACTGTTGTTAAATAGGTAATATGTATAGAATCTGTAGGCCACAAATTTGTGACTATAATAAATCAGTTTTTATGATAAAAATGTGAATATCTTACACACGTGAACATTTTATTATTTTTTCAGTCAAAATTTGAAATTTATAAGTTTCGGTTCTCTTGGACTTGAACAACGAGGGTTATCTATATTCTTAATAATAAAACAATGAATATTAAAAAATGCTTGTCATTAAAAACTAATTTCACTTATTAAATTATATTATCCTAGATTCTCCTTTTTTTCATCTTTTTGAAGTTTGAAAGAAACTTGTTCATATACACATATTAAATATATATATATATATATATATATATATATATATATGCTACATTTTTATTTTATTTAAGTGAACTAAATCAAACCAGACTTATAAATTAATTAAAAACTTAATTCCTCGTTTAACCTCATTGCATTCCAGCTTGAATCTCGAATTAAATACAAAAAAAAATTAAAATAAACTGCATTCAAATAAGAATCACTGAATCCCCATTTTTTAAAAAATTTCTCTTCATCTGTCACAATAACGACAGTCTTTATATAATGGTAATAAAATAATTAAGGCTGAAATAGATTATTTCATTAAACAAAACTTATAAAAACTTTCAAATAGTTCTAAATAAAATCAAATATAAAGAACATAATTGATTACAAAGAAATAATTTTAAATATTATTTGTATTGCTAACTTACCAATTTGGCTTTATAAAATTGCGATGTCTTCTGAAGAATTGGGAAAGCAAAAGTAAAAAAAATAGTGAAAAACATAAAATCGGTTGCGGGCCATACCGCAATCGAAAGTTTAAGAACAGCAGGTCTATTATATATTAACTCTATTCTAACATTTTTAGAAAGTTCTCAATTTCTATTATTAAGACCATTGCTTATCACTACCAATTGGATTAAATGATGGGATTTTACTAAGCTCTTTGAATATCAATAATTATTTATATCTTTTCCAATAATTACGGCTCTTATAGATGCTGCTTAGATACAAAAAAAAATTCACTTTTCATTTTTACTTACTACTTTTTAAGCATTTGGCCCAGTTAAGTGTAACTTTAGAAATATACGATAAATAGAATTTCTTCTAGTTTTAAAACTTTTAACAAATGCTTTTATTACTTCCTATTTTCTTGATTCTTTTGAAATTCATAGTTTGAATAAATGTTAGGATGTAGAACAAAAATTGTTTGTATATTGACTTTTAGCTTATGGATGAATTAAATCACAAAAAAAGCAATGGTTTCTTATTTATATGTTTCAATTAAAAGTATATCCTTATAAATAACTTCTTTCTTATTATAACTTTTTAACTTTATTAAAATAAAAAAAAATTTATATCTATGTGTAACGAGACATCTTACGTTTTTTACAATTACATTAAAGAAAGGCATAAGAAAATTACTTTTAAACGTAATTTATTTCTTAAATATAATTTTAATTTTGTTAGTTAAAACTTGCTTAATTAACTGTCTAAAATTTCACAATCTGATTTTCATATTTAAATTATTTTAACAGGAGAAACTTTTCTTCTTTACATAAAAATTTTTCCATATTCTTTACGATAAAAATGTCAGAAAGAATTATATAACGAAAAATATGACTTTTATATGTACATTACAGTAATTTTTCGTTCAACTACTTTAAAAACCGTTATTCCTTAAAATTCCGATAAAATTATTTTAGTTGATTAGCTTTTTTCGATGGTGTAACTGTACTTCAAAGTCCAGTTTATGAAGAGCTGGGAAATATATGTATATTACCAATCATTTATGCCCTGAAAAGGAAGTATTGCAATTAATTCATTAGTAACGACGCACTACGAAGCAGCACGTGAGCTATAGGCGGAATGTCCAGAGATTGAACTCACCAAAGGGGTTTTAAAGCCCCAAATCGATCCTCCGGGAAAGCTATTGATGAGGGATCTCATAATTTTGAACAAAGGTCAGTTGATGAAGGCGATGCCTGAGTCATCTATATATATATGTGTGTGTGTGTAGGAAAGGAGTGCAAGTTTTCTTTTACTTCTTTTGATTTTTATTGTAAGAGATGGCACCACTAATCGAAACCACGTGAGTTTTAGCTGCGCGATACGATGAGATTATGTATTTATAAAGGTGGCAGAAAGAAGAAACTGGGAGTTGCACCAAAGCTTGAACGAAGGCAGGTCAGAGGAAATCGCTCTCTCCGTTGTTTTGAGAAAGAGTACGTGTTTTCGGAATTAGTATGGTGTTATCTCGAATAATTTAAAACCCCTTGTAAATAGTTAATGTTTTAGTTGTGATATTAATAAATTAAGTTATTTTAACTCTGCGTGCTTATTTTAACATTAAAATCGAACCTTCCCCTAGACGCCGTCCCACAAATTGGGGTTCGACCGAGAATTTTTTAAACTATTCAAAGTTTTATCTAAGAGCATTTTTTAAAAGTTTTACCTCCTCATCGATTTTTGATTTCCTGAGTGGTACATAGACCTTGCCTTGCATCGAATAGAAACCCGTCGAAGCCTTCAGCTGGATAAGAAATTTTACGAGCGATATGGAAATACTTCAGCGAGAACAGTCAACAAGAAAAAGGAGTCCATTGACTTGGTTAGAAACACGGAATCTTGGCGAATTTCCACGTCAGCTACAGTCAAACAAAACTGGAAGCCCAGCGACTCAACGAGATACTGAACGGGATTACCTTGATCATTGAGGTCAACACTGACGAGAGAACCTTTGGAACTGCATCGAATTGCGAGTTATCAACACGAAACAAGATTTCTTGTGTCATTGAGGTCAAGGTAAAGTGTCTTCAGAATTACATTGAATTGTGCTAGTATCCTTTTTTTTTGGTATTGTGTGAGTAATAGGCGAAAATTATATAAATGAATGATTTTTTGTGTGTATATTTCCTGTTCTGTGAATCTGAAATTGAATTTTGAAGTACTAGGTACTATTATTGGTTTAATTGCAGACATAAATATTTGATGTTCCTTTAGTTTTGGATTAATAACTGAGTACTTTCCGTGTTTTTTCTTAATCTATTTTTGATAAATGAGAGGAACGCGTTGTTTTTTTTAATAAAAAATAAAATTGATATTAACTGTAATACTGTTGTGTTTTGTAAAAGGATTTAAGTTCCGGGAATTCTTTAAAAAGTCCATTTTTGTCTATAATTGTTTATAATTGATAATTGCATCTTATTTAAATTATCTTTTGTTTCTTTTTAAGTGAGTAAACTTTTTGCGTGTCATTTTAATGGTTTTGTCTCATTTAACTTGGGTAAAAATTTAAGTTGTTCTCTGGGTCACCATTCTGAGTATAAAAATGGCATTCTTACTCGTGAAAAGGAAAGAGGAGTTGGTGTCACTTGCCGAGGATTTGGATCTTACTATCGAAGCAGGTATCACAAAATTGAAGTTAAAGGAGCTGATCGTAAAAAGCCCAGATTACGTTGAAGACGATGTTAAAAAGATGCTTGATAGCATAGTGGAGGAACGTACAGAAAGGGCTGAGAGAGAAAGGGCTGAGAGAGAGAGGGCTGAGAGAGAGGATATGCGAAAGGATGAGAGAGAAAGACGAGAGTACGAATTAGAGAAGTTGCGAATACAAGCGCAACAGACTGCCGGTATGCCGAATAACACCGAAAACGTTCAAGCATCGAATAAACTGTTTCACGAAACTTTTCATAAGTTTAATATGAAGGAAGATTTTGGTTTGAATCTTACCTTATTTGAGCGTCATGCAGAACTAACTTCCTTACCGAAAAAAGATTAGGTTCAAAAACTTATAGGTTTAATACCCGTCGAAATTGCCCATCTGATCGCAAGAGAACCAACTGGTAAGTGTAACGATTACGATCATATAAAGAAATTGCTCTTACAAAGATTTAAATTATCTCTCCGGAAAAATTTCGTCAGTTATTTTTGTTTCACCAAAAGTCCGATGAACGAACATGGCAAGATTTTCAACACGAATTACAGACGTATTTTGATGGATGGACTTTGGGCTTAAAAGTTAACACCTACGACCAATTACGAGAATTAATCATAGCTGATCAAATGAAGAAGAGGGCGCCGTATGATTATCAGGAACACTTTTTGGACGAATGGTCTACTATTAACTCATCTATTGAGCTAGCGAAAAAATTTGAAGATTATGAGGACGTCCGAAGAACTATAGGGCCAAAGCAATTAAACTCATTTGCTAATAGATCGAACAATAACAATAATTGTTCTCGAAGGCAAGAACGTTTTCACCTTGGAAATAATTGGAATGATAGAAAATGCTTTCAATCGACGAGAACTTACGATAAAAGAGTTAAACAGGTAACATGTAGCTACTGCAGAGGACCAGGTCACTATGCCGTAGATTGTACAAAGCGCAACAAGGGTACGAAAATCAATAAATCTTCAAGCTCTCCGGTCCAGATCTGTTCTCGAATTCAGCAAGACAGAATTAAGACCAGGAAAATAACCATCGGAAACAAGACTTTTGAGGCTCTAATCGACACTGGAAGCTCAGTTTCGCTCATTCGTGAAGATGTAAGCAAATGAATCATCGAGCAATCGAAGCTCTCGAAGGACATTGTCGTGTTATCTGGATTGGGAAAGTACGAAGTAAAAACAAAAGGATTGTTCCAACGAGAAATCGAATTGGATGCAGAGAAATATTCCCTAATATGGCATGTCGTGCCTGCGTTGCATTTGGAGTTCTAGGCAGTGATAGGATCAGACATTTTGGAACAAGCTTTTGTTGGCTTTGATAAAAAAGGTGTTTATTTCCGTAAACACGAAGAGAAGGTGTGGTTTGTGAATACACAGGTTTATGAGGCAAGAACTGAAAACGAAATCGAAGTTAAACATGTTATCAATCCTCAAATAAGAAAGGAACTCTCTGAACTAATCAACAGCTATACACCTAAGAAGACCGAAACGACAAATGTATCCATGAGAATTATCCTGAAGGATGATATACCAGTTTACCAAACAGCACGCCGTTTGTCGTTTCTGGAGAATCAGACCGTCAACAAGCAGATCGACGAATGGTTGGATAAGGGAATCGTGAGACCAAGCTCTTCTGAATATGCAAGTCCAATCGTGTTAGTCAAGAAGAAAGACGGTACCAACAGACTATGCATTGACTATAGGAAACTGAACCGAAAACTAGTCAAGGATCGCTTCCCCTTGCCACTGATAGAGGACGTATTGGATAGGCTGCAAGACGCCAAAGTGTATTCCACGTTAGACTTGAAAAATGGGTTTTTTCATGTCGACGTAAACGAGGATTGCAAGCATTTCACCTCCTTCGTTGTACCAGACGGGCAGTTCGAATTTAATAAGGTACCTTTTGGTCTCAGTACAAGCCCAAGCGTATTCCAAAGATATGTGTACAGCATTTTTAGGGAACTCATGCGAAAAGGCATCGTAATAATTTATTTGGACGATTTGATCGTTCCAGATAAAGATGAGAAAGAAGGTTTGGAAAAACTAAAGAAGGTGTTTGAGGTCGCATCCAGATATGGGTTGGAGATCAAGTTTGAAATATGTCAGTTTTTAAAACGAAAGGTGGAATTTTTGGGTCACGTTGTCGAAAATGGAACGGTGCGCCCTTCAGTTGCAAAAACGATAGCTGTCAAGAGGTTTCCTGTACCAACGACTGTCAAACAAGTCCAAAGCTTTTTAGGACTCACTGGCTATTTTCGAAAATTTATTCCGTCATACTCTAAAATAGCGAAACCTTTGAGTGATTTAATTAGAAACGACAATCGATTTGTCTTTGAACGACTTCAAATAGAAGCATTTGAAAAGCTCAAGCAATTATTGACTGAAAGTCCAGTATTAAGTATTTTCCAGCAGGGAAAAACAACCGAATTGCACACGGATGCAAGTCAACAAGGCTACGGAGCCGTCTTACTCCAAGAGGCAGAAGATGGAAAATTGCATCCAGTTCAATGCATGTCTAAGAAAACTACTCCGGCAGAGGAGAAGTATAGCAGCTATGAACTTGAAGTTCTTGCTGTTGTCAACGCTTTAAAGAAATTTCGTACCTACCTTATGGGAAATCATTTCAAAGTCATAACGGATTCCTCAGCGTTTCAAAGGACTATGGACAAAAAGGATTTGGTTACTCGTATAGCGCGATGGGCATTATTGCTGGAAGAGTTTGATTATGAAATTGTGCATCGCTCCGGCCAGAGAATGCAACATGTGGATGCCCTTAGTAGATATCCAGTCGCAATAATTACTAACGATACTCTAACCGCAAGATTAAAAAGGGCACAGCAAGAGGATGAATACACTCAGAGTCTAAGGTCACTGGTTGAAAAAAACAGCAATTCAGACTTTTTCGATAAAAACGAAATACTTTACAAATATGTTGAAGGTCGTGAATTGATAGTTGTACCAAGAGATATGCAAACTGAGATAATTAAGTTAGCACATGAGAAGGGACATTTCTCCGTTGTCAAGACAGAAGGAGTTGTGAAACAAGAATTTTTCATTCCCAATTTGAGCAAGCAGGTGCAAAATGTAATTGTCAACTGTGTGCCATGTATTTTGACCAACAAAAAGAGTGGAAAAAAGGATTGATTCCTCAACCCCATTCCTAAAGAGGATGTGCCATTAAGTACTTATCACGTCGATTTTATCGGACCTTTGCCTTCTACTAACAAGAAATATCAGCATATTCTCACAATAGTGGATGCTTTTACAAAATTTACCTGGCTTTATCCCGTTAGATCTACTTCCGCAGAAGATGCTTTGGATAAATTAAAATTGCAACAAAAGACTTTTGGTAATCCCAAGAGAATAATAACAGACAGAGGTTCTGCTTTTACTTCTGGAGCTTTTGGAGATTATTGTACTAATGAAAACATTCAACATTTGCAAATCGCCACCGGAGTACCCAGAGGGAATGGCCAAGTCGAGAGAATACACCGAACTATTATTCCCGTTTTGACCAAGCTGTCAATTGAGGAGTCTACCAAGTGGTTCAAGTTCGTAGACCAACTTCAAAGAATTTTAAATAGTACATTTAATCGTAGTACTAAGTGGTCTCCATTTGAATTATTAATTGGCGTCACCATGAGAAACAAGGAAGACTTTCGCCTGAGAGAGTTACTGATGGACGAAATGATGGAGGAATTTCAAGAACAGAGGAACCAATTACGACAAGATGCAAAGAAAAATATCCAGAAGATACAGGCAGAGAATAAAAGAACCTATGACAGGAAGCGCAGGAAGGCCCCTAACTACCAGATGGGTGACTTGGTGGTCATTCAGAGAACACAATTTGGGACAGGTTTGAAATTAAGGCCTAAGTTTTTGGGACCATATAGAATAGTTAAAGTAAAACCTAGAGATAGATATGATTTAGAGAAAGTGGGTGATCATGAGGGACCTAAGATAACAAATTCATCTGCTGATTTAATGAAATTTTACTCACCATGATGATGTATTTTTATAAAAAGCGTTTTCTATTCTTTTTAAAAGAACATAATGTGTATTAATGTGTTTTGCTTTCTTTGCTATTAATATTTCATTTTTTAGAGTTGTATCCTTATTTTCAAATTTGAATGTCTATATTGGAATTTTTATCTCCGATTAATATTAATTTTGCAGAGGCCTATATTTTATTGTATGGTATGTAAAATCACTGAGGTCAGTGATTCCCAGGATGGCCGAACTTGTAGGAAAGGAGTGCAAGTTTTCTTTTACTTCTTTTGATTTTTATTGTAAGAGATGGCACCACTAATCGAAACCACGTGAGTTTTAGCTGCGCGATACGATGAGATTATGTATTTATAAAGGTGGCAGAAAGAAGAAACTGGGAGTTGCACCAAAGCTTGAACGAAGGCAGGTCAGAGGAAATCGCTCTCTCCGTTGTTTTGAGAAAGAGTACGTGTTTTCGGAATTAGTATGGTGTTATCTCGAATAATTTAAAACCCCTTGTAAATAGTTAATGTTTTAGTTGTGTTATTAATAAATTAAGTTATTTTAACTCTGCGTGCTTATTTTAACATTAAAATCGAACCTTCCCCTAGACGCCGTCCCACATATATATATATATATATATATATATATATATATATCCCCATTAATTTAATCTTTTATAACTTTTTAATTATCTATCGTCCATTCCTTCGGGACCCACGTTTAAATAATAAACTAGCTACCCATCTAACGGAAATTTTTGAACTACATCTATCCACCCATCGAGATCATGTGATTTCCCCCTTACTATAAATACCGAGGTTTCTGGAAATCCCACCTTTCTTGTTCTTTGTCTACCTTCAATATGTATTACCGGCTGCAGCTTAGTTTGTGTTTTGTATCTTCTTGTCTGCTTCTTGTTATGTTGGAACGCAATATATTAAACGTTCAATAAACCGGATTAACTAACAACAAGACTGCCTCATCAATACCATAAATACAGAACATCAACCCTCGGGGAAAAAAACCTAAAATAAAGCATTACCAGTTATAATATGTATATATATATATGTAATAATCCCCATTAATTATTCTTAATAACTTTTAATTACCTTTGGTCCATCCCTTCAGGACCAACGTTTTAGTAATAAGTTAACCAGCCGTCTAACGAGAGGATTTTAAACTACATCCATCCACCCACACAGATCACGTGATTTAAGCTGCCTATATATACCGAGACTCCTGGAGACCGCGCTCTCTTTCGCTTCTTCTCTTCTTGTCATCATGTAGTCTGCCGCATCTAGTGTTTGTGTATTGTGTGTGTCTATTTGTGATTACGTACATCTATGTGTCGTCCTTGTCTTGCTTAAATGTTTTCAAGATGAATAATAAAAAGTTTAATTAACCACAAGAATGCCACTGCAAGCTCCATTCAAAAAATCCATCATTACTACATCGTCGTATTACATATATATATATAGCACCTCCCTCTCCAAGCTTCCACATTACGTCAATGTGAGGATTTTAAAACCTCGACATAGTATCTACTTAGGTAGGTCGGCCTGACAACATAAGTGGACGACATTAGTAAATCCATTCAGGGTTGCGAAGATCTTCCTTTACGTCGGTACTCCCCGCGCAACGTTCCGTACAGCAAAATAATCTACAACTCTGGCAAAAGATCCAGCTCTTTCATAGCTCCAACAAATTTATGAAGTACCCGAATGACCAAGAAAGAAATATATTGCGATCTTCCTTCTCATATATGGGCATGGCAGTCTCCGTAAGAACCTTCATCGCATCGATGTCGAATCATACTCTTTCTGCCATCTATGCAATCTCTGAGAGTATATGGACCTCTTGCACCTCCGCAAGTGCCCTGCTCTTTCTTTCATTTCGATTTGGGAGCGATATTGGGTGGAGAGGACTGCCCTGAGTTAAAAGATTTACTGGAGTCATTTTAATCCCTGTGTTATGTTTGTTATGATGCTCAGTTGTTTTGTAACTTGCTATTTGAATTTTTTTTAAAAAAAACGTAGCAAATATCACCCCTTCTACACATCAGGTCTTTAGTGGCAGAAACCAGTGACTCGACACACACAACACCGGCCTAGAGTTCACGTCCATGGCCACAAGGTTACTGTGGCCATAGAAAAAGCACTGAAAAAACAAGATGAAGATTAACAAGTATTTCACTTTTCTAGTCGCCGGAATTTGTAACACTTAACGCCATTAGACTAATCTAACATCTGACACTTCTTAATCAGCATTTGACTCATTTAACCTCCTTAGACCCGAGACAAAAATAAAAGCGTGATATTTTGCAAGAGGTGTTTAAATAGTTGTTTTGATCTCTCTGATGTAGAAAAGTGCCATAAAATTTTTCTTTTAATTTAAAGAAGCTAGGGGGGGGGGGGTGTATTACACATGTGATATATCAGGATTAAGACACTACAATCAGAATTTTTTTAAGTACTAAGCAAGATTGAAGTAATTAATTTAATCTTAGTCTTTAATCACAATACAGACAATTCATAAATTCAACATGAAAATTATGTTTTATTGGCAGTGGAGTAACGAAGAACATTTTGGACACCCCTGCAAAGTCAGGTTTTGGGCCCCAAGTTGAATTTCACAAGGGGTAGATACTTGGCGGCAGTCAGGCTTTAGGGCCCTCTAGAGTCCCTGCCCCCCGCAATGCAGGGGTGTTCGTTACGCCACTGTTTATTGGCGTTTTAGGTACATATTAGTAGTATTATTTCAACAGCATTATTTTTTTATTTTTGTGAAATGCCTTGAAATCATTTCTAGTAGTTGTAAAGCATAGATAAACCTTGCAGTACATTGTGCAGTTGTTAAGGCTGAACACTTCTCATTCCTGCACCTACTTGATGAGTCCTATCCCCAACCATTTCAGGCATGTGCC
This sequence comes from Trichonephila clavata, assembly GCA_019973975.1. Lineage (NCBI taxonomy): Eukaryota > Metazoa > Arthropoda > Arachnida > Araneae > Nephilidae > Trichonephila > Trichonephila clavata. The sequence goes on along the minus strand of BMAO01035587.1, from coordinate 54,067 downwards.
TAGCTTCTTTGTTACGAGCTGCTTGATGTGGAATGCAAGTCGTAACTCTGCGTTTTGGAGGGGGCTCATCATTCTCATCTTCGGCTAACGAAGGAGTGGGAGATGGCTTCTTCAGTAAGCCGTGGATGAGTGAACTTGAAATATTGATTCTAAGCGCAAAATAGTCCAGAATGTCCTTCTTATGTTCCCTTAATGCTGTCATACTATTTCTGTACGCACTCGACATGGTGAAGTCGACCCCATGTAGAATGATTCGTACTGTCCATTTCTTGGTTTGGTCCTTCATTCTGTAGAAACTAATGGTACTGTCCTTCATTCTGTAGAAACTAATAGTACGGTCCAGAGGATCGACTCCCCTCCCATGTAATCGTTGTAATTTCTTACAATGTGGCTATCAACCTTTAGATATGACTTGTCCTTTTTCGACCACCTTTGCATTCTGTGATGGGAGTTTTCCCATGCTCATTGGGACGTCAGTAAAACACCTTTATTGTCGAACTATTTCACAAGGAAAATGTTTTGATCCACCCTTACAACTTGATCTATTGACCCTCGGCCTTCTCGTCTCATTTCTGAATCTGACTTTAGTTGTGTCAATTTCGGAACTTTATTTTTCAAAAGAGTGACAGTTACATGCAATTCTCTATTCAGGAGGAAGTCAAGAAGCAATTCTGACGTGAAATACCTGTCCACATATATCAAGGAACCGGGAAATAACGAATCCGAAAGCTTCAGAAAGACTTTTCCTCCCAAGTCAAGGAATCTTGTATCCTCTAGAGATGTAACATCAGTTCCCTTCCCTTCATAAAAGATGAAATCTAAAGGCAAACCGTCCGAAGAGCACATTACAAAAACTTTTATTCCTACTGGTTTGGCTTTCCTCTAACATACTGCCACACAGAAACCTGTCCATGAAAAGGGATAATATGTTCATCAATCGAAACAATTTTTGGCCTTTTTGCTTAAGCAACGTTCTCGTTTTTTATCAGCATGGCTTTCCAAAATTTATCTTTTTCCTTTATTTCTTTGCGGCATCATTATCATTTAAAACTTTCAAATTGTTACGAATTTGAAAAAACCTATCCCTAGGAATATTGTTAGCTATGATGAGCATCCACGTGGACCTTTCCCATATCATTTTTATCCTGGGATACCCAATGCAGGACAAAACAGCACTGCAACCTGTGAATGTCATCATTTCCTCTTTTGATGCATTAATGTTTGACCAGTACTTGTTACGGATCAAATGTTACTAAAATTTGCCAAATCTTCAATAAAACATTCATCTAAATATTCCATAAAATATTCAATAAGTGCAGTTCTTTGATATTCAAAGCATCCTACCTCCTGAAAATCAAATGAAACTGGATTGAACTTATCTGTATTCCCCATTGAGTCGGAGCAGAAAAGTCAAAAGTTACACCTTGGTCTTCATCATCATCATCCATCTCACTTCCATTATCATTTTGATATAATCATCTTCATCTGACAGTGAACACAAATCAGAACCATCGCGATTCATCAGCATCAGCTCTAAAATTTCATCTGGTCAAATATTTCATTAAAAAAATACTTATTAAATAAAAAAGTTATCACAAGAAAAAATGGGTAAAAATGGAAAGCGAACACCTCAGCTAAAGATTTTAACTCAAGAAATACTTCTATCAATCTTCAATCCCCCCAAAATATAACTAAAAATTAAAACAAAATTGACTTAAAAAGTATGTTCATAAGTGATTGGGTCCCATTGTATCACAAGCGATACAAACAAATTTCCCAAGTCATTATGCTTTAATATTTCACTAAAAATTTCTGTTTTTGCTGTTAACTAGTAAAAAGTACATATACAAAGAAAAAGCATATTTTAAAAATAGTTTAATATGTATATATAAATAAGAAAAAAATACTTCGATGAGAGAGAGAGAGAGACGTGCCCGCATCACGTTTTGATTTAGAGATGCTACTAGAAATCGCTATCATGGACAGGTGCTACCATGTGCTGACTAAAGAAGGAAATTATATGAGGTATTTCACTTTGGGGGGGGGGTATCTCATGTGATACAACCGGTCCCAAATTTGTTTTTGCTGTTCAGCCTTCACAAAAAATTATGAAACTTTTGTAACACATGTGATACAAGGAAATCGAGAAGGTTAAAGAACATCTCATTTGGAGACGTATTTTTTCAAATAATTTAGTCTTTTGTGTTCTTCCTATTTTTTGTAGTTAAAAAGTACAAGAATTCTTCACTAAAATTAACTCCTTGACCTCATATATTTCAAAGCAATTCTTACTCGTAAATATGGCTAGTTCATAAAATTAGGAACTGGATTTTTATCAGCTAGTTAACTATGGTTCTCCAGTTTGAGAGCGTGCAATCATGTGTGACACGGAAATCGGACGATGGCGAGTATAATCGTCAATCTAAGTGTAAGTTGCGCTGTTAAAATATTGGATCAAAAAGATGGGTTTATTTAAAAAAATTGGCAATTTTATTACTAATACTTATTTATTTGCTAAACATAAAGATATATTACAAACATATTACTTAAAAAACGCAAGAAAAATTAAATACACACAAAGGCAAGAATATTTTTTTAAAAATTGGTGAAAATCGACTTTTCGACTTTTATCTTTGCCCCTTTTAGGCAAACATCTAAAAAACAGTATCATCGCACATAAATAACGAACTTTAAAGCTGTTTCAGCCAGTGCATACGGGGAAGTATGAATTCATTTTTAAAAAAAATTGTTCATATTTTTCATTTATTTTACTCCGGTCTGACCTCAAAATATTCTTAACATCTTGAACTTAGAAAATATGTTTTGCTTCTCTCAAAAATTTCGATTTAAATAGCCAATGGTCACTACTTTTAACGCATGACGAGTATGCTCGTCAATACACAAAATCCTGCAACTTCTCCATTACCAGGGAACCAACTGGGCCCAGTCCAGGGCCTCACCCTCGGTGGGGGCCTAGTTTCGCTTTTGACTCTCTTATTAAGATCATGATGCGGAAAATTTTAATGGCCAAATATTATTCCCGTACATATTTTCCGAAAAACAGGAAATTTCAAACTGCATTTCAAGTGGCGAAAGTGGTAAGACAATATTATTATGTGATGACCATTGTCCATGTCTAGATCCAGGCTCTAATGCCATAAACATTCCTTCAATTCCTTCAGTCGAAATGCGGCCATCGCTCAAGCCGGTTTGTTCCTACATTTTGAGATTGAGAGTCGCGCAATGCGTCAAATTACCATTTGAACGAGTATTTAACAATGCATGCTATATACTGTCTACTTTTAGAGATCTCAAGTAGGGCCTACTTTTGCATAGGGGCCCAGGGCCTCAAAAAATCTTAATATTCCTCTGGCCTCAATGAGTCTTAAGACGCCCCTGTCCATGACGAGTATATTTGTCAATCAAGTTAACTAATTAATACGTTTTTGTGTTTTTATGGACTAATCCTATATCGGCATTGTGAAAGCGCAATTTATGGGGGAAGGGAATAGAATAAACTACAATTTTTTAAAAAACACACTAAACTAGTTTAACCATGAAAATCCTTTTCTTCTTTGTAATTTATATTCGTTGATCTAACCGTATGAATATTTACGAATTAAATCTGTGCAATGAAAGAGTTTTTTCTTTTTTTTATAAATTTCCATGACAATTATTATTTTTAAATAATATGTCCCTATGATGTTAAAAAATAGACTTTAATGGAAAATATTTAAAATTTTAGAGCAAATAAGTAATACTCTGATTTTGATTGAATATCCAATCATATGACTAACCTTTTTGACTAGCATGAAATTACTCATGACTAGCAAACAAATTTCATGATTTTGTTCATGAAAATTGTATTGTTATAATTCACCGTCTAGAATATTTAATTACTAATATGAATTCACTTTTTCATACACAACCGTTCCTTTTATTAACAGCCATTCTAAAACTGCTTTAGCCAACCCCACATCTTTTTTCTCCTTATGTTTTAAGATAAGATAATTAGATATAAGTGTCTGTAAAAAGAGTGTACAGTTTTTAAAAATATCACATTCACTTAGAAAATATACCTTGTAAAATAATTCGCTTCAAAATGTTCATTTCAAAAAATATTTATGAAGCAAAAACATTTCTGCTTTCAGGAAAATATTTTTAAATGAACAGTTTCAAAAATATATAACATAAAGAACGCAATTTTCATAATTTTCATACGAAATTGATCTCATAATATTGAAAAATGAAATCAAAAATACGTATACCCTTCGTAAAATTAACTTTAATAGTAATAGAACATGATTTGATAAAATTTCCTTGTATAAAAATCAATTCTTATCATTAATCTAAAATTACTGAACTTGAAAATCAGAAAACCTTTTCCTGTGTGTGAGATAGTAACTATTTTCACTTGATTTTATTTAAGTGGGGAAAAAATGACTACTACAGATCAACGAAGGAAACTTTTGATTCAAGAATCTCTTCTTCCTGCCATCTATCGGCATTTTATTCAAATTCAGATTGTTTCAAACATTTGTGCTTCAAGCTTTCTTTCTGAATGAATGGCATAATGAGAAACTCATTTCAAAAATAAATAAATAAATCCTTTTCCAAAGGAATTGAACTTTTTATCTTATTCAGACATTAAATAAAAAAGGCTGTTCCCAATTCCTATTTGAAAAAAAGGTTTTTACTCTTGAGAGTGGAAAAACCACACGCTGTTTTAAAAACAAAATTTCATGCTCAAATTTACTGCGTTTAGGAACATACAAAAAATTTAGTTAGATTTTCGTATAATCGATAAACAAATTTTACCATTGGAGGAATCTGCTATTAGCTTTCAAAACACAACTAAAATATTTGAACAAAATTATCTATACTAATATATAAAAGAGTTTGTGTATTTGTGTGTGTGTGTGTGTGTTTCACCTATTCCGACCAAATTAAGCAACCCAGGAGTATGAAACTTGGCCTGTAGAAGCTATAGGTCTCGTTATTAACCTGGAAGAGTTTTTTTCGAAATTTGCTTTAGATTTTTTTTAAATTCAATTTTTATGCGATTTTTCAGCTAAATGGAGATATGACGTCATCAGCCATGTCAGCGAAAATTAATATTTTGAGCAGTTTTGGAGGGGGTCTTAGCACATTTTATTGTAAATATATTTATTTATGGTTGTATTTATTCGTTTTTTAACTCTTTGGATAGGAATTACATTTGTTTTTGAAAAAAATCGTTGTCAAAAAATTTTTTTCTAAATTTCATTTTTCCGATTGGCAACACTAATTTGATAACAGTAGATTTTTGTGTATTTGATTCATAACGTATTATATCTTTTTCGCTACTTTAAAAAAAAGATGTTTTTTTTACAACTTTTTCAGACTAAATAGTCATCCTATACGGATGGAATGGGGCAATATGTACCGTTTAAGTGTGATGATTATTCAGGCGATTTCATTTAGCTCTAAGCTTAACTCTGGCGCCGAAAACCTGTGTCATGAAAAACATTTGTTCATATTTTGGTACAAAATAGTTGCAAGGACCTTGGGTTTGCAGGTTTGCTTTTCCTTATTCTTGCTAACCTGAATGTTGGTGGTATTATCAATCACGGTTCTGCTTGGGCTGCAATTCATTTCATGTTCATATCATGACAACAGAAGGTAGTCGGCCCTAAAGTAAGAAAAGCTATTAACTAAATCATCATCTGAATATCAGTACACTTTAGCGGTACATCTTGCCTACTTCCATCCTAATAGCATTACAATTCGGTCTGAAAAAGGTTGCCTTCTTCGTAATTCCATGTTTCATCCGTGTAGTAAAATAGTACAAAAATGTAGCCTATAACAAAAAGAAAGAGGCACTCACTTCAAACTAATTGGGATTTTCACTATCCTGATTTTCACCACAGCCAAATTGGCGACATGCAAATCACTCCTGGATATCAAAACAAATATATATATATATATATATTTAAAAGAAAGAATTATAAGATTTTGGTGGGAAATAGCACTATTTGCGTGGTCCAAATTTTGACTGCGGTGATGTTAATACACAAGAATATAGATTTTTATTTACGTATAAGATTTTCTGATATGTTCCTTTTTTTGTGGTGTTTATGGTAGTTTCATCTAAATAAGACCTTTGCTTATCTATTTAAGGTTGCTTTTAGGTTTGAATTGATGTTTACTAGGTTACTTCATATATATTTACGTTTATTTTATTCATGCTTAAATTTTTTATATTTTAAGATTTTCTGGCAAAATTAAGGCTTAATTTTCTTTTGTTTTCTATAACCTTTTAATTTAAATTATGCAATATTTTCTATTTTAGTGTCTCACATATGCAAGTTGGCAATTGTTGCAATAATACGTCAGTACCTTTTCTTTTTGCTATAAGCTATATTCTGGTACTATTTTGCTACATTGATGAAACATGGAATTTGCCGATAAAGGTAAAAAGCAATAACATTTTTTGGTGCTTACGTATTATTGCAAAAATTGCCAACTTAATTAACTCGCCAAATTGACAACCATATGCTTCATTTCATGTAATGTCGCCAATAGGTTGCGATAATATGTAAGTATACCATAGAAAATGACACTCCATTCAAACTAATTGAGATTATCAGATGGCCGATATCATGATTTAAGTTAGAATTTATGATACTTATATATAAGCATCATCACAGCCAAATTAGCGTCATGCTAATCGCTTCTTGATATTAAAACAACAACGATTCTTACATGTTTTTATGTAAAAAAAATCAGTCACATTTTGTTGGGATTTGCTTAGTGCCAGTTTGGTTGTAGTGATGCTAATAAGTAAGAACACGAAGGCTAATGTGAATTTTTATTTACAATGAGATTTTCTGACATATTTTCCAACATGTTATTAAATAGATTTTGGCATATGTTCTACATGCTGCTTATTTTATTTTTTCTCCTCATAGTTTTTATAACCGATAAGTACTCATTTTTTGATCTCATGGAAAGATGGTTAACTTTATTCATCAAGAAGATCTTCATGGAAACTATTGATGTGATTGAATGCATAACAAAGTAATTTTCTTTTGCACTTTCAAAATTCTGAGTTAATGAAATTTTTTGTTGTGTTGCATTATGGTTTAATTTTCCTTCTGACAATGTTCTTCATATAGATTTTTGAAGATTTTATACATATGCATTGTATGTATTTGTTACATATGTATACATTTCTATGATTTTTTTTTGGTTGAAAAAAAAGATTATTGCTTTTTTTCCTTCATCAGCAAATACCATATTTTCATCATTACAGGAAAACGCTTCAGATGCTGATTAATGTTGATCAGATTTTTTGTCACATGGCATATCATGGCTTAATTTTGCTTCTGACAATCTTCAAATATATAAATTTATTTATACTATTTGTGATCCAAAAATGTTTGTGGAAAAAAGATGCAGCTTGATACGATTTTCTCATATTTCTCTTTGGATTTCTTTAAAATTCAATGTTGATGTGATTTTACTTCTCATGATATCAAGGTTTAATTTTGCTTCTGATATGTTCCTTATTGTTTTATGAAGATCATATAATTTTTACATATACTGTCCATATATGATATGTTTCAATCATCACTAATTATTTATCATTGTATTTTCTCATTTGTTTGTTCTTTGCGACTGAATAACAAATATTTTATCGAAATATTGCAAAAAAGTATTGTTTAAAAATTAATTTTTTATCATCAAGGTTTAGTATTTCTCTCATTAGGTTCATAATTTTTTTTTTTTTTATGTAGCACTTTTTAATCTGTTTTAGATGGGTTTTTTTTTATTTTGGTTCTTGCTAATTTAATTTTTTCTCTATTGTATTACATCTAAATTTTATATTAAATCTAATATAGATGTTGGATAGTAATACATCCATTCCTCATGTAATTTAATGTGACAGTGAATTTAAATATTAATAGTTTATTATAATATAGGCATATTTTAGATATTTTTTAAAATTTTAGTTTGTACTAATTTAATTTTTTTCCAGTTGAAGGCTTCCTAATATTTTATTTATGATAGTATTTTAGTGAAATGTTTTATCATAATTAATTTTTTCTTCTGATTTATATATTTCATGTTATTTTACTCATAGTTCCTATAGCAGAAATATACTATTATTATCACTTTTCCGTTATAATTTGTATTTATATTTTCATTCCTATTTACCTTTTTAGCATGTTAATTTTCTCTCCTACATTACATACTTCATATGAAATCATTCTTAACTGTTAAGTAAAATTTCAATATGAACACTCATAAAAAAATAACTTCTAACTTTTAGATACACTGCCCTGTAATGGCTCAATCCTCTTTAAAATATATCATGTTTGCAAAAAAAAAGCTGGATTTTTTTTTAAAATTTTACCCGTGCGAAGAACGGGTATGACACATGTGAAATCAGTGTTGCCAACTGGGCGAGTTATTTTGAACATTGGCATTGGGGTGCAATAAAATCCAAGAACCTACATTTTCTTCCATTGAAAAAGGTTACTACTTTTCCTGATACTTACGTATTAGAGTCACTGCAGCCAAAGTGGCACTTTTTTCACCAAAATTTGATTTTTTTCCTTATAAGACATAAGAATCTGTTATTTTGATATCGTGGTGCAAATTTTGCTGCGGTGACACCAATACATAAGTACCCCTTTTCCTTTATTGGCAGATTCCATGTTTTTCCATTGTAACAAAAAAGAAGAAAAATGTGTAACTTAAGAAAATGACACTCAATGTAAACTAATTGAAATTAACAGATTGTCAATATTGTGATTTTAAGTTAGAATTTCTATTTACGTATAATATTTTTTGACATGCTTTTTTTTGTTCTGAGCTGCTTATGATAGTTTCATCAAAATCAAATCTTAATTTATCTATTTAAAGTAGCTTTTTGATTTGAATTAATATTATAATTTCAATATACTATATGTAAGGTTACTTTTATATTTTTTTATTTATTTTTCAATTTTAAATATTTAAGATTTTCAGTTATGTGCTTTTTTGTTGTCGTTCAGAACTGTTTATGGCAATTTTATCAAAGTTAGGGCTTACTTTTTCTGTTTTAATAACCTTTTCATTTAAATTAATATTATAATTCCTATTTCAGTTCTGAACTAATACTCTATATTAGATAGATGTATTACTGAGATGTTAGATAGTATTATTTGAGGTATGGGTGCAATGCTAATTTAATTTTTTTTCAGTTGAATGCTTTCTAATATTTCTTATTCATGATAGCATTTAGTGAATCAGTTTATCATCATTCATTTTTTCTTTCCGCTCATCTATTGCAGGTTATTTCACCCATAGTTCCCATAGCAGAAACTCAATACTGCTATCACTTTTCTGTAATAATTTTTATTTATATTTGCATTCATTCATATCTATTTACTCTTTAGCTTGCTAATTTTCTCTCTTACATTGAAATATTTGTTTTTGTTAAATTATTATTTACTTTGAAGCCAAATTGCAATTTGTTTAAAATTATTTCTAATGTGAACATTCATTTGAAAAAAAATGTTTTTAATTTTTGGTTTTCTACTTCATACAGGGTTTTACCCTCCCTAAAAAAATATTATAATTGCTATGTTAGAAGAATTTTTGTCTTTAAAACTTAACCAGTGCGAAGAACGGGCATTTCAGCTAGTGTTTAAGAAAAATTAAATTTCTATTTCAGATTATATGTTTTTTGAATGTGTTTTGAAAAATAAAATTAATCGTTACAATTAAATTTACAATTTTCAGGAAAATATAGTTAAAAGAACTTCTCTAAATAAATTTTAATACACGTTCTTTCATTATACTACTATTAAAATGTTTCTTCGAGGTTCATTACAAATAGGATTTAAAACAACCAATTAAAAATGAAGCTTAAAATTACTTTTAAAAATTAAAATTCAATTCAGAAATTGTAAAATAAATTATAAATGAAAAAAATGGAGCATAAAATACATCAATAGATATATATATTTTTTAAATTTTGAAATTAGCAATAAGAAAAATAATAAAAAAAGCGTGATTAAAATGAAACTCGATAAAAATTTATAAATAATAATTGTAATAAATTCTTCAAACATACACTTTTATACGATATTTATTAGGGATTATAAAACTAACTGTAAAATTCAATTTTCCTTTACTGACATTTAAAGAATATAGAAATTATGCTTTACCCCTTAACTGATTTGCCCGTAAACCTAACCAGCTTCGGAAAGCTTGCCACAACTGGTTTGCCCATACGCTGTATGGGCACTGATATTTTCTTATTTCTATCTTTGATTTGTACATATTTTTAATTTTTATTGAGATTATTAGTGCTAGCATTTTTAAGAGATGCAGTTTGTCCATAGTACTAAAATACTTCTCCTTCGAAATTTTCTTTGAGGTAAAGGCGAAAATTTTTCATTGAAGGCAGGAATTCAAATACACTGTTGGCCACCGTAAATGCAACACCCTGAAGGAAGCACGCAAATAACATGAAATTTACAACAAGCATTAGTGGAGGTAAGATATGCAAATGATTAGAATTTCAGTGCAGACACACATCACGCGCGCCTGTGGCGCCACCTCAAAGCGCTATTTAAGGCTTGGAGATTTCGACGATTTCAAGTTCGGCAATTGGTTTTTCTTGGGGTTTTTTCAAAAAACGATCAGTTATGTCTCGTAGAAAACAGCAATCAGCTTTTCATCAAGTATCCGAGTTCGACAGAGGAAGGATAGTGGCCTACCGAGATTGTGGATTATCTTTCAGGGAAATCGGTAGTCGTGTTGGACGAAACCAAACAACTGTAATGCGGATATGTGACCGTTGAATGCAGGAGGGTACGAAGGACCGACGTGGTCGATCACATCCACCTCAGTGCACCACTTCACGTGAGGACAGTCAAATTGTGCGCATGGCAGTGACGGATTGCTCAGTCACATCACCAACCATAGCACAACACATTGACTCTGTAACGCATCATTCAGTGTCTGCGCGTACCATTCGACCCCGTTTACAGCAGAGTGGTCTGTCTGCAAGACGTCCGTTGCTTGGTCTACCCTTGACGCAGAACCACAGACGTCTCCGCCACCATTGGTGCGATGAAAGAAGGATGTGGGCGGCAGAATGGAATGAAGTTGTCTTTACTGACGAGTCACGCATCTGTCTGGAGACACCGTGGAGAGAGGATGCTGAACAGCTGCGTTATGCACCGCCACACTGGTCCTGCACCGGGTATTATGGTATGAGGCGATATTGGACATCCCTCTCGCACTCCTCTATAGTACGCATTGCCGGTACTTTAAACAGCCAGTGCTACATCTCCGAGGTGTTGGAGCCAGTTGTCCTTCCTTATCTTCAGGGCTTGTCCACAGCCATATTTCAACAGGATAATGCGCGACCGCACGTGCCACGCATTGTCCAAAGGTTCTTCGTCAATCACCAGATTGAATTGCTACCATGGCTGGCTCCCTCTCTGGATCTTTCGCCGATAGAAAACATGTGGTCCATGGTTGCTCAACGATTGATCCAGATTACACCCCCCGCTGCCACACCAGATCAACTTTGGCAATTTGTGGAAGCTGCTTGGTCTGCTGTACCCCAAGAACACATCCAAAGTCTCTTTGAATCAATGCCGAGGCGTGTGGCAACGGTGATCTCCAACAATGGCGGCTATTCTGGCTACTGATTCTGGCATGAACCACACTTCACAAAAGTCTATAAATTTAATCATTTGATACTTGGTCAACATGTTATCTACGAAATAAATTTTATTGTGCTATATCTTGTCTTTCTTGGTGTTGCATTTACGGTGGCCAGCAGTGTACTTGAAAATATGCGAGGTAATGTCAAATTTGTTTCTTGAGAAGAAATGAAAATGGAAAGATGATCCAAAAAATTCGATATTATCTCTGTCCCCATTGCAATGTAAGACTTATTATAACATCATGCTTCAAATTGTGTGTTCATATATATATGCACACACACACAAAATCCTCAACCATTTGAAAAAGGTACGAACACATGAAATTTTTTAGAAGTACGTATAAGAGAAATTATTTTATGAAACATTTTTCATAGCAGGCTGAGTGTACATATAAAAAGCAAATATTTAGGTATGTGTGTGGGGGGGGGGGTGGGCCACAATTGTAAAATAAAAAAATAGAGTGAAAACTTTAAAATTGAAAACTAAAATAAAATTCTTCCATTTTCGCAATTTGTTGTTTAATTATATGCAATAAAAAATGTGCTTTTTCTTGGAACATTTTGGGCAAAAAAATTGACCGCTCAAGGGTGACTCCTCTGAATGAACATAGCTACAAAAATGTTAGTAATTATTTCTCAAGAAGTAAAAAAAAAAAAGGAGAAAGATCGAACTATAGCAATGTGAAAAGGAAATTTAAATGCCTCTCTCTTCTTGTAAAAAGGAATACATTTCATTCAAGCCTCCCTCCCCCTCAAATAAAAGAAAGGATAATTTATCTCTGTGTGTTCATTAACTCATCTCTTCCTTTCAATTATATTCTGAATCTCAGAGAAAATTTTCTGTTATCTTGTCTCGATTGTCCTCTCGCATTAAAGAATTTAACACAGTCAAATTTTTAAAATAAAATAACACACTCAAATTTTTAATTAACAAGATGAAATGAAATACGCTGCTGGCCACCGTAAATGCAACACCCTGAAGGAAGCACGCAAATAACATGAAATTTACAACATGCATTAGCGGAGGTGAGATGTGCAAATGATTAGAATTTCATCGCAGACACACATCACTCACGCCTGTGGCGCCACCTCAAAGCTCTATTTAAGGCTTGGAGATTTCGACAATTTCAAATTCGGCAATTGTGTTTTTCTTGTAGTTGTTTCAAAAACCGATCAGTTATGTCTCGTAGAAAACAGCGATCAGCTTTTGATCAAGTATCGGAGTTCGACAGAGGAAGGATAGAGAGTGGCCTACCGAGATTGTGGATTATCTTTCAGGGAAATCGGTAGTCGTGTTGGACGAAACCAAACAACTGTAATGCGGATATGTGACCGATGGATGCAGGAGGGTACGAAGGACCAACGTGGTTGATCACATCCACCTCAGTGCACCACTTCACGTGAGGACAGGCAAATTGTGCGCATGGCAGTGACGAATTGCTCAGTCACATCACCAACCATAGCACAACACATTGACTCTGTAACTCATCATTCAGTGTCTGCGCGTACCATTCGACCCCGTTTACAGCAGAGTGGTCTGTCCGCAAGACGTCAATTTCTTGGTCTACCCTTGACGCAGAACCACAGACGTCTCCGCCGCCAATGGTGCGATGAAAGAAGGATGTAGGTAGCAGAATGGAATGAAGTTGTCTTTACTGGCGAGTCACGCATCTGTCTGTAACACCACGATGTTCGGATTCGAGTCTGGAGACATCATGGAGAGAGGATGCTGAACACCGCCACACTGGTCCTGCATCGGGTATTATGATATGGTGTGGTATTGGATATCACTCTCGCACTCCTCTAGTACGCACTGCCGGTACTTTAAACAGCCAGCGCTACATCTCCGAGTTGTCCTTCCTTACCTTCAGGCCTTGACCACAGCAATATTTCAACAGGATAATGCGCGACCACACGTGCCACGCATTGTCCAAAGGTTCTTCGTCAATCACCAGATTGAATTGCTTCCCTGGCCGGCTCGCTCTCCCGATCTTTCGCCGATAGAAAACATGTGGTCCATGGTTGCTCAACTATTGACCCAGATTACAACCCCAGCTGCCACACGAGATCGACTTTTGCAACGTTTGGAAGCTGCTTGGTCTGCTGTACCCCAAGAACACATCCAAAGTCTCTTTGAATCAATGTCGAGGCGTGTGGCAGCGGTGATCTCCAACAATGGCGGCTACTCTGGCTATTGATTCTGGCATGAACCACACTTCACAGAAGTCTACAAATTTAATCATTTGATACTTGGTCAACATGTTATCTACAAAATAAATTTTGTGGTGATATCTCTTGTCTTTCTTGGTGTTTTATTTACGATGACCAGCAGTGTATATACGATTAAGAAAGGATGGTGTTTCATACTCTGCGATGAGTCATATAATTATTGATAGATAAGACAGTAAACCAAGAAATTAATGGGGAAAATATTTTTCATTGATTCAACATTGTGAAGTTTCTTTTTTTAAAACGGTTTTTAGATTTTTGGCTTTTATACAATTGGCATGAATTTGATTATATAAGTAAATAAATAATTACATAAAATCAAAAAGGAAAATATATGAAGTTTTTCACTACACTTGTGAACCAGATGTCCAAACCCTGCAACAACTTCTTTGTTCTAATTTTTTCTTCTATTTATGATCTGTTTCTCTCCTGATAATTTTTGTTTCCTTCTTTATGGTGGCGTACACAAGAGTGGGATTTGGGGGTTCAAACCTCTCCTAATATTTTGCTGAACCATTACGCCTCGGACCTCAGAGTTTTGAACCGCGGTCAAGAGACAGGACCACCTGTGGCATCAGGAATCGAACCCTCAACTCGACAACGCCGTTCACGAGTTCGAGGTCGTGATCCCTAGGTTACGAAATATAGTTAGATACGGTGAGATAAAAGCATTCAAAAGAGCATGACTAAAGTTATGAAGCTGCTTTGATTGTTGAAAATTACTACGTTTTTTTAACTTTGAGTAGAATAATTGTAAATGTTATTTTTAAAAAGAGATCGTAAAGAATGGCTAGAAATGAATTTAATTGTTATTAATCAGGGATGTTAGACCAGTGCTTCTCAAAGTTTCAATATTTGCGACCCAATATTCAATCATGATTTTCATCACGCCCCCCTCCGTACAATAACAATGTGTTGAATTCAATAATACTATACTTTGACAGCAAAGCAACACAATACGATTTTAACTTTTTAAGTAAACGTTTTACTCAGCGTTAAGTTAACGTTAAAGCGTTAATTGTCACGGACGTATGCATACGTCTTTCCGAAGTAGGGGAGACCGGGGCAAGATGACGACGTTAACAGTTTTTTGTTGTTTATTAATTTATTTTTAAGGGTAGTAAAATCAATTTGACATGAACTGTTAGAGTAGTCCTTTGTAGTATTAAAATATATTACCATTTACTTTTTCTAATAAAAGGAGTAAAGGATAATTTTATTTTTTCATAACCTTAACAAATCGTCACCTTGCCCCAGTACTGGGGCAAGATGACTTTTGCCTTGGGGCAAGATGGCGACACTGAAAAAGGTTGAGCATGTTTTATCTTTTGAATGTGTTACATGGTTTAACAAATGATAACTGCGTTTTTACATCTTACAAAGTATCAAACTGAGCGTAATGCATTGTAACGTAATGTTGAAGTGTTTAGTTGTGTACCTAACAATAGTCACAAATAAAAATGCCATTTTTATATTTGGAACATTCCTCATGCCAACACTCTTGGCATTTACAGCACTGGATCCATTCTTCTGTTGGAGGGTTCCTCTTCACAAGCAGGACATCTTATAACACCGTCCTTTGAAGTTGATACAACTGGAATGTTTGGCCTAGATTTTATAGATTTAGGCCTACAGGAACAGTTTGAGTGTTTTTACTCCCTTTTTAGCTTCACTGGCTTTTTTTCTCTGTTTTTTAAAAAAAAACTTCCTGTTCTTTCTTCTGCTTTTCCCTTTGTTCTAACATTTCTTTGGTTAGTGTGCTTGTAAGAATGCTAGAGCTCAATTTTTTGCTTTTTCTTTTTTTCTCACATTATGTTGTTTTAGGCAATGGTTTGAAATTAAAAAAAACACTAACAGGCTTCTTTGGTGCATCGGAATCAGCATTTGCCATAAGTTCTGGTTTTTCTGGAGGGTTTATATGTTGATTTTCTATTACCGGGGTCTGAGGATTAGCACTATTATTCTCAGTTTCATCGCCAACAGCTGCATGGTTAGTAGTTTTTACCGCAGCATAGTCATGTTCGCTAAACACAAGAGTATTATGAGGCTTGATCCCATATTCTTTAAACCCTTTCAACGGCATTTCCAACTGTAGCTGATTTGAAGTAAGTGATGCTCAAAACCTCACCAATATTTTTGTCTGTGATAGTTTGTTCTGGATGAGTGATCATAAAGGTGTCACATGCTTGGCTATGGTGCGTTTTTAACTGGTCGAAAAATGACACAACAAGGGGCTGGAGACGATATGATGTGTGCGACTACAACCCAACCATGATGATGTTTTTCGCTCAGCAATATAAGATAGCCTGCAAAGGTATATGAGTTTTGTGATTGTCAAAAATCAACAGATTAGGAGATTCTTTGCTTTGTTTCACATGAAGATAAAAGTTATTCAAAAAAGAGAAAAGGGTGCCCTCATTGTTCCAGCCCTTATCACTACAGCAGTTCCTGGTGGGGTTCTTTCTACAAGTTCAGGAAGCATTCATTTTCTAGCAAAAAATCAGAAAAGGTGGCAGATAAAAGCCAGTAGCTCTAAAGCAACAAATTATTGTTACATTCCTTCCTCTTTGGGGGGGGGGCATCTTTAGTGGATGGCAAAAATGTCTTCCTCTGGTTACCCCCTTTCGAATGAAACCTTTCCCGATCCGATGCACCTCTTAGCCCCAAAAAGAGATGGAAGCGCAAGGTCACTCGGACATACACACAGACAAACAAGTGTTCCCAGGATTTAATAGAATGGACAACAATAGTAAGTTTAATAAATTGAGAAACACGGGGCAAGATGACGAGCTCGTCATCTTGCCCCGTTTTTCGGATCATCTTGCCCCAGACTGTCTGTTTAAAAATATTCGCTCTCATTACCATGAAGGAAGGCAATTAATTGACATTTATTCATGGTAATAGATAGTATTTAAACCTAGTTACTCATAAATATTAAAGAGAAACGTTATATCTTACCTGTATCTGTAGCAGAGCTTATTTTCATATGCATAAAAGTTATATCGTGGCATCAAAAAACAATCAATGCTTCACAACTAACACAAAAAGGGCGATTTCAGCTTGTCTATACTATAGTTTAACGAAAGGCCAAAAGGAGAGCCAGTAGCGTTAATTTGATGCTGTTACCTAGTGGAATACGGAAAAATATTAAGACATTAGTCATCTTGCCCTGGTCTCCCCTACAATCTTTTCAGAATACTGCTATCCATAAAATTATTCCGAAAGTTTGGGAATGCATTAAAGGCAGTGTTTACGAAGGATTTACTTACTTCAGAGGATTTGCTTATTTATTCCTTTTCACCCCCCACCCCCGAGACATATTACAAACGCATATCTACGTGAAAAACAGGTGGCATTGGGGAGTGAATCGTGTAACATTCAATAGGCAGTTAAGGGATTAATTATAAACCGTACAAATTATGAAGATAAGCGATAAGTGTTAATTTTTTGTATATAACCATGTGTATGACAAGCCCATGGGGTCACTGGTAATTAATAACGTTGTTCTTAACTTAGTTTTGTTAAATTAACTATAAAATACATTGCGCAGTACTGATACATTTATAAGTATATTATATTAGTGTAAATGAGTATTTTTTTTTTATTATTATGTCAGAATGTATTTTGTGTTTGTTTACTTTCAGTAAATTAATAATTTTTTAAAGAATCTTTTATTTTCGACTTTTCAATATGCTCACGCCCCCTTGTAGAGTTATCACGCCTCCTTAGGGGGGCGCGCCCCACAGTTTGAGAAACACACACTGTGTTACGACTACACTTATAGTTATGAAAATATGTTGAACTTTTTTTTCATACGACGTATTTTTCCTTTTCTATGATTTCTGTACTTTCAGGATACTTTTCTACACACATAGCTCTTCTTGGCACTCTAAATATAAAAATCTTCAATGATTTGAAGTCAATTTCAACAACTTCACCAAAATATAAATAACTTTTTAAGTTACAGATTATTCATCATGACTTAACCCGAAACTTAAATTTTTGTAAGATTCTGCAGAAAAAATTCTGAGCTTTTGGGTTTTAAAAAAGTGCCCCCACGGGTTACATGAAAAGTTTGAAGCTTTTCGATATAAAGTTTTCTGCTGATTCCTTTTTAAACATTTTACACCGGTCAACATAGACTAATTACTTTCACATTTTAAAAATTTAATTAAAATAATGAATTATGAAATACAATTGCAAAAAAGCAGTGAATTGTAACGTATTAAATAATTCAGATATTTAATTGATAAACCTTCCTAAATTAAGGTGACCAGATTTTAACATTGGTAAAGCAGAATACAAGTGACCGGTGGGGAGAAGGGGCTGTTGATAAAAATTTGGTTTATATGAAGAAACAAAAATTTTCATAGAACTCAAAAATAGTATTGAAAAATATTTTTTTAAATTTCAACATAAGCACATTTTACAAATATAATACATTAAAAATTATGTATAGTTACTATACGAAGAATAAAATATAATGCTGTAGAATAGTATTATTATATTTTATTCTTTGGTGTATTTCTCATTTGCGTGAATCTTTTTTAGTAGATAGCTGTCGTTGTTTAAGAGATCATGAAATTTTTCGTAAGAATTTGTTAAATTATATTTAACACATAAAATGGTTTTCAAAGTCTCACGTTCACACTTTATTTACCGTAGAAAAGACGCATTCTGCCGCAGCATTAGTTCCTGGTAAAGACTCAGCGAGTATTTCCCAATTTTTAGTGAATTATTGTCGGAATATTTCTTACCATTTGTTCTCTTTTATGATTTTTGCGGGTGTACAAGATTTTACTTTTTCCTTATTAATATGTTTTTTAATAATGATATCTCATTAAAAATCATTTCTGGAAATATTACTGTATGGGAAATTTTCAGTAATATGATCGAATGATTTTTGTACATCATTCAATTCCCTTCTTTTTTTTATATCATTGTAATGTACCATCCCCTCTTCTAAATAATATATGCAGTTGACATTATAAAATTTACAAAAATGATATAAAACTCATTTACCATTGTCAAATCAAAATTAGCTATGCGCATTTTTTGAAAATTTCGTCATTTTAACTATTATGACTAGTTTACTAACCAAATTTTAGAATAAAAAGACTTCTATGCGACTCTAATCATTGTGCGGTGAGCTGTGGTCGCTAAAAAATATGTTATGTGCTTCAGCCAGAATATTGTCAAATAAAAATACCTCAAAGTTATACTTTTTGTACATAGCAGATATTAGTTTTACAGCGACGATATCCTGGCGAAATAGCTACATGTAAACGCCAAGAACCGTATATTCTCTTCACGTTTTCCAGCCGTTCCACTTACTTATCGTACATTCTTTCCAAAAAAAAATTGGGACTTTTTTTTAAACGTCGCAGGACGCGGAGCAAATTGTTAAAAAGCGAGACGTTTAGCCTTACCCTAAATCTAAAGTTTCACGCTGTATCTTTAGACACCCAGCATATATTCAAAATTGAAATTACGATTGCAAATCGGACAATATTTAGAGGCTATGTATTAAATTAGAATTTCTTAATTATCGATTTACTTATCCCGTGTTATTCGCAAACAGCAAAATTGGAGCAATTTGTTATACTATTTAACTAACGATCATTAAAAAAGATGCATTTTATTGTATGTGTTAAGGGACTTTACAAGGAATTTCACGCAAACGTTTAATCTGCAAAACGTTTTATATTTTTTCAGTCCTATTCTTTAATAACACTAAAGAATTACTTCATTTTTTAATACTACTTATAATAAATGTTGATTGTTATTTAAGTCGTTTCCTCCTCAATTGTACCTCTACAACGATCACCAATCGTAATTTAACACCGAAAAAGCTTCATCAATATTCTATTTAATTAAAATGCAAAAACACTCACCACGTTACATATACCGGGTGTTTCAAAAGTCGCGCACATCCACATGGTAATCCTTGTTGCTTAAAAACCAAAAGGCTTGGTTGAGATTTCAGTCACTAGATGGCAGCCGGGGCCCCATCAGAAGAAGTTTTGAACATAGCTGAGATCAGTTTCAAAACACTTGTCAGCTGTAGTCAGTTGAGTACAACGGGAGGAGCAAGATGTTTTCCCAAGAGCAAAAAATAGTCATCGTGGAATTTTATTTCGCTACAAAATCTCATTGCCGCATTTCAGCAGATATATCCAGGTGAAACACCACCAAATGCATCAACCATAACACGTTTAGTGCAACGGTACCGTGACACAGGATCGGTTGCAGACAGGAAGCGATCGCGTCCATAGTAAAAACGAAAGTGGCAGATGTGGAGACCACTTTACAAAGAAGTCCAATGAAAAGTAGTCGAAAACTCGCTGTGCAGCTGGGAATGTCACGCTCCACATTTTTTTCCTTTGGGGATATCTGAAACATGTCGCCTTCAGGAATAATCCCCATAAGCTGGATGAACTTAAGAGTAGCATCCTTTATGCAACATCGGACATTAATTCTAACACACTTCGTAAAGTGTCAACTCATCTGGTAAAAAGAGTTCCATTGTGTGTCCAGGAAAACGGACATCATTTTGAACATTTACGGTGATTTTACCATGTCTGACAATAAAGATAACCGTTCAATCCTTGTCCTTTATTCTGTTTGTTAACATAATTCCTTAAAGCTCAACCACAAAGGGTGATGTGCGCGACTTTTGAAACACCCGGTATATATACATAATTCTATGTTTTTTTCTCTTAGTATAAGTTTTAATAATAATCTGTATTATATCCTTAGGAGCTTTGTTTCTTCAAATTAGAGGTCTTAACTCTTATAGGAAGATGTATGACGTAATATGTAGGAAATTTTTCAAGTAAGAATACTAATAAAAAAAGATTACGTTTAAACGATATAATTAATTTTAGACCAGGCCAGGGAACTAGTAAGGACCACAGTACTTCAACCTAATTGATGTATTTCCTGTTAACTTTTTGTTTTCTTCAAAATTTCTATTGTCACTCATGATTCCTTTTTTTTATTCTATTTATGTTCAGTTGTTTTCGTGGAATATAATTGTGTATAGATGTATGTCTAAGTGTTATTGCTTTGACAAAAAATTCAGACCTTTATATCTGCAAGATGTTTTGTACAACATTCAGCCTTATACAGTGCAGTGTATTTATAGCAGAAATACTCTAAACATTTTGCAGTCTAAATTTAAAATTGCTTAAATACATTTACAAGTACGTATAAACTGAGGATTTCTACAACTCAAAGTAGACAATAAAATGAAATAGGGAGTATTACCATCTTAAACCGGCAGAATGCAATGGTTTTGAATGAGTGTTTATTAAAATGGCACAATATAGACCAACACGAAAGTTATTGGAGAAGGACCTCACAAATTTGAGCCTTGATCAAGTGATAAGAACGACACCTCCCTCTCCAAACTACCACACCATGCCAAAGTGGGGAAGCTTTGAATCACGACAGATTTAACGTGCATCAGGCTCTCTACATGGCGGGTCATCAAATCCATTGGGGTTTGAAATAATGATACGCCGCCCATGAGTTTATGACCCTAACCGCCATGCTACTGCAGTTCGACAATGGTTTTTTAAGAATGTCCTTTTATGATAAAACTTAATTCAGAAAGAAAAATTTGAGTTCTTATAAATAACATAGTAAAAATTTTGTCAGATAATATGAGAAGACTAGTCAAACATTTCAATATATATATTTTTTAAACTAAATTGAAAACAACCTTGAATTTTCAAATTTCAACATCTTTATATTTAAGCATACACAACCCATTCCTAAGCAGAAGTTTCTAAGGTAAATTAAGAAATGCTTATAGTGTGAATTTAAAAATTGTCACATATTCTTCAATTATAATTTGTAACACTCATGCCCACATTCATCAAATCTGAAATTGACCATACATCTCTAGAATCACCTATCATTGTTATATTACTCATCTTTGAAATTATAATTCAAAGACTTAATAAGTTATTGTGTGTCTATTTTCAATTAGATTTCTAAAAATGAATGTCATTGATTACTTAAGACACGTGTGCTTATCAAATCCAATTTATTATGGTATTCTACACACATTTTTTTCCTGTTGTGTTTGCAAACATAATTACCACATTTGCTATGTGTCACAATATCCACATGATCACGGTTCGTGATTTCGTAGCAGTCGATTTTTCAATCGAGTTCCAATTCCATTAAAGACTCGCTGTATAGTGAAGCACATCATATCTGTCAATATTCAGTCCTCACGATGGAATGGTTTACATAGGCAGTATTGGATGAAGTTAGCGGATTTTTGAATAATATAGAAGTACCCTGACGAAAGTATTAAGAAAATAAGTATCGTGATAATAAATTTTTGTAGATTCATTTAAGGTTTCAGGAACCCTATATACTAGTTCCTAAGCCCCCATAATTAATTCAATCATCAAGCGGTACTGGAAAACAGGGAAAAACAATGTGAATCATTAACATGGAAGAAATTAGTATAAGACACACTCTAAGAATCCTTTTTTTAATATCTTTGAAATTGACAATTGGATTCCAATGAACTTTGGAACATCATCTGAGTTCGGTTTCCACGTAATTGTGTAAATAAATAAATTTATAACGGGAAAATTCTACTGTAAAAAATTCCTCATTTTTGTTTTAATTCTATTAATATAATTAAGCTCCCTTTGAGCCATTAACATCAATACCAATTTTGTCAAGCTGCAATGGAACTGTTTAAGTTAAGGGCGATTCCTTTTTTTTTGACATGTATCAAATATTTTTTATTTATTTAATTTGAACTTATAATTTACCTGATAAATATACAGTAGAACATAAAACATTGTACACAGTAATATATATACTTTGTAAATGTGTACGTAAGTAATATATACATTGCACACACTAAGAATCATATAAGTAAATGACAAAAGAATATTTTAAGTATATTCAATTTTAAATTTTATCCTAGATACATAATTATTTAAAACAAATTATAAAATTTAGTATTACTTCAGATTTAACTTAATATGATAAACTATTTAACATTTCCAATCTTTTTTACACATACATTATGTAACAAATCTTTTACACTTTTTTCATTTAAATATATTTTTCACATATCTCTGAGATACTCATTTTTCAAATTTTTATACTAGTAATTCAGAGTTGTTTAATAACAGAGTCAAATCTAAACTGACATCAGTCAAAGTGCACTTTTTAAAAGAGCAGGATTCACAGTGTTCTATAAATATTCATTTTAACATAATTTAGTTCTACATTCTTATTTTTCTGAACATAAAAAGTGGTAATTTAAAATCTGAGAAATTCAAGGATAAATATTTTTCCCCCAAAGAATAATTCTTTTATTTTATTTTTGTAATTATTCCTGTTATGCTCATGATTTTTAAATAAAATTAAACCAGGTTCCAAAACATTTAGTTTCAATTTCTTTGAGTCTTTCCCATTTTAATGATGTTACCTTTCTATATCATGAACCTAATGGGAAAATGTTTTTGTACACATTAATCCATGAAAATTTTCTTACAATCATGCACTGCATTCAGTTTTTTTGTTCCTGGCTCTAAATTACAAGATATATCAATATCCAAATGTAAAATGTTAGCACAAAATTAGTTATTCAATTATGTTTAATTTTGAATAGCACAGTAAGCTAATATTAATTTTTAATATTCATCTTTCACTCTAGAAAAATTATTTATAATGCATTTTTATAAGCAAGTGAATGTATTTCATTATTCCATTCAAACCAAAAATACTTCATTTCTCCAAATCTCAATCACATATTATAATAGTGTATAATGTTAAAAAATACTTTGATATTTAAAATTTACTACCACTGCAAACTATATTTATAAAAATATTTGTATTTATTGTATTCAGCATTGATTAACAAATGTAGCATCATTAATATAATGAAATAACAAAAACTTGATTTTATTAGCAAAAATTTCACAGACAACGGTTAATCCAAATAAAAAAAAATGTATAATTAGTGTGTGTATAAAAATGTGCAGAAAAATTCATAATAGATTAAATATCTATATATTTATAACAAAAATGCTGTGAAATATAGAATGCTGCAAGTTCTGAATGCATCCAGTATTTCTTCATCAGAATGATAGTAGAAGCCTACATAACTGTATTGATCTATATCACAATGTAAAAGCTACCAAGAATTATTCGCTCTTCATTTTCATTAAGAAATGCAGATAAAATTAATCAGAATAGAGTAATTTAAAATCCCCTTTTATGTATTAATTGGCATGCCGTATGTAGCATTTTAATTTAGCAAAATGTTAAATAAAATTATATATGATTTTGAATTTAATAGATGTATGCTTTTTAAATACATTGCTTTTTACTTTGATTATTTACAAATACATACTTTTAAAAGTATCAAACATGAGAACTAGACAAATTGTAAAAATGCTTCATTGAATTTTCCTCTGAATACATGAAGAACAAGAATTTCTTCTGCACATGCATTGATGATTAATCTTTTGACTACCCAATTTCAACGGTTCAAAATCAGGCAGTCAAAGTTTTGAAGTGAAATAAATACTGATATATACAGTTCAGTGAGTGAATATTAATGTCACACTTCAGCTACATGAAGGCTTTTGGCAATGGACTTCATAAATTTTAACCATGGTCAAGTAACGAGATGACACCTGAGCTGGCAACCATCTCCTAACTTCCACACCACACCAACAGGACATTTGAGCCTCTACATATTTAACATGCACCAGCCCCCTCTGCACAGCAGGTCTTCAGAGGTATTAGGCTTGAACTCATGACATGCCAGCCACGAGTCTGTTACCTTGACTACTAGGCTACTGTGGCCAAAACTATAGTTCATAGATCAACTGAAAATTAAGAGGATTAATGATTGTTTATAAGTTGCATTCAGAAGCAACATCTAGAAATACATCTTTTTATTTTGAGCTATGTTTAAACAGGATTGGTGAATATCCCATTTACAATACTGCTATTACTGCTCTGCAGCTTTTATTATTTCATCAAATTTAGTATTTGTGGCATGATTTTTACATTCTACATACAGAGTACTTAATTTTTTTTTAATTTGAGTTAATGCACCATTAACAGATACTGATATGAAAATGAAGTTATACATTCAGACACACAAACTTTTTAATTCAAAAGTAAGAACTTTGAAAGCAAAACCCTTTGCTACTTAATCTCTTTAATTAAAAAGACACATTAATTATTTTCGAATTGTTTGGATGCAACAATAATACCTGATTTCCAATATCAAAGCACTGAACACTAATACAAAAGACATATAAAGGACAAAAAATACTCAAATTTAGGTATGGTGGAAAAATTATGATGCACATTTAGTTCTATATTCCCCCACATACCTGAAACACATTTACAGTTTTTACATAAAAAAATTACTTTAATAAATAAACTCAAGTCTAAGCCAATCCATGTTTATAAAATTAATTTTATTAATATTTAAAGTAGAATTCAACAGTAAAGAATATATACATTAAAGTACATAATTAAGCCTTGATAGCGAGAAAATATAATTCTGCAATGCAGCTTCTTAGGATAAAAATAAATGCTGCATTTCAAATTAGAGAAAACAAGGAACAACACATTCATACAACATACTTTTTTTATACTAGACGACTGATAAGTACTTAAAGAAAAAATTATATTCAAACTCAATAAATTAATCACAGCTTTAACATACAAAAAAAATCTAGTAGCTAAACATTGCAACTGCTATAAAAAACAAAAATAAAGATTTAAAAAATATTAATAAATAAATAAAAATGGAAATTATGTATACTATAAAACAAGTTATAAACAAAAACATTCAACATTAACCAATTGAATACATATTTGATATCACAAAAAAGTATTTTCTGTTAGAATATTTTTTATTTAATATAAAAAATTGCACCACCCAGGGGAGAAAACCAATTAAAATATATAAAAATAAAAAATTAGTACTAGTATTTCTTCCAACAAGAAGCTGAATGCTTTTCATGGAATACATTAAACATAGCACAAATATCTGATAAAATTTATAATACAATTACTTTTGACAAATATGCGCATTAAAAAAGCACATTTAAATACAGTTGCGGTACACAAAATATATCATCACTTATGTTTAAAATGAAAAACATAAGAGAGAACTTTTTACTTTATACAACTGCTGTGCAGGTATGATTAAACTCCAAGTGTGTTTTTTTTTAACTTTACTTTTTCTATATATGTGTGCTTATATTCTAATAATAAAATAACAAGTGAACATCTGAGGATTAAAAAATGTTACACCAAGTAGTTTTGTCATAAGGAGCGCTCTTTTTACAGTAGACATATAGAACAACTAACTTTATAATACAGATTAACAAGCTGTGGAAAAATAATATGCAATCAACAAATCTTTCATTTTAGCATTGAAATACAATTACTCATGATATTTACAGAAGTACCTTTCCCCCATTTATGCCAAAAGAAATTTAGATTTTAACACATATTTAAACTCTTTAATACAGTTAAAAATTAAACTGACATGACATTTTGCACATTTTTTTACAACTTAAAAATAATTAAGTTACAAATGTACAATGTAGTACTGTAAAACAGGCTGAGCAGATAATGATAAATTGTCAGGACTACTTCATCCCTTCAAAGATTCTCTGCAACACTGAATACAGTGATTAGACCTGTCTACAGAAATATTCTTGATGCTTATGTGTTCCCAACTTTAGCAATTAAATCATCACATATGCTGCTGAGTTCAGTATTCTCTCTGTTCTGAAAATTAAAAGAAACCTTAAGTGACATAAAAATTCAGACCATAAATTTTTAAAAAAATCATTTCAGGAAATTTAGATTAAAAGAATTTAACAAAAATGTCACAATTAAATTAAAATATACATATATTTTTAAAAAAAACACTGGAAAGTGCCTATCATAAAAAATATAATAAATTTTACTTTAGAAAGTAACCTGTTATTAACAGAGACTATACCGCAATACACAGGTATGAAAAATGGAGCACTTTTGTACTGATGAATAGGAGAATTAAGTATTAAAACTAAAGAGCTAGAAAACTAGTACAGATGTGTGTATAAAATTATGAAGAAATGCACCAAATCAATGACTCAATGCACCCAGCATGCTTATATAAGAAAACAGGTAAATAAGGCTATCTTTCGATCAGTTTCTGTTGTTAAAATGGTAGATGATCATGATTTAAATAACTTTTAATGAATGACTGTCTTACTCGTCGGCACATGCTAGATTGTCACAACATTTCCGAGGTAGAGATGAAATATGAATAACCATGTTTATTGCAAAAATATGTCCTGAATATAAAAAAAATCTGAAAAAAATATGAACTCTCCAGTAACAGTATGGATGGAAAAGAACCTTGAAAGGAAGAGATCACAGAGCTGGTAAAAATCATCTCACAAGATTTGCGGATATGATTAGTCTACAGATGATTCTTACTAGTTTACATCTATTTATAATGCATATGCATTCCAATAGGAGAATGTCACAACACACACATCTAAGTTATTATCACATGGTTCCATTATCTCTTTAGATTTTAGCACCATCCCTTTGTCATCTAAGTCAATGGACATATGAGGGCCCATTTCAAATGCTTTATAACTCTCACATCCCAAAAGAATTCAACATTGCCTAGCATTACAGCATTAAAGGAATTGTAAAAGAATATATGTTTTCACAAAAAAACTGCAACAGGTCTACATTTCTGGATAATATAAATTAGTATAATTTAAAAAACGAAATTAAGATCATGAATTACAGCAGTACCATCACACAGAGAAACTTCTGCAATAATATATTCAGTCTTAACATAAGATTCATAAACAGCCTTTTACTTATCTTAATAAAAAAAAGAAAGATTTCTTCTATCAAACTTTAATCTAACTCAACTAATCTAATCTAAAGTCAACAAATCAAAAATTAAAAAATCTGAGGACACTCCATCCTAATACAATTATAAAATCAAAAGTTATATAATCCAGTCATATGAAATACTGAACATTGCTAGTTGTTCGGGAAAAAGTATATAAAAAGTTTAAAAAGTACTACTAACTTTCTGTTCTAAATCTTTTTCTAAACTTGATATCTTCATCTCTGCCTTTTTCAGTTGTGCACGTAAAACTGTAACTTCTGCATCACCAGATTTTTTGGCACTTTCTATTTCAGCATTAGCACTAAAAATAAAAATTGGTTACATTTCAGTAGAAGAATTTAAAGAATACATTACAGACATAGTAATATTATTAAAACGTTAAAGGGTTGCGAATTAAAATTCCATTACTTTCATTTATCATAAATATGAAAAAGAATAAGATTTCAAACAGAAACCATAAATTTAACTGGCTTTCTTAAATTTTAATACCATGGTATGAGTTGAATATAATTATAAATCTGATAAAACATACATTTTTCACATTTTTAGGGGAGGGGGGTATTAATACACATCTTTGACAAGATAACATTCTCAATTAATGCGATGCAGAAAGTATTCCCGATATAAACATTGAAAACCCAATATCATGAAGTGGCCAAAGAATTATGCCAATTTCAAGACAAATGAACATCATCAAGTAATGCCAATGGTGTGAAATGTGCAGCTCTCTTGTATATTGAAAGGGATATATGAGAAAACCAGGATGGGCAACATCTGAGCCATTATTTCTGCCATGAAAATCATCATGAAAATTTTGATTTTGTTTCGTGTAATAGCAGAGAATGCCAGGTCAGCAAACAATTTTACGAGGAGCATAGAGATGAATGAATAAACAGGTTAGTCCTTAAGTCAAATCTAAGCCGACATCTATCTAGACATGTCCATAACGTAAAGATTGTGATAAAGATTATTAGAATGCAGTAAGTTTTAAGGATGATGGTACAGCCAGAATGATGTCAGCAAGCATAGATCAATACATCGACCACTAACTGCTGGTGGCCATGCAAAGAGTTTCTACTACTATTTTGCGGCATGTGTTGGTCATCCTACTTGTCCCCATGTTTGTTAATGTTGATAGGTTGCTAATGGACTTCACTAAAGATATTCGTTATGAAGAGTGTCAATGACCCCACAGCACAAAAGAATCTGTTAGCAATGGTACTAGACTGAAGCAACATTGACATCGGTATGCAACACTTGCAGTGGCGAAACGGAAAACATTAGGGCCCCCCTGCAAAGTCAGGTTTGGGGGCCCCAAGCCGGATCTTACAAAGGGTACGTACTTGGCATCGGTTAGACTTTGGGACCCCTTGCGATACGGGGGTGTACGCTATGCCACTGGGCAAAGGGCTATATTATCAAGTGAGTTCTGTTTCAAGCTCAATCCTGCCACATCTGGGGAATCACTACCTTACCCCTACATATAATAAAACAGCATGATTGGGGCACCATTGTGTGCAATAGAAGGTCATTTCTTATCCAGGACATCATAATGGCAAAATTATGGATGGATGATGCAAGAAGGATAGACCCCTTACTTTCAAGATGATCAATGCTCTTTAGCAGCACAATAATGCCCAATCACACACTGCTAACATGCTCATTAAGATGTATAGATGTATTTATGTCCACTCTTTTCCCAATATTTCACCAATCAAATAGATCTCGGGTGTAATTGGACGCTGCTTACATGTCGTTTTCAAAAGACAAACTAGGGAAAATGAATGATTGATAATGGAAATTTATCCCACATGACACCATTTGCATTCTCACTGACTCAAAACCCAAACATGTTGCACTATGTATCACTATCCCTGATGAGCCTACAACCTTCTGAGCTGATGTTGTCCTCTCTCTGTGTTATGAACATGCATTCAAAACCATCACCACACCTGCCAACTTTTGACGATGACAAAGTGTAAAATAATGTGTGAAAGAAAATTCTTATAAGGGCATATAAATTTAAAGGCCTGGTCCTCCAGGTTGGGGGTTGAGCATGAGGCCAACAACCTCAACCTGTAAAAAATTCTCATGAATTCAGAGAAAGAATTTTTTGAACTGTCAGTACGGAGACAACTTGGAAAGGAATTTGAGTATTTGGAACATGCAATTTATGTTCACATTATGGAAGTAAAAGTATCTTTTTTTAACTGAAATCATGGATACTTATAGGATTGATTTGATGGCCCTTCAGAAAATGAGATGGATTGGGCAGGAAATTCAAGATGGCAGAAATCACACTGTATTTTACAGTTGTTATCCAAAGAAACATATGTTTGGCACAGGCTTTATTGTTCATAAGATTAGGCATCTTATCATTGATTTTGAGGCCAAATCGCCTAAACTTTGCAAGATCAGATTGAGAGAAATTCCTTTAACTGAAGCATAATAAGTATACATGTCTCAACAGACAAAGATGAGGAAGAAAAGGATACCGTTTATGATGAATTCCATGCACTGTTTTCTTCCAGTTCCAAACATGATGTAAAAATAGTGTTGGGTGATGAAAATGCCAAGATTGGGAAAGAAGACAAGTTCAGACCCACCATCGGTGGGTAAACCGCCTACATTATGACTCAAATAATAATAGAGGTTGATACTTTTTGCTGCAGAAACATGACATAGTAGTAGCCAGCACTTGTTTTCTACACGAAAGTATACACAAAATGACATGGAGATCTCCAGATCATGACTTAATCAAAACTTAGACATGCATCAGACATATTAGATGACAGATCGTATCATGGAGCAAATTTCGACTCGAACCTCCATTTAGTAATGATAAAAATTAGAAAAAGAATCTCTAATGCCCATTAAAATCAAAGGTGAAATTAGAGCAATTTAACTGTCAACTGTTGAAAGATACAGATATTAAGCAAAGATACCAGAATAAATTGAAGATGAAACTGAAAAATATTAACTTGGCTATTATGGAAACTGGCAACTCTGTTATAGAAAAAGTTCAAAAGAAAAAAAATGTGATGACTGGTTTGACAAGGAATGCAGATGCTACTGAACTTAAAAATAAAGCATATTAGAACATGATACAAAGAAAACATAATAGAATAGCCATTGACAAATACAAATATGCTAGGAAAGAGGGAAAAAGATACACCTTATTAAGAAGAGGAGCTTTCATGAAAATCTCTTAAAGGATGAACATCTTAGGCGAATAGGGGAAAGCAGAGCTTTCTTTCATGAAACTAATCGTGGACGAAGAAGTTTCAAGCTAAGAACTATGCTGTGCAAAGGGAAAGATAGAAATATTTTAAGTGCAAAAGGTGACATTCTGCAAAGATGGAGGAAACACCTGAATGAGATGCTGAATTCTGACATACCTTCAGAAGTTAGTGGATCAACAATCAGAAATTTGCAGCCTATTGATCCTCCCTCAAAGATAGAAGTGAACAATGTCATCAAAAAAACTGAAAAATAATAAATCTCCTGGACCTGACAACATTCACTCAGAATTTTTAAAAGCTGTGGGACCTGACTGTGTACAGCTTATAAAAAAGTAATTCAACATATTTGGGACAGTGAGAAACTCCCAACAGAATGGAAACTTTAATGGTTAGTGCCATTTGCATCATACACAAAAAAGGTGATGTGCTTGACTGTAGTAATTATACATGAATCAGTCTTCTTTGCACATCCTATAAAATTCTGTCCACTATTCTTTTTGACAGACTTTTGCTGTTTCTTGATAACTAGATAGGCGACTATCAATGTGGATTTAGAAAAGGGTGCTCCACAACTGAGCAAATTTTCAACTTAAAAAAAGTTTCTGGAAAAATGTAGAGAATTTGGAATTGAGACACGCAATCTTTTTATCAATTTTAGAACAGCATTTGATTGTATTCACAGAGAATTCCTCATAAAAGCTAGGCATGAATTGAAAATTCCTGAAAAACTTGTTGCACTTGTAACTTTGACTCTCAAAGAAACCAAAATTCAAGTATACATACAAGGTGATTTCACCAAACAGCTTGAGATGAAAAATGGAGTGCAACAGGGGGATGGATTGGAATGTCTCCATTTTAATATAGCACTTGCAAAAGTTATTAGAGACTCAAAGTTCAATATTAAAGGAAATATTTTTTATAAGTCAGTTGAATTCTGGCTTATACTGATGGCATGGGCATTATTGCTGAAAAGCATGAGCTCTTAAACAGGCATCTATGCAATAGAACAAAGTGCTAAAAGAATTAACTTATCTGTAAACGAGAATAAAACTAAATATTTACCTTGTTTAAAATCTGACTTACAACTTAGTCACATAGAAATTAGAAATATGAAAAAGTTAACAGTGTTACTTATTTGGCAACTGAGATAAATGATAACAATGAGCTGGCCCCAGAAATTTATTAAAAAATCACTGCTGCAAATAGATGTTTTTACGCTCTGGAAGAGTTATTTAAAATTTAGCTTTCTCAAACTAAGAACCAAATTGCTTCTTTACAAAAGTCTTATAAGATCTGCCCTAACTAAAGCATCAGAGACTTGACCATAGACTTTACGCGATGAGGAAGCTTTAGGAATTTTCAAGAGAAAGATCATGGTGGGATCCATAGAGAAGATCTAACTTAGAACTCCACAAAATTTACTAACAACCTGTATTTGTCATATTAGAAAAACTTAAATGGGCTGATCATGTGGCTAGAATGAAGATTGTTGCTGCAAGAAAATCTTTCTTGCAAAATAGACCTTGGGACAGACCCCTGCGAAGATGGATTGACTGTGTTGAAAAAGATCTAAATATTTTAAAGGTCAAAAACTGGAAAACAGTTGCCAAAAGTAGAGATGACTGGAGAAAATTTCTGGAGATGGCCAGGGCCCACCCAGGGCTGTTGAGCCATTGAAGAATAAAATTCTTAGTGAACAACACTTTAAACTTTAAAAATACAAGTAACATACAAATGTTTTAAAAATGCAAAGAAAATTTCACCTTGTATGTAACACACAAGATAGAATAATGACTTTATATTAAAAAAAGATGGCTTTATAAAAAAAATACAGAGAACTTATTAAACTTTTAGACTACATTTACAAAAAGTTATTACACATACAGCTTAAATATATATATATCAGTCGAATAAAAAAATTCAATAAATGGCTTCAAAGTTTTTAAGCCAAACAGTTTTTATAAAAAACTAGGAAAAGCACAAGCTGATTTTACACATGTTTAGAAAAGGAAAGGAAAAAACTAATTTACTACATAGATCACATTCATATAAAAAAATATACACTGAGGAGCTGAAGTTAAAAACACATTAGTTTTTTTAAAATAAATTAGCAAAGTTCGTGTTCATAACGTGGCTTTATTGCCACGAAAATCAATAAATTTTTCAAGTTTTGTAAGACATTGTACAAATGAACCAGTTTCTATTTTGTCCCACAATAGTGAATACCTTTTTCAAATTCTGCCTTGCTGTAAGGAATAAGCAAAATTGATAACATTACTCAAAATACTGATTTTCTCTATTGTTATTTGCAATAATTATTTGTTCTTTATTGCAGATGGCTTTAAAATCCAAAAAGCAGATCCTTTAATATATGTAGATATAATTGCCTCAGAATGAAAGAAATAACTTTTTATGAGTTGTATGAAAGTGTACTTTATTTATAGTGGTGTTATTGTGCTCATTTAAAATTTTCCATAGTTTCTGAAATATGAAGTAGAACCAATTTTTAACATGTAAAAACAAATATATATATGCATGAATATATATATATAACTCAATCTTCTAAAATAACCAAAATCTTCTAAAATAATATGAATTAAAATCTTCATAAAAATTATTTGGAGAATGATTTTTTGATAACTTTCAATATTATAATACACCAATGATAAATACTCAACAAAAAAGGGAAAGGAAGAAATATTTTCATATTTTACTTTTACTTACTTAGATATTTATAAAATTACAGAATTTATACAAAAATAATAGTAATTTATACAAAAATAAGAGTCAAAAAATTTTGGGTGAAAAATTTTGCAGGTTTATTTATTCATTAGCCTATTATCTAAAAACTTCAGCTTTCTACAATGAAAGAGGGGGGAGGGGACAAGTTTTTACAAACTTTTGTAATTTTTCATTCACCAACCTTTCAGACAGCAAAAATAATTCCTGCACTAACAAGGTAATGATCAATACTCAACCAGTTTACTTGAGGTCTCAGTCAACTTTCAAAATTATATGACATTGTTAAGGCTTAAAGAGATCATTTGCATTCTCTCACCTTCATCTATTTTCTGAAAATTAGGATAGAAAAATGTCTGGTCTACTCTTATAAAAGGTTACTTTGCTTATAAATTTTAATAACCCAATATTTAATGAGCATGAATTAAATTTTAGTGTGACTTTTTTCAATTTTATGCTTTATCCTGGAAAGTAAAAACAATTCAACTAATTCAGAGAAACCAAGTAGTTAACAATTTCTTCTTTTTTGGCGAAAATTTTACTTTCTTTAATAATAATCATTAAAAACTTTAGATGTACTTAAAAATCTTTTTAGTTGACTGTCTCATCCTGAAACATTATCCAAGTAAAAGCATTGGGGAAAATCTGTTTTCTTCAAAGGTGGACCAGCTGAAATATAGCTTTTGATCTCAGGTGATCATATTTATTTTCAAAACAAAAGTTTGACTCAAATTAAATAATCCCTGAAACAGAATTTTCTGTTAAACCCTGTTTCAGAGGGAAACATATGATTTATATTTATGAGACTTTATACCAATTAATGTTATTGAGCTGAACAGGATGAGACTGTTCTTTTCAATTTGTTGTGTGACAGGAAAACATTTCAAATGAGGGACATTGGACATATATAATAGGAAAAAGTTACGTAGTTACATTCATGGTTAGATCTGAGAGAAAAGGCAACTCTCTTTTCAGATCTCTCATTATACCTGTAATGGATTACATTCACAAAATTTTTAATCTTAATTAAATCTAAAAATCTTAATATTTTGCAGCAAATATCTAGATATCCAACTTGTATATTTTTCTACTTCCATTACTTTTCTTGGTTCCACTTACTATGTAAATTTGGGATATAATAATGCCTTTACCTCAAAATTAGTTTTATGCAATGAATACAAAAACTCAAACACTTATAATATCACATAAAAACTTACCAATTTAATACAAAAATTGAGTTCTATACCACCCATACTAAAAATATTTTAATAGTATGGTTAGTCCTAATTTATGGTGTCTTTCTAAAAAATATAAAACACCAAAAATTGTATCAGTTTTGAAGACATATAAAAATTTCATTTTTGTAAATGTTTTATTGCCTATAACAAAGGGACTTGACAAAAGTTATTAATTTTAAGTGAAAATTTTCCTGAAAGTAGAACAGCTTCCTCCAAATGTCTGTTCAGATATATATATATATATATATATATATATATATATATATATATACAAGATTATTTTTAAAAAAATGAAATTGAATAATTCAGAGGAAAATATCTTTGCTACAAAAATACCAAAAACAAAGGAACATTTTATGAGAAGAAACATTTTTGACAGAATGAAAAACAAATTAATGCTTAAAAATGCTTGAAAAACAAAAATAAAAATATATCTCTTAGATCAAATACCAAAATTTAAAAAAAATACATTAGTAATCTAATTTTTTTTTTATCACAGCAGTAAAATACTCTTTTGATAATTTATCAAAAATCAATTATGTAAGTTTTAAACAAATATTAACAATTCTTAAAGCTAACAACTATTATTCTCATACCTATCCAATTTGTCCTGAATACGAGCCCGAAGCATCTCATACATCTGTTCTTGTTGTTTTAATTTCACTTGCATTTCAGCCACCTGCTGTTTTATTCTTTCTTCATTCTAAAAATAAACAAATTGTTTACCAACACTAATTAACATTCTAATAAAATGAACATTAAACATTGTAAATATGAATAGATTAGTTTAGTTCATACAAAAAAAAACATTTGATAGCAACCAAATTCAAAATGTTAATTCATTACAAATATCCATACATTACCAATAAAAAATTAGAAGGATGCTAGTACCTATAAAAATTCACATAAAAGATGAGGGGGGGGGGGGTCTGAAATAAAAATCTAAATGCTGTTAGAAATATTTAAAATAATCTTAAAATGAAGAATTTTTACCAACAAAGTATCACTATCTTCCTATAATCATTTGTAAAAAAAGTAAATCATTAAACTTCTGAAAATATGTACAAATACTATTTTTGTAAAAGAGAGCAAATAAATAAGTAAACCACAACCTTTCTTTCAAAGGAAGTGTTCAACAGTTCACTCATTTTAGTTAGCTTCCACAAGCTAACTAAAATACCAAAATTACTGGAACAGATGATAGCAGCAGATATAAATAGTCACTATTAATCATGTCCTGTGAATCCAATTTTTTAATTACAAATTATCTAAAATATATTTAACAACAACAAAAGATGTTTCCCTTTATACATCAGTATTGAACATCAACAAAATGGAAGAATCACAAAAAAGTATCAAGTGTTCATTTATATAATACACAAAGGATGCATGACATACAGTATGCACAGTATACAGAATAACCTCATTCAAAATGTAGTATACCTATTAGCCATTTTCAGTATTAATAAACTGCACAATAGCATAAATGTTGACACAGTATTTTTAATATTTCTAAGTTGTGATAATTAATCATATAAGCATTAAGGTTTTTTTACCTGTTTGTAGCCTTCCAACACTGACTTGCAATTTTCATACCTTCTATGCAAATCAGCAAAAGCAGACTCTACATTTTGCAAATCTTCTAAAGCCTGATATGGGGGAAAAAAATATAGATATATAAATATTACATCAAAAAAAATACTTAACAGAATAATGACTCTAGAAGAAATATTTTTTTTTACATTAAAAATTAATACAAAAAACTGAGTGTGTCGGCTCCAACCCACGACTGGAGTTTACTCATTTAGTACGATTGTCTTTGATTACATAGTACGCAAATAGGGTACATAAACGTACCTCATAATACTGAAACCATGCACATGTATTTTCTTCATTCAATTCACATTTTTCATATTGATTCCCCAGTAAAAGAATATATATATATAAAATGAACATCAATTATCTATATATATAAAGGAGAAAAGCGACTCACTCACTGACTGACTAATCACGAAATCTCTGGAACTATTCAACCTACAGACTTGAAATTTGATAGACATGTTCCTTTGATAGAGTAGACATCAGCTAAGAAAGGATTTTCCAAAATTCGAAACACAAGGGGCGTTACAGGGGGTTAAGGGCTTTAATAATAATTGTTTCCATGATTAAACTACTTGATGTACAATCTTGAAATTGGGTAAGCGGATTCCTTTCAGAGAGTAGAGATCCGCTACAAAATGAGTTTGCTGAAAATCGACCCCCAAGTGGCGTTGCAGGGGCTTAGGGGGCGTTATAGATAATTATTTCCATTTTTAAACTATTTGACGCACTGTCTTTAAATTTGATATATAGATTCCTTTTGTAGAATAATGATCAGTTACAAAACAGACTTCTAAGTGGCGTTGCGGGGGATTAAGGGGCGTAATAGATAAATATATCCGTTCTTAAACTACTTCACCTACCTGCTTGAAAATTGGTAGGTAAGTTTCTTTCCTGGAGTAAATATCCACTACAAAATGGGTTTTGGGAAAATTGACCCCCAAGGGGTGTTGCGGGGGCGGGGGGTTTAAGGGGCGTTATAAATTCCTATTTTTAAGTTATTAGACGTACAGTCTTGAAACTTAGTAAGCAGATTCCTCTCATAGGGTAGAGATACGCTAAAAATGGGTTTCGTGAAAATTGCCCCCAAGTGGCATTGAGGGGACTTAAGGGGCGTTATAGATAATTATTTCCATTTTTAAACTATTAGACGCACAGTCTTTATATTTGATAAAGAGATTTCTTTCATAGCGTAGAGATCAGCTATAAGAAGGTTTTGTGAAAGCAGACCTCTAAGTGGCGTTTCAGGGGAGTGAGTGAGAGAATATTAACGTCGCACTGATTAGCAACACGAGGGCTTTTGGCGACGGTCCGCGTAATTTTGAACCATGGTCAAGTGACGCGGACGACACCTGAGCTGGCACCCCCCTCTCCTAACTACCACGCCACACCAACGGGAGGACGTTTGAGCTCTCGACAGATTTAACGTGCATCGCTCCCCTACACGGCGGATCTTTAGTGGTACTAGGATCGAACCCATGACACGCTAGCCATGATCCGATGCCTAGACCACTCGGCCACCGCGGCCGTGGCGTTTCAGGGGAATAAGTGGCGTAAGAGATAAATATTTTCGTTTTTAAACTATTTGACCGACCTGCTTGAAAATTGGTAGGAATGTTTCTTTCATGGAGTAAATATCCGCTACAAAACGGGTTTGGAGAAAATTGACCCCCAAGGGGTGTTGCGGGGGGTTAAGGGCAGATATAAATAATTATTTCTTTTTTTAAACTATTAGACTTACAGTCTTGAAATTTGGTTAGCAGATTCCTCTCATAGGATAGAAATACACTGCAAAATGTGTTTTGTGAAAATCGACCCCTAGGTGGTGTTGCGGGGGTTCAAGGGGCGTTATTGATAATTTTTTTGCATTTTTAATTAATTGGACGCACAGTTTTCAAATTTTGCTAAGCAGATTCCTTTCATAGAGTGCAATTCCCCTACAAAATGGGTTTTGTGAAAACAGACCCAGAAGTGGCGTTGCGGGGGCTCAAGTGGCGTTATAGACAATTATCCCCATTTTTAAACTGTTAGACGTACAGTCTTGAAATTTGATAAGCAGATTCCTTTCTTAAAGTAGAGAACCGCTACAAAATGGGTTTCGCGAATATCAACTACCAAGTTTAATTTCGGGAGATTAAGAGGCGTAATCGATAAATATTTCCATTTTTAAACTACTTGATCATTCTGCTTGAAATTGGTAGGCATGTTCCTTTCATGAAATAGAGTTCCTCTAAAAAAGAGTAAAATGAAAATTGACCCCCAAATTTGTTTGCGAGGGGTCAAGAGGAGTTACAGAAAAAAATTCCTGTTTTTAATTGTTAGACCCATATACTTGAAATTTGTTAAGCATGTTTCTTTTGTTGAATAGGGATCCACTAAGAATAAATTTTAAGCAAATCAAGTTCTGGGGGGGTTGCAGGGGGTTACTGGGACGTATTGACAAAAAAAGTTACTTTTTTCGAGCTACAAGGACTATCTATAATAATGAAATTTGGTTTGCATTTTTCTTTTGTTGAATTGAAATCCACTATGAGCGGTAATTTTGGAAAATGGTTCTCAACGGGATTACGGGGATATTTATAGTAAAACTTTTGCTTTTTTCTGTTGGATTTAGACTTGAAATTTGGCTTGCATGTTCAATTTACAGAGTAGAGATCCACCGAAAATTGGTTTTGCGGGAATCCACTTGGTTTTTGAGTTACGAAAGAGCAAACATCATTCTATGCTTCAATTTGAGAGATTTTTAGAAAATACAAATTAGATGAGTTCTGCCCTTTTTTTTTATCAACAGGTGACAGTTACAGGTATAAGTATATTTTTCAATTCAATCGAATTCTTAATGCTAGGACTTAGATATCAATAATTTATACATATATATAAGCAGTAAAAATTTATAAAATATCATGAAATACCCAGCAAAGCGGGCGGGTAACAGCTAGTGTTATATAAATACATGTTACTCATAATACATGAGTATATTGTTAAGAAGGCTGATTTACTTCACTATTAATGTCACTGTGACTATTAATTACATTTTCGTGCCATTATTAATCACTGTGACAAGAGGCTTGTGGTAACAAAAGTATGATACGTGAATGTTGGTAGATGTGTGATTTACAAATAGTGAAAGAAATACCTACTTGGTGCTTATTAGACCTATTTTGGAGTATGGTTACCCGATGTACTATTGTGCCTCCAAGATAAATCTTCAAAAACTCGAGCGAGTTCAGCTGAGCGCTGCACGTTTTTTAACAGGCCTTCGTAACTGTTGTCCTAGTGACATTCTCCTTTTTAAAGCTGATTTGCAGCCACTAAGCGTTTGACAAAATTCAATTCTTGTGAAATATTGTAACAAACTCCTTATTTATAATCCTCATCAAAATTCCTAAAGAATTGGAGAAACAATCAAAGACTAAAGAGAAACAGCCCCTATAGTCAAGTGATTATTGACAATATGATTTTCCCCTCTGTGGAACGGCATCCCTTGAGCTCCTATATTGACCCATCCGAGGGTCTTCCAGGGGTGTATTTTCATCCGAAACTCTCAGCACATGTCAACAAGACTTCAGATACACCTGAATTTCTTAGGCAACTTGTCCTTGAAGTTATTAGTAACATTAAAGAGGATGCATTTTTTATCTATACTGATGGCAACAGGAATGAACACTCTCATTCTGGCAGTGGTATTTATATTAAATCCCAAAACTATTCCATTCACATTAAACTGAGAAACTCTGATAGTAGCTCTGTCTTTCGCATTGAACTTATTGCTATTGATACAGGCCTTAAAGAGGTGCTCTCAGTTCCTATTTCGAACAGCATCTGGATATTATCTGACAGTAGTAGTGACATCCAACATCTTTCTAACTGGCATAAGGTGCTTGATAACACAAGAATGGCTATTTTGGAGAAACTAAAACACCTTTCATCTAATTGCAAGATTCATTTACAATGGATTCCTTTGCACATTAACATCACGGGCAATGAGGTTGCTGATGCCCTAGCAAAAGATGGTGCAGCTCAACCCACAAGGAACTCAGCCCCTTTCACCTATGCAGAACTACACTCCACCTATATTAACTACAAGCTATTACCTATTTCTCCAGCTCATCACTGGTATGAAGCTAAACGCCCTGGTGGTTCTCTTTCCCTTCAATGCAGCAGGCAGGAACAAACCATTTTATCTCATTTCCGGAGTGGCCACCTCCGAAATTTGACTTTTAAAGATAGAAAACAAAGTTTTCCCTACTTGTGTTAGGTGTTCTGTCTGCCAAGCATCTCCAGAACACATTCTTGACTGCCTGGGGATCACAAAACAAGATCTGTATGAAGACCCTCTAATGGTGTTGAACTTTTTGAGAGTGAATGAGATTATGGACTTGGTCTAGCTTGGCTAGACATGGAGATGAGCAACAACACAAATAGTGAAAATATCACATCAATAGTTATACCACACCTAGTCGTCCCCAGTGCTCTACCAGAAGAAAAATCCAAATTAAGCACCAATTTTAAAATTTGTGCTAATCTCAATCCTTCACCTCTAATGAAATCAATATTGAAATTGCCACCAAGTATAAGTGGAATTAACGTGATACTGTTTCCCCAGTATAGATTAGAACCACCTTCTGTATATGCTAATAATGTTTCGTGGATATAATCTATAAGGTCAGTAACATTTTGATTGACAGAAATATAAACTGACTACAACAATGGGTTTACTGTTAAGTAAAGTGCATCTTGTGGTACATATATCTCCCAAATTAGATTTAGTTTGATTAAAGTACTGGGTATTTCTTCTCACAAAATCATCATGTTTTACCAATAAACTTATGTTGTGAAATGCACAAGTTTTGATAAATGGCGCCCCCCCCCCCCCGATTAATACTTGATAGTCTATACTGTGTTATGCATTTAAAATTTTCAATTTCAACTAAATCCTCATTGCAAAGCCATGTTTCTGATAACATCAAAATGTGTGCTTTTTGCACAATATTACCAAGAAAATCCCGTGCAAGTGACCGGAGATTTTGGCAGTTGAATTATATCCCTCCATTTATTTTAATGATCATAATTTGACCAATTGTAGAAAAATGAACCAGTAGAGAGCCTGGTAAACTCAATCCCCTCTGTCCAGAGACTATTATCGACATACGAAAATACTGCTACAAAGGGAATATTCTTATGGAGTATATAGGTTGTGTTGTTGAAACAAAGTTTATTTTTGACAATCATTATTCGTTACTTTGCTATTCAATGCACCAAAACAGTATTAAATACATACCACCAAGTTCAGTCATTATAGTCAACTTTTTTGTCAAAAGAACTAAGGCATGAATTGTTGCAAAAAAATTTTTAAAGTTTTAATTTTTTTGATGGCTTGGTTTTTAAAATATACCCTCTAAATTTCCCTCATACACAACAAATAACTAATTTTTAAACAAAAAATATAAGAAAAATTTTCTTGTACAAAAAGGTAGATGAAAAACACAAAAATTTGTTTAAAATACATAATTTTTAAGCAAATTTTTTAATCTTTGAACAAAACATGAATAACAACATTTGACACTTGGAAAAATGTTTTGTGTGATTATGTTTATAAAATACGAAGTTATTCAATGTTTAGTCAGTTTTGAGTATTTTATGAAAAATCGCAAAAAAAAAAAAATTGTATTTTATATTTTAAATTACTAATTCGAAAAGAACAAAGTATGAACTTTTTTTAGTACAGAATTTCGATACATTATGATGGTAAGAAATTTATACAGAACGATTGAAAAACTCTTTTCACAAAAACACATCAATATTGGCTTATTTTAGAAAAAATCGTAAAAAAATGCAAAGTTTCATTATTTAATAAAAAAAATTATACCGTATCGTGCCGAAATAAGTGATCTTTCCAATTCTCTAATTATTTTTTGTCTACTTTTGGTAAGAAAAGAATAATCGTAATTTTAAAAAAAAAGTCTTTCCTTCTGACAGCAACTTGGCGCATGCGCAGAACACAGTGCAATGCATTTTTGTTAATGGTTGTACAAATTTCACTTCCATTATTTCCATAAAATGGGCATTATATGAAAATCGATTCTTAAGGAGTAAACTCCAAAAATTAATGTAAGGCACATAAATAAAAATAAGTTTAAAGAAGGAAATTCTGCAAACAGAGAAGATTTTAGAATGACTGAAATGAAAAATAAAATTAATAAGAAACAGTTTGTACTTGATCGCGCTCTTTCATGGCTTTTTGATTATTACTAGTCATTTCAACACGTTCCTGTTCTTTAGCTGTCAACCACAAGGAAAATATATTCAATAATTCTTCCAAGACACTCCTAGAAATATAAAAAGTAAAATATTGCAACTCAAGCAACCATAATTTGAATGCATTCTAAAGAAAATTCATTATTCCATTCATAAAATGTGTTAATATTAAATATTAAAACATAATTAAGTATGCTTATTATTTTCACCTAGATGCCCTATAGCTTTTACTTAGAGCAACTATTTGGTTCTTGAGCATTTGTTTTTCTCGCTCTACTACTTTTACTTGATCCCCTCGCTCTTTTTCTCGCTTTAGTTGCTTTTCATGAAAAAGAAGTTCTTGCATCTTAAGAGCTTGCGTAAATTCTTCTTCAGTAAATAGCTTGTGTTCCTAAAATGGACGAAAATGATATATTTACTAGACTATAAATCATAGTAAAATATTATCTAATTGATTATTGAAGTAATACCTTTTGCATAATGTTATGTACTACTATTAAATTTAGGTAGCTTGTAAAATTATTTATTACTATCAGGTGCACTAAAAAATATGTGTAAATACCTGAACACAGTGAGAGCTGGTTTGATGACTAGAACTCGTTTTATCCATCTGCAACAGATATTTCCAACAATGATAATACAGTTAATTAAATAAACATACAGATAATATATAGCAAGGGAAAATATTTAAACTTTAAAGAAAAAATAGAGTTTGCATAATCTAATGCCAAGGCTTAAAACTTGAGAGTTTTACAAGATTCTTGAAAAAAGTCAAAGAATTTTAAAGAAAGATTCAAACATTATTTCAGGGAAAAGGACAAGTTGATGGGATCTGTCTTTGTAAAAAATGAGTAGTAGTTTTAAAATAAATAGTTTTTTTTAAATTTAATCCCAAAATAATTTTACGAATACACAAAAATTAGGTTTTAATTTACCCTCTCACTCATCTTTTAAATATTAAGTAACCACTGCATAACAAAAAAAACTATTAAAAATAAAAAATGAAGAAACAGTGAAGATATAATATATTTAGCAATGGAAATATTATCTTAAAGTATTATTTTCATTACATGCTACATAAA
The DNA here is from genome assembly GCA_019973975.1 of Trichonephila clavata. Taxonomy (NCBI): domain Eukaryota; kingdom Metazoa; phylum Arthropoda; class Arachnida; order Araneae; family Nephilidae; genus Trichonephila; species Trichonephila clavata. The sequence continues at coordinate 10,025 of BMAO01035587.1, read as the reverse complement.
TACAAGAAATATCAACTTTAAATAATCTGTAATTAGTTCAAGTTTTTGGTTTGGCAAAAAACATTATGAAACAGTCTTATTACTTTCAATTATATAAAAGTTGGCTTCCATGTCCAAAAAAAAAATCAAAAATTTTAAACAACTTTCTTAACAAAATGTTTCTAATTTAAATCCATTCAAAAGTGTTAAAAAAACCTGAATATTTTAAATAAGAGCATATCAATTAAATGCTAGAATTAAATGAAAAATATTGTAATAATCGAACTTTAAATGAAAATAAAGGAGGGAAGAAAGAGATAAAAAAAATCAGACATTTCATACAACATTAGTATAAATTAAAATAATTTCAAATTGAATTACTGTACAAGAATAACAGAGGAAAAGATAGCATAAAAAAAATGCAAAATTTTCTTTTGAAAACCAGTAAAAATACTGACAAATTAAAAATTTGTATTGAGAATTACGTCAATTTGTATTGAGAATATTTTGTTATTCCTTTATAACATCTGCATAACACAAAAGAAAAAAAATCTCAACAAAATTATTATGAACTAAATTTTTAAAAAATCGATTTTGTACAAAAAATGTCAAAAACTGAAATGAAATTCAGAATCAACAGATATACTTAATTGCAATAGAAATAATTTTAAAAATTATAATTTCATTTCAAAGAAATTGATTATTATAAAAAAGTTTAATAATAAAGTTTTACCTTTTTCACAGACATTGATTTATTGTCAATTTCACCAGGTACTTCTAGAGTAGTAGCTTCAAAATCAGTGGTCATGAATGAACTTGAATGTGCTCCTTCATATTCTTTATCATTACCACAAGCAGCATTTAGGGAATTACTAAAATCATAACATTAAGAATGTGAAATGAATACCTATTTTAATTATTGAAAATGCTTAGATGTTTTTGAAAGAAATGAAGTCGTACCTGTCGCCACTTATGTCAAGTCCTGAATCCTGTGCACTTCCTTCTTGCTTTGCTGCACAATTAATAAAACAATGTTAAAACTGTTTTTAGTTCTGCAATCCCATCTTTACAAAAAATCGCATTTTTTTTTATTTTACACACAGATAATTATTTAATAGAAATATCAAGATATTCAACTTTTATTATTATTTTGTTTATGTCCTGCAGATGATACAAAAATACACTAGGCCAAAGATGGGCAATTAGCAGCCCACCAAGACGATCAGGAAATCAGTTTTAAACCAAAATTTCTTTCCTGTATGTGATCAAGGATTTGTTGTTTATTTTTCACTATTGAGAAAATAAAGTACCTGAAAGTGTTTCAACTAAGATATCATCTACAAACTTTGCAGAATGAGATCACAAAAAGATTTCATGATTTTAAGAAAATTGAGCCTAAATTCAATTTGCTGTTATCCTGTTACTGCTGATATTGATACAGTATCTGAGGAACTACAGCTTGAACTTATTGACTAAAAGTCTGATCACAGTGTGAAGAAAATGTTTAATGCTATGATATTGACTTTTACACATCTTTGTCAGCTGAAAATTTTCCATGCATGAACAAATTTGCAGGGAAAATGTTCTTTATAATTGGGTTGACATATTTGAGTGAGCAAAGTTTTTCTTGCATGAAGATCAATGAAAGTAAATATAGATGCAAGTTTGCTGACAAACTTGAAGGCTGTGAAGAGAATTTCAAAAAGCAATCTCACTCCTGATTTTAAAAAAAAAATTGTAGAAAAGAATGATAGGGTACATTTGTCTCATTTAACTGATTGTAAAATTAAATGTGCTTGCAGCTATAGACAATGTGAAATTACCAGAGTAAATAAATTGAATAAAACTGCCACTATTTTTTTAATTTAACTTGTACTTATTATTCTTTTAATGAATGTTATCATTTTAAAAAGGTGCAAAGCCCTCTGGTATCCTCCACTCCCACAATGTGGCATGTGAGCCAAAACAAATTGTCTTTCCCTGCACTAGGTTACTAATCAAGAGCAGATTACAATGCAACACAATAATAATGAATGAACACTATAATTTAAATGAGATACAATGGGATTCTGAAAGAAGAAAGTTTCCTTATGAACACAACTGTGTAAGAAAAGACAGCAAGAATTCCCTCAATGTAATAATTTATTGAAATTTTTTCCATAATTGTATAATGTTTATAATTAAATAAATTAATCATACAACCAAATATTAGTTCAAGACAGACCCTTCCATTACATATAAAATATTATAGCTTTTAAAATAATTATCAATATTTTAATATCTTCAAAAACTACAGTATTTACTTTGCAATACAAGAAATTTTCTTTTTCATTTTAAATTGAAAAATTAAACATACTTTTCAAATAGACAATAATGGAAATATTTCAAAATTATTTCATTCTTTAGGGGATGGGGCAATTACATACCATATTTAAATTCATAATGGGGAAAAATAACAAGTAAGATTTCATAAATGCAGCCAAGAACAAACTTTAAGCATATACATATGAAGAAAAAATTCAATATATTTGTAGACAAGATTAGATTATAGATTTAAAAAAAAATTTTAAGATACACACATAAAAATTTGATCAAATTATACAAATCATCCAAAATAGACTTTGTTTCTGTAATACATGAAAAGCAAAATGAAAATGTTTTTACCTTCCAGACCACTTTTATAAGAAGAATCAAGTTTTACAAATAACGAAAGGCGTCCCAAGGGAGATTCTCGAAGTAACTAAAAATTCCAAATTAAATTTATTATCAGCAACAATGTTTTAAGTTCTTTTTTTATTATAAATACAGCAAGAAATATTAATTTAAAACATTCAAGATTAAAAAATTTGAATCATATATATTTAAATATTTAGTTTCTAAGGATTTTTTTCAATCCAAAATTAAGCAAAAAGACAAGAGATCAATTTGCTATAATAAAGAGTGATAACTTAATTATTTCAATATATAATTAATACAACTTAAAAATTATTTATATTTTCTTAACTACCTAAAATATCAAATTCCGTAGAAAATAATGAAAACTGAAAAAAAATAAAAGGATTGCACAGATAAAAATTTCTAAGATCTGGTGATTTTTGTAATGTTAATAAAATAATACAGGGCAATACAAATCTCACAGAAAATTAATTAAAAAAGTACATATAATTTTTCTTTAAACTTGTTGCAAATGATCAAAATGAGGAAAAAGTGGAAATATGATTCTGTTAATACATTTTAAATTGACAAATTTTTTATTCAGTACTATGCTACATATTATGGAAATTAACTTGTTCAGGACCATGATCACATATATGTGATCCTTTCAGGTATCATGTGAGACTGCACTTTGCTTGTTCTGAGGCCCATGATCACACCAGTGTGATCTTAATTTGGAACTTATGGAATTTGGAATGATTGTATTCTATAAATTTTGGCATATTTTATTACAGAAATGATTTTAAGTAAATTTTTAAATGAAGTTAGGCTTAACAGGAAAAATCACCAGGCCCTGAAAAGCACCATTACCAAAACAATACATGACACAAATTATGCAAAATAACTTATAAATTTGAAATGAAAATAAAGAATAATCTCAATAAAATAAAACAATTATAGTAGCACTGCTTGTTTGACTATGTTTACTTTTTTATATTTTTTATGAAATATAAATTCACACATAGAAAACAATCATAAATTATTGAATACTTACTTTGGAATTGGAAGCTTTCTGGAAAAAATCAAAAGCAGATGGTTCCTTGAAAACTATATTCATAAAACAAATTAATTTTAATAAAATAAAAATCAAAATTACTTGGATGTTCGACAACAACAGGAAAGAAAAGCCACAAAACTACACTAAAGAGAAGGTACAGTTAGAGATGTATAATGTGAAATTGAGAGAGTAAAATAAAATATATAACAAAAAAACTGTTTTATTTTACTGATTGCAGTTTCTTTGTGTTATTTAGACTGTTTCTATGGATTAGATCCCTAACATAATGGTTATAGCAGGAGAGTAACTTCTAACAAGAGTAAAATGTTTTAAAACACTAAAATATTGAAGCTTTTTCCAAAAAGTGCAATAGGGTTGAATTAATTTTATAAAAAAAAATTTTGTAGATTGTCTTTTAACACAAAACATGTCATTGACATTAAAGAAAACAAATAATTTGTAATAGAAAGCTTGAAAGGATAAAGCCTTAGAATAATTTAACAATCAAGTACATATTTCGAAACATATTGCCATCATAAATAGCAGAGCCTCTGTATATAACTCATATACAGAAGCTCTCATATTACTCATAACAAATGTATTTATATACAGAAGATAATTGAACAGTTACGCAAACAGATATTAAAAAAGTTCAGAATCAGCAAAACATTATTTCTATAACACCAATTCACCCATTAAATTTAGTCAGTGTTGAAAAGCGTCGCATAGAGGGCGCTGCTCTGTAACGCGAAACTTTTGTTTTGGTTATGTGTAGGAGCTCAGTGGCAGGTGAGCTACCATTTGGTGCAGTTGTAATCTGTAACTGAAGGGTGGTTGCCCTAATAATACAACCTAAGTTTTAATCATATATGTTTAATGTTTGTGTCATGTCCGTGTCGTCCAGCAATAAAACCTTATAAAAGACAAAAAAAGGTCGTCTTCATTCTACCACTGAATTCACCAGATGTCACAGTGGCGCATCGGCCGGGAAGGTTCTACGACGTCTAAACTGTGCCCAGGGTTGAGGTAAGAGTTTAAAATATTTGATTTTAAATTTGAAGATTTGATAGTAATAATTGCAGTCTTGGGTACATTTATATTGACACGAAATAATGGAGGAACAATTAGATAGATTAAAACGTAAGCGAACTGCGCTGAGAACATTAACTACTAAGCTAATTAAGAAAGTTGAAGATAATTTAGAAACGAATGATGACAAGGATGAATTATGTGATTTGAAAGAATTATTATTAGAAAAGAAAAGTAATTTAAAAGAAATTGATGACTCAATTCATTCATTAATAGAATTAGAGTCTTTAGAAACGGATGTAACGAACTCAGAGGAATATCAGGAAAAATGTTCTCGAGCTGTGAAAAGAATAGCACGAGTGTTAGGAAAAGGAGAAAGAACAGAATCTTTCAATAAAATTCCTGATGAAAGCAGGATTAACCTGCAAAGTGCTCACAGTTCAGTAAAACTTCCCAAACTAGTATTAGAAAAATATTCAGGTGACCCAACAAAATTTACAGAATTTTGGAATAGTTATGAAAGTATGATAGATAAAAATGAAAGCTTAAGTAAAGTAGAAAAATTTGCGTATTTAAAAACATTACTTATAGGTCAAGCACATAATGTCGTAGCTTCACTAGAATTAAATTAAAAGAATTATGATGCGAGCATAAAAGCTTTAAAAGAAAGATTTGGGAAAAAAGACATTATAATTAGTCAATTCATGAATAAATTGTTAAAACTAGAATCGGTAAAGAATTCAAATAATGTTTAAGAAATTTATACGATGAAATAGAAATTGCTGTTCGAAACCTGGATTCTCAGGGAGTTACGAAAGGATCATTTGGTCAATTATTAATACCAATTTTATTAAAATCTATTCCAGAAGAATTTGTTCTGGAATTTAATAGAAGGAAAAATTCAAAAGAAGACATAAGCGTGACAGATTTATTGAATTTCATTAAAACCAAAATAGAATGTCGTGAAGCGGCTAGTTCTTTGACACAAGAGAAAACAAATACATGGTCTCCACGTTTCGAACAGGCAAAATATGAAAATAGAAAAATGTCTAGAAATGTACCCACGGCTGCGAGTTTCAATACTGTTGACAATCGTGTGTGCATCTTTTGCAATCAATGCCATTGCTCATTTTCTTGTTATAAGAGTGTAAAAGAAAAATTATATAAATTACGTAATGAAAATCGTTGTTATATTTGTTTCTGGAAGTATCATATTAGTAAAAATTGTAAAAATAAAAGTAATTGTCTAAAATGCGGACTTAAATCGCATCATGAATCAATATGTACTAATAGATTAAATCAAAACAACAAGCGAACAGCTTCAAATCAAATTGTCAATCAAAATATTGAAAACCCGCAAAGTAATCTCGTAAAAGAATAAAATTAACTCTCCGGATGAGCATTCTCTTTCTGTTATTCAAAATAAATCTTATGTAAAAAAGATCCTTTATTACAAACATGTTCCGTACTAGCTTTTCATGAGGAAAAAATTGAGTTAACTAATTTAATTCTAGATTGTGGTGCTACGCGAAGTTTTATACATGTTAGTTTAGTGAAAAAATTAAACTTAAAAGTTGTAGGAGAAGAAATACTTTCTGTTTTTTCCTTCGGAATGACTCATGCCACACCCAAAACATACTCCGTTGTCGAGCTGTTTATTTCGGATGTGAAGCAAACAAATAAAATAAAAGTTAGCTGCCTCGTTACTGAAGTTATAACGGCGGCAGAGGTCACTGCCCCTTCGCGGTTGACACTAAAGGCTATGAACAAGTTAGGGTTACACATTGCGGGGTTGTCCGAGACCACAGTGGGAATTCTCATTGGGGTGGATCACTATTGGCAAATAGTAAGAGGTGAAAAGGTCAGAATAGGGAAAGAAATTTATGCGATTTCAACTCGTTTTGGTTGGGTACCGGCAGGGTTACAAGATCCCCCCTACACACGGGAGGGAGAATTCGAAACTCAAAACAGTGCGATTATAAATCTTTCTTCTTGCGTGAAGGACTCTTTAAGATCCTTGTGGAGTTTAGATTTGATGGGAATTACTGACAACCAAACTGTTTCTAAGGAGGAAAGGGAGATAATTCAGGGTTTCGAAAGGCAAATACAATTTGAAAATAATAGATATTCTGTTGGCTTGCTATGGAAGGCGGAAATGGGTCAGTTAGAAAATAATTTCACAGTTGCATTAAGGCGATTTGAAAATCTTAAGAATAGATTAAATAGAAATCCCGATATTTTTGAGCAGTATAAAAGAGTAATAGAAGAGCAAATTAAAGAGGGTATAGTTGAGGAATGTTCAGATGAAGGATATGATTCGTCGTATTTTATGCCACATAGAGAAATACTTAAACGAAATGAAACTACGAGTTGTAGAGTTGTTTATGACGCGAGCTCTTTACGATCTAAAAACGTAAAATCCCTTAATGATTTTCTAGATATTGGGCCTAATTTGTCCCTCTTGTATTGGACGTAATTTTAAAATTTCGCAAATATGAAATTGCTTTTAACGGAGATATTGCCAAAGCATTTTTAATGATAAGTATCGCAGAAAAGGATAGGGATTATTTAAAATTTCTTTGGTATGGTAAAAGTGAAGATGAACATAAAATTTTAAGATTTAAACGTCTTCCATTTGGACTCTGCTGTAGTCCAGCAATTTTAGCAATGACGATAAAATATCATATAAAAAAATTTGTAAATAGAAATCCGGAAGGTTATAAAATGCTCGATTCATCTTTATATGTAGACGATTTGTATTATGGCGCAGACACAATAAAAGATGCATATAGATTGTCAACAGACGCAATTAAAATTTTCTTAAATGCTGGGATGGATCTACGGAAATTAAGATCCAATTCCTCGGAACTTAATTCTTTATGGATTGAAAAGGGTTTCAATGTGGGATTGACTAAAGAGTCAAAAATTTTGGGCATGGTTTGGACCCCAGAAATGGACAGATAAAATTAAATTGTGAATTTTTAGAGAATTCATTCGAGTGTATTCCTCAAAAGGCTACTAAGAGAACTATTCTTCAGACTGTAGCGAGAGATTACGATCCAATGGGATTGTCTCAGCCCTTTACGATAATGATGACAATCATGTTACAAAAAATATGGACTGCAGGACTTGATTGGGATGAAACCCAACCAGAGGAGATGAGGAAGCAAAGACATGTCAACGAGGAGAGTGTTGTGAATGAAAAAGGGATCTAAGGACATTCATTCACTTACGGCTTCTATTCGAGCATTGAAACTTCGACTTTGTTGGACTTGACCCGATTCATTAGTTTATTGAGAGTTCATCGAATCACGGCGTATGTCATGAGATTTATCAACAATATTCAAAGAAAATCCATTAAATTAAAAGGCCCGTTAAGTTCAACTGAAATCTCAAGTGCCGAGCGCTATTGGGTGAAAGCTATTCAACGAAAACACTTTCCAAAAGAGACTGTAGATCTTTCTCAGGGAAAGTCTCTAGACAAGGTATCTAAAATTTATTCGCTTAACCCAGAGCTAGATATGCATGGTCTTCTGCTTCTAAAGGGAAGACTTCATTTCTCTGATCTAGATTTCGGAGAAAAACACCCATGGTTGTTACCTAACAAGGATAGGTACAGTGAATTAGTAATTCTACATGCCCATAACCATTTACTTCATGCTGGTGTTGAGGCTACTTTAGCCCAAGTCAGAGAGAAGTTTTGGATTTTAAAAGGACGCCAATGTGTCAAATCTATTTTAAGTAGTGTTTCTTGTGCAAAAAATACACAGTACGTTCTGGTAACCAAGAAATCGCCCCTTTTGCCACCAGATCGAGTTTTGGAATCATCTCCATTTTCAATTTCAGGATTGGAGACATTGCAGGTCCTTTTTCATAAAAGGCAGTGATAAGAAACACTACCTGCTGTTGTTCATATGTGCAACCACTCGAGCCTTGCATCTCGAACTTCTTCCTTCAATGAGCACAGAACAATTTTTGCTTGCTTTCCGCAGATTCATTTCCCGACGTGGACTCTGTTCAACAATTTACTCAGACAACGCTAAAACTTTCAAGCGTGCTGAGTTAGAATTGAAAACATTTTTGGAGATGTATGCTACATCCATCTGTACAAGATTTGTTTTCAACTCATGGTATAACGTGGAAATATATTGTAGAAAAAGGAGCATGGTGGGGAGGGTTCTGGGAGAGGCATTTCAGAACAATTAAAACTTGTTTACGAAAAATAATTGGCCGTTCTAGTCTTTCTTTGAACGAGCTAGAAACTGTATTCATAGAAATCGAAGCCATGATAAATTCAAGGCCAATAACTTATATCTATGATGACCCTTCTGAGCCCTCACCACTAACTCCTGCACATTTCTTAATAGGTAAACACGTTTACTTTCTCTTTCCAGTAACAAGAGTATCCAGAGAAGACCTTACTGGGTCTAGACTTTCTTTACTTAAGAGATATAGACATCAGCAAAATTTATTAAATCAGTTTTGGAATCGTTGGAGGAAACACTATTTGCTATCTCTAAGATCTATGAATATATGTCTCCCTCTAAAGTACTGTCAATTTAAGGTTGATGATGTTGTACTCATACATGATGACCGCTTCCCTAGGAATCTGTGGTCAATGGGTAAGATTATTGAAACTTATACTGGAAGAGATGGTAAGATTCGCTCTTGTCTTGTTAAAACTAAAAATAATGCCATAGAGAAGACCAGTTCAATTGCTGTATAATCTTGAAGTATAATTATTAATTTAATATGAATTTTGTAACTAATTGAGTTATTTTCTGTAATCTATATATTTACGATTTTATCATATATTAATTTCTCACTTTGTTAATGTGAATTTTTAATGATGTTTACATACTTTGCTTTTATATTTTGTAGAATGATTGTATTTTGTATTAAGTAATTGAATGTGTAATTTGTTGTGTATGTGTGTATCTAAATATCTTGATTTTAATTGTAATGTAACATTGCTTAGTTAGTGTTAGAACTTTTTATTGTTTAATTTGTTATTGTATTATGTTTTGTGTGAACTTAAAAGTTCACAGGTGGGGAGTGTTGAAAAGCGTCGCATAGAGGGCGCTGCTCTGTAACGCGAAACTTTTGTTTTGGTTATGTGTAGGAGCTCAGTGGCAGGTGAGCTACCATTTGAGTGCAGTTGTAATCTGTAATTGAAGGTGGTTGCCCTAATAATACAACCTAAGTTTTAATCATATATGTTTAATGTTCGTGTCATGTCCGTGTCGTCCAGCAATAAAACCTTATAAAAGACAAAAAAAGGTCGTCTTCATTCTACCACTGAATT